>CM034147.1:711106376-711652407 GCA_019776745.2 Taxus chinensis | reverse complement strand
CGAACCCGCAGAAGATTAGAAGCTGCTTTACGCACTGAAGCAGTTGGTAGTGTTGACACTGGTGTTAGCCCATTTCTGGAGGCTCAAATTGCTACCATGGCTAAGCAATTGGATAAATTATCTACCAACATAGTTCTAGAGATTCATGGAGGAATGTGGTGCATGGATTTTTTGGTCTGAAAATCTGTCACTTGGGCAGATCTATGGATAGACGAGCCAATAGTGTGCAGGGCATAGCCCCTCTTTGAGTCAGCAAAGCGAAACTGGTTTATTGCTATTCTACCAGCAAGAATCTGTGCAAGTCTCACAATATTCTACCTTCGGGGTTTTGGGATCTCATCCCAGTAGGGTGTTTCCGACTGCAAAAAGAAAGGAATGAAAGAGAGGATGGAGAAAGATCAGATCTGAAGAAAGAAAAGAAATGAATTCCAAAGCAGAAAGGTCAGAGGGTTTATGTTTTGGGATTGGTAGTAAACAGAGCCAAACCTACTTGCATAAACGAGCAAAGAAATACTGATGAATAAATGACGATAAAACAGAAGTAGATCCAACAGAACAAGCACACAGATCTAACGTAAGAAAGATCCAATGCAAATAACACATGTATTCAGCACAAAGTCTAAATATTGTATTAATAATTCTTTCTGTTACAAAAAGCTCAAAATCTTTTCTCCTCACTTCTATTTTTCATCTGAAATATATTCACATATATCCAATACAACAAGTATTGGGGTATTTATAGAAGAAGGAGAGAAAAGAAGGCAAAAAGGAGCCAACCACCTATTTACAAAATATCTACAAAATATCTCAAAGTCATGTTGGCTTTTAACAACTTGATGGATGACATCATCCCATGGTGCAACATGGATGATGTCATCATTTGTGCCAACATACTCTAGATATTTACAAAAAGGAAAGAACGCCGAAGGAGAGAGAAGAAGAAAGAGAAGTTATTCATCGTCGTTGTCCTGCGGCCGAAAGGGGGTAGCCTGCTTCTACTGTTGCTCAGGTGACAAGATGTGAAATTGGGCACAGTATTCCATGAACTTGCTAATCATGGGCCCTAGTTGATCTTGGGAAGGATCCTTGTGTCGCTCACTGATCACCTCGCAAGTATCCCGCTCATCTATGAGCTTCTCTAGGAGTTTGGAATATTCTTTCTCTTCTTCTATGAGGAACCCGATGAAGTCCCGACAGGCCAGCAGGTTATTGATGGACTCTGCGTCAAAAGTGACCTCTAGCCCCAGCCCTTGTGAAACGATCTCCTTGAAGATCTGGATGGTTTCATCAACTTTTCTTAAGGCGAAGGAAGGAGTAAGCAACCCTGGTGACATGTTGAGAACGATTTGTTCCATTTGGTGCATCGCGTCCAGGGCTTCTTCCTTTACATTATCAATCTTTTCAAGGATGAATTCTAGTTGATCCACCCGGTAATCCAGAGTGGAAATGACTTTATTGAGGACCCTGGGATGACCGAAAACGCTGAACTTGACCAAATCTTTGACTGAATAGTCAAACATTTGTTGAAAGGTCTCATGTTGCAGCCTAGCATGGTCCAGCTCTTCTGATATGGGTCCTACTAACGCTTGGAGCTCCTTATTCACCTTGTTGATGTTCATATATAAATCAGAGAACTTGGCGATCACTCTTTCACTGTCTTTGAGGATTTGGCTCCTCCAAGTAGAAACTGCCATGCCCTACTCGCCGATTTTTGCATATTCATTAATTTTATCCTGGCTCAGAGGCTCAGGAGTTTCAGTGGCAGTTGTGGGAGGTGCACTGCCCATCTTCTGTAAGGCTTGGAGCAGATGTTTATTTTTCTCTTTCAATAGCCTTTTCTCTTCTTCTTTTTCTTGAAGCTTCTTGCAGAGGGCGTCAACTGCAGATAGGGCCTCTCCCTGAAGGATTTTAAAAGATGTCCCCATTGTGACTTAGGTCACTGTATAATCTGTCGGAGACAGATCCTTTTTATCCTTTAGAGGATTGGGGTATGTGATCTCCATTACCCTCTCTCCCGAAGCACTTTGAGAGAAGCATGTGACGGGCTTCTGCTTCTTTGCCCCTTTGGATGGGATTACGGAAAAGTCCATCGGAGTGATGGGAACTTTCCTTTTCTGCTGACTTAAGTCCTGGGAGATCCAGGGTGGACTTAGGGGAGAAGGACCAGAAACAGAGAAGGGGACAGCTGCAGTAGTAGAAGGGAAAAACGTGGAGACACTTGGAGGCGACATTGAGAGGGAGGCCAAAGAAGTGCTCACGGGAGGAAGAGATATTGCAGGAGAGGAAGACATAGGAAGGGAAGGGAGCTCAGAGATAAGGGAAGAAATGGAGGGGGACAGGTCCGCAAGAGAAGAGAAGATGGACGAAGAAGCGGGAGGAACAATAGAAGAAGGGGGAGAGGACATGACCAAAGGAATGGTCGCTTGAGTCACTCAAGGAGGGGAAGGAGGAGAAGAATAAGGGACTGAAGGGACCTCGGTTGTTGCAGTAGTGGTGACATCCTGAGTGGATGGGCCTATTGGAACATCTTCTTCCGCTTCTTTCTCTGGAGAAGCCAGAGTTACAACTTGTTTAGGTGCAGCGGAAGGAGGACTTGCAGGAGCTTCCTCTTGAGTAGTGCTGGACTCACCCTCCTTACCTTTACCCTTGCCTTTAGGCTGCTGTTTTGATCGAGGAGGTGCGTTACCCAACGGAGAGGTTGTGAAATTGACTCTAAGGTAGATGAGCCCATTCATTCGGCACCAATGCTCTGTTCTGCGTAGAGTTTCTTTGACCCTCTCCTTAATTGTCTGAGGTGCTTTAGTCCTATCAATTGCCGCAAAAGGCCAATCATCCCCACCTGTGTCAAGATACACTTGATCCACTTCCTCTTCGGTAGTTTGGTAGCCTTTGGGGACGATGGCCACCCCATATTGGATGATTTCTGCCAATGCCAAACGAGAATGGTCCTTCCTCCTAAGCTCAACCTCGTGATATAGGTCAATGTAGATATCCTTGATCTGAGGGATGTGAATTGGATCGAGCTTAGCCCTTGGCAGACAATTCCTCGGGTCGAAGGTAGGCCTTGCTGGGAAGTCATGTTTCAGATTCAGCAATTCTAGCTCTGCAAACATGTCTTTTGCCTTGTGGTGAGTAAGACATGTATATCTACCCACTGTGAGGGGGAAAGGAGTTCCACCCTTCTTTCTCTTGAGGCACTTCTCATGGTAGGTGACTAGCTGTCTTGAAAGCTCTAGCAGAATCAACTTGGGCCCAGCATACCTTGGCAGTCTTGTTGGCTCTCCCAAGAAGTTAGCCACCCTTAGATAAGTGAACATGGGGAATTGAGTGAACAGGGCCCCCCATTTCTTAGTGGCTGCCACAATGCTCTTGGTCGTGCGACCGTAAGTCATATTCGGCCTCAACAGGTAGATGATGAAATAGAAAAATGCATCATTGATCTTTGTAAATTGAGGGATGCTATTCTCCAGCTTCAGCTCTGGATAGTATTCATAGATTCTAACTTGGGGCCAAACCCCACTCCGCATCAGAGCGGGGTAGTCCCTTTCTGAAGCTACAGCGTAAACAACATAGGAATTCATGTAGAACCTCCCCGTTGTGGGGAATTGTTGCAGTTGCTCTGATATCATGTTGCTTATGATTTCTACCCACTCAAAGCGTTATTGAGCATATTTTGGTTCATTTTTTTCTAAATACCACAGCATCCATTTGTGGAAATAGTGGGTGTCAGGAAGCCCAAACACCCTGCTCAAGAACGTGATGGTGTCACTGAGCTCCTCCAAAAAATCACTGCGGTGAATGATTTGTGGCCAACGGGTCACTACTTTTTTGTTTTTCAGATAGACTTCATTCATCAGCTGCATGCACTGATCTTCATGGTCATCCCAGGCTTTGATACAATCCTCTCGACTGACGGCCACAAAGTGTCGGTGATGATGAATGCCGAGTATTATCTCAAAGTGGTGTGAAGTGAGGTTAATTATGACCTCACCCTTCTCATTTATGACACATCTTGTGTCTTTATTGTAGCACTGGGCAACCACCATCATAAATTCATTGTTTACGGTGCTGACTGGGATTCCTCCAGCAAAGTGCAGGGCACTGCCCATCAGCTTGTCCATCCATGGACTTCTTGTGACCTTTTGAGTCCTGACCCAGAACTCCTCCATATTGATATGACCCAACTCTGAGTCTCTGATGTCCAAGTCACACTCGGCCTAGGATTCGGGCATTCTGACCCTCTGATATTTATACTTCATTTCTTCTTCTGTGAGCTTGGCCTTGCCTTTGGATTTGGTAGGTCTCTTGCTTGATGTTGACATATGTTCTTCTGAACTTAGCTACTGATCTGCAAGAATAAGAAGTGAAACCCAATCGAAGAAAGCCATGTCAGCTGCTTGATTTTCCATTGAAATGCTGACAGAAGAAAGAGTTAGCAATTTAAAGGCCTCGGGGTGCATGGCACATGGATATTGCAGATTGCAGAGCTAAATAGACAAGGCGCACAGGAAAAGGTTGTTGCAAGGGTTAAATCAGCACCAAAGGGCGCATGGAGCATAGACACTGCATGATGCATTTTGTTGCTGTAAGGACAAGTGCGCCTGCACCATGGGTATGCATTTTGTAAAGGGCGCAGATTATTTTCATGTTACACGGGTACAGGGTGCACCAAAGGGCACAGGAATAATGCGTGTAACATCATATGTTCATGCGCCGTAGGGGAACTTGGCGCGGTGCATGGAAGGTCTGCACAACATGATGTTGTTCCAATGGGGGACGTGCCTGCGCCTTTTATAGCTTTGCACTTGGCGCATAGGAAAGGGTTGTTACATGGATGTTGGGTGCGCCAAAGGGCACAGGAATTTGTAATGTTGCACTCAAGTTTGATGCACCAAGAGGGCGCATGGTAAGTGTTTGCAGCAAGCGAGGGAAGTGCGTCACGAGGGAACAGCTTTTCATGATGTAGCAGGTAGGAAATGCGCGCCATTGGCGCGGCTGCTCTTGATGTAACAAGGATGATATTTGTGCCAAGGGCGCAACTGTCCTTGATGTTGCATGGTATGCCAATGCGCCAAAGAAAAATATAGTTTTCTTTTAGGTTCAGTTTTTCTCTCAGAGGGGTTTACGTATGGTTAAGCTCTCTTTGCAAGTTTCATTTGGGTGATTGAAATGGCTTAAACAAAGGGGTTTCAAGCTATCATCTCAGGACAGAGCTTCCTCTACCAGCAGATCTGGAAAGAGGAGGAGGAAATGTGGAAAGACAGTAAAGGGGGGGGGGGGGGAAAGAGCTCATGATTTCATCCTTTTCATTCTAAATCATATCCACAAACAGCCAAAAACCTCAAACACAAAACGCACAAAAGAAAGAAGGCCACTTACCCGGCTTTATAATGAAGAAATGCTCGAAAACAGGTCCACAAAGCAATTCGAAAGTGACAGGGCAGGTGTGCTGACAGGCTCAGAGAAAATAATGAAAATAATCACGTGATTGCTCTGGTGACAATGACAGTGCAGACGCGCCTATTTATAGGTGAGGTAGCAATAAATGCGCCACCAACCTTTTCAAGTGGCGCACCAAAGGAGTTGTCGACACGAGAAAACATGCACCCTTTGGCACACCAAAACGCTTGTAAACATGAAGATATGTGCGCCTTTGCGCATCGAAAGTGGTGTTGACAGAGGAATATGTGCGCCTTTGGCGCACCAAAAAGAGGCACAACAAATGTCATGTTGACATAAAGGCGCACGCGCCTTGGCGCATGCAGGGAAGACCCAACAAGGGGAGGTGCACCAAAACCCCATTTAACACAAGAAATCATGCGCCAAAGGATTAAAAGGGGGTGCATGAACATGTGATGTTGCATAGTGATTATATGCACCCGCCTAAAAAGACCAAAAACGGCTAAGTTCGGAAAACTGGATTTCCCGGGAAGGGATTTGCAACGTTCTGAACGTAATGGATCCCTGACGAGGGTTCGGAACAAAATTTTGGTATGGTTATCAGTAAAATTTCCCTTTCCAATTTTACAGGATAATAGGATTGTAACGTGGAAGGACACACAAAGGATAATGGTGGGATATGTACTCAGAAGGCGGTATGTGCTGTGGCAGTAAACTGTGAGATATGTCATGAGGACCATGATGCAAGTAGGTTCCCCCTATTGCAGCGCGCTGATCCATAAAAATGTATCTTGTTATTGCAAAATATGTACCTCAACCACTCATGACACCATGGATTATAGATTGATTAACCAGATTCATGAGGTAATTGATCTTGGTGTGTGCGAAAGTGGAATTTCCAGTAGTTGCAAAGGAGATGAACGTCAATATGAGGAGCACAGAGATGGAGATGTGCGTGTGAAAGAGGGTTTTGTGGAGGATTTCGTGGTCATGGTAACCGCGAGAGGAAGAAGTGAGTTCCCACATGGGAAATTTTTTAATTGTGGAGCCACAAACCATTGTAAGCGCATGAATGTCGAAATCTTCTACAATGCTCCTAGTGTGGAAAGAAAACATAAGTATGAAGAATGCCTAGAGTTGTACGAACATATGAGTCTAGCAGTATCAGAAAGGATAAGGGCGCTGCAATGGTGAGTATTAAGAAGGCTGACGCGCGATGGCTTCTGTGAGTAATATGAGAATCAAAACTAGAGCCTGTTATGGTAACAACGAGGGTGGAATCCACGCGCGCAAAAGAAGCACCTAGGCAGAGGCCTTTAGTTTCAAGAGAAGAAGTAATACATGGAAAGTATCCAAACCCAGCTCACCAGAAAGAAGTCTACCAAGAAACCATGGACGTAATTTGAAGTTTACAAGGGGAGATCCAATGCTTAAAAGAGTATACTAGAAAAGATGAGCAAAGGAGGCCATTAGAAGCACCAAGGGATGACTTGGATGAGGTTAAGGAGGTGTGTAAACTGCTGAGGTAGGAGAATATTATTCCCCTGCTAGGGGCATGGTTGAAAGAAAAGGTGCCACGTTCCGGGGAAGAACATGAAAGGTAGATCTTGTATGCAAACCTCCCACCTCACAGCCTTGATTATGACAAAGAGATTACCCTGAACATGTAGTAATGGATGGATGGTTGCTTAGCAACATCCTTATTGACACAGGCACGGAGGTTAATGTTCTCACTCTAGATGCCTGGCATCAAATGGGAAGGCCTGCATTGCAGCCATCTTCAAATGTGCTATATATGGCAAATAAGACAAAGGTGATGCCCATAGGTGTCTTGAAGGATGCAACCATTACTATTCATGGGACTAGGTTCATTGGGAATTTTGAAGTCTTGGCACTTGCCGAGGTAGATAATTTCCCGGCTCTACTTGGGTGCATGTGGTGTTATAAGAATAATGCAGATCTTCGGTTTAACAAGGGGTACATAAGCTTTGAAAATAAGGAAGAGTGGGTAGTTATACCACTAGTTGATGGGAAGTCCGCCCCCTATACTGAACCCCTTGGGGAGGAAGTCCTTGGACAGAATATATGTGCACTCCACAAGAGATCCAAAGACCATCCACCCTACAGAAGGAGTCATCTAGTTTGATGATGCTCAATTTGTCAGTGATACTACTAGTATAGCATTTGATAATTGGGCGCGTGGGACTTATGAATTGATTGGGAAACATCTGAAAGGATCAGTAACCAAGGTAACAATGGTGCGTACAGTTCAATGCCTGGGAGGGAAGACAATAACAAAGTATTCTAGGGGTGCATACCTTGAGGTCTTTTTGAGAGAGATGGAAGCTTGCTGGAGGGAGGACGAATGACGAAGTATGCTAGGTTATGTTTTGATAAGCATAGCAGCAAGGTGTTGGGCCACTCATAGTGAGAACTTGTTGGAATGGCGCGAAGTTTGAATTGCACTCACTATTCGATTCTCAAAAAGTAATGTACCCACTACTATTAAGGATTACAATGGCAATGGACCCACCTCTTCCCACATCCAGGCATGTGAGAGGGTCTGGGGAGAAGGCGCAGAAGCTTTACCACCCTCTCTTTGGGTGCATAAACTATATTTGACACTACAAGGTTGTGCGCACTAGTGGTATATCCATTCTGAGAACGCCGTCAAACGGGAAGTTAGCAGGAATTAACGGCTGACTTAGTTCACACATTCGAGTACCGAAGTACCAAGCAACCAATTGATGAGGTGTTGCAAACTATCAAGCGCCTCACTTTGGGGTATTGCGCCATGGCAGAAGATAGGTTAGTAAACTTACTCGGTGGACCTATCTTAGAAGTGCGGTTTGAAGAGGAGGAACTAGAAGACGTACAATTCGAGCGTGCATGTGTTGAAAAGGAAAAAGGAAAGATGGTATACCTTGTTGATGGAGAGGAGATAGAAATCCTGAATGTCGACCATTCGGTTGGGGCACGCGAAGTAGTTGACAGTGCGGATGCATGTACATGCACGTATCATGAACCACTCAAAAATAATAAAGTTAACATCGGCTCGGATGAGGAGCCCAAGGAGGCTATCATTGGGGACTATTGGTCAGACAAGGAAGTATAAAATATCATCGATATCTTATGTGAATTTGAGGATTTATTCCCACGCGGATACCATGAGTTGAAAGGCATCCACCATTCATTGGGGGAAATGAGGATAAGGTTGAAATATGGTGCGTGCACCCGGTCAGGAAAAGGCCTTACAGAATGAATCCCAACATGCGCATAAGGGTTAAAGAATAACTAGACAAGATGATAGCATCTTGTATCATTGAGGCTATGGAGGAATTAGAGTGGATAAGTCCAATGGTTATTAACATAAAGAAGGATGGGTGGATTAGGATATGTGTGGATTATAGGGAATTAAATGTTGTTTGTATCATAGATCATTTTCCCACCCCCTTTACTAAAGAGATTTTGGAAGGAGTTGTTGGGCGCAAGGTCTATTACTTTACGGATGGATTCTTGGTATATCACCAAGTAAGGATTACCAAGGAGGACCAAGATAAGACAACTTTCACCATTGAATGGGGAAGCTTTGCATATATAGTCATGCCCTTTGGGCTGAAGAATGTGCCTGTTGTATTTTCGCGCATAGTGGTACAAGCATTTAAGGACTTCATCCACAAGTTCCTTTAGGTATATTTGGATGATTGGACACTGTATGGATTAGTAAAGGACCATTATGAAAACTTAAGGTTGATGTTTGAGAGGTGTTCGGCAGTTGAGTATCTCCCTCAACATCAAGAAATGCATCTTTACAACTCCTTTTGGGACGTTGTTTGGGCATATCATATGTAAAGAGGGCTTACTGGTAGATCTCACGCGAAGATTGCAATTATTGTGGTATTAGGAGAGCCTACCAACCAAAATGTCGGTGTGTGGATTTCTTGGACACACTAGGTACTATAGAAAATTCATTAAGGGATAGGCCAAGATCGCCGCACCTTTGGAGATATTGCTCAGACACCAAGAGTGCCTTTCAGTGGGGAGAGGCGTAGCAGAGGGAATTTGACACTCTAAAAGAAAGGCTTATCACCGCACCTATTCTACAATTCCCATCATGGGATAAACCTTTCCATGTCCATGTGGATGCCTCTAGTACAGCAATGGGAGCCATTCTTGCTCAACCAGGAGAGAGGATTTTTGATCATCCTTTGTGTTTTACAAGCAGAAAGTTGACACCAGCAGAACAGAATTATACAACGACCGAGCGTGAGGTATTGTCAATGATCTACACGCTCCACCAATTTAGGAAATATCTGTTGGTAAATCCTTTCATATTCTACACTGACCATATGGCTTTGAAGTATCTGGTAAACAAAGTAGTGTTGTAAGGGTGCATATGCCATTGGGTTCTTCTATTTCAGGAATTTGAATTCAAAGTGGTGGTAAAATCGGGAAAGAAAAATTGTGGGCCAGATCATTTATCAAGGATTGATTTGGGAGAGGACACGCATAGAGTATCGAGGAAACCATGCCAGACGCACAATTGTTCAGATTGCGGCGCATGCACCCTCAGAACTAGAATACATTGCTATCTTTCTCAAAGAAGGTGTGGTGCCCGAAGGGATGAATTCTCTGGAAAGGAAATGGCTATCCATACGCACAACGCCCTTCATGTTGATCAATGGGGATTTGTATAAAATGGGCCGACTGATGAGGTTTTACATCAGTGTGTACTAAAACATGAATGCATAGCTATAATAGAAGAGGCCCATGGTGGGATTGTTGGAGGACACTATGTAGGGAATGCAACTGCGTGCAAGATCCTAGATGTTGAACTATGGTGGGAAACAATTCACCAGGATTGTATAAAGTTTTGCAAGGCCTGTGACCACTGCCAGCACCTTGGAAAACCTAGAAAAAGAGACATAAATGCCCTTGTGTCCCATCACCAGAACAGAACCCTTTGAGAAGTGGGCAATAGATTTTTGTCAGATCAATCTCACCAGCTGCACGAAGGACTAACTCGCGGTATATTGTTACTTGTACTGATTATATGACAAGGTGGGCAGAGGCCACACCCACTAAGGATTACACCGTAGCCCACAACTGCTAGATTTTTTTTGGGAGAACATTATCCGCAGGTATGGGTGCCCATTAAGTTTAACAAGTGATAGGGGCACTCACTTCTTAAATGAAACAATTGGGATCCTATTGGCATAATTTATTGTAGCCCATCACAAGACTACCCCTTATCACCCTCAGGTAAATGGGACTGCAGAGGCATTCAACAAAATCCTTAGTCACACATTGACTAAGATATGTGATGTAGGAAGGTAGGATTAGGATGACAAGGTATCAACAATCCTTTAGGACATACAAAACAATGATAGCAAAGGTTGAACAAGGCCACACCATTTCAACTGGTGTTTGGTGCGGAGGCTATTTTTACTGATTGAATTTATGATACCATCGATGCGTATAGCATGCACATAAGAGGGTTAGATGATGAACAAGTGCTGGAAGAGAGAATTGATGAGTTAATAAAGTTGGATGAAAGGTGCTCACTAGAAAGATGGAGCTAAACAACTGAAAAAGATAAACAAAAGGCATGGCATGACCGCCACATTAAAAACAAATAGTTTGAGGTTGGCCAGATGGTATTGCTATATGATTCCAAAATCTCTACGCCATCTTGGAAATTTGAAGGTGCATTGGTTAGGTCCTTATGTAATTTCATACATCCTTTATTCGGGCGTGCGTGAAAGCTACAAGCGCTGGATGGAACAAAATTACCTGGACACTTCAATGGGAGTAGGCTGAAGCCCTACTATAAATAATGCTTCTTGGTGTTTGTAAATAAGGAAATTTTTCGAGTTAGTTTAGAGTTTCCTTGTTATGCTTTTCCTTTCATGTTTTTCCCTTTCGCGTTGTTGTCTTGTTTTGCACCTTAGGTGAACCAGTAACCTTATTACTTTTTAAACTTATGATTGTGTAGAGGACCGTGCATAGATTTAGTGTGGGGTGAGATGATTAAAACAAAGAAGCATGAAGTCATTCTACAAAAAGATTGAGTTGGTAGGACCGTTCGAACTAGCCCTGTTTGAAAAGATGCATTAGGAAGGCAGATGGATGACAAAATAGAGTTCCATTGGAAATCCACGTACAAAGGAGAAAAAGCACAAAAACACGAGGTAGATGAAAGCAAGAATCATGAGGATGGAAGAGGTGCCTTTGGTGCTGGTAACATGCATGCAAAAGTCTTCTGTCAAGATGGATTGTCTGCGTGCCAGAAGGTTGGAAAAGTTTTCGTGCAAGGATTGGGTGCGGGTGAAAAATGTTTCAAGGATTGGGCACGCGAGGAAAAGTTCTAAAGTCGGGTTTGTTTGAAAGCATGCCGCATTAAATATTGTCATATGGTGGTAGGTAACCTAGCCTTTAATGCGTAAAAGTAGGAAAATCTATAAATACAAGGAAGGTAAGTTCATTATTTTACTTTCCAAAAATAAGGAGAATAATTTTCTTTCAAGAGCTAGGGTTTGAGAGATAACTCAAAAACTCACGCAAAAGAGAATCTCAAAAACTCACGCACAATTAGTCTAGTTGATCTACAAACTAGAGCAGAAGTGATTTACGGGTGTGAGGAAAGTTGTGAAAGAATGCTGTGATTGAAAGAGGGAAGTCATAAATTAGGGCTTTTACCCCAGGGCATGGGGCACGCGAAGAAAAATCTCAAACAATTCAAATGCCAACCAAGGAATGAAAGCAAAGGGTAAAATGATGGCCACAAAACTAGCTGATAAGCCTACAATACAATCCAAAAAGGGAAAGAGGAAGGGAAAAGGAAAGAATAAAGAAGATGAAATCCCCTTGGATACCAATGAGGAATGGTACTCAGAGATACAATACCTAGATGGGGTTTTACTAGGGCAAGAGTGGGAGTCCCACATCAGACAGATGACCATAATCAATTACAATCATTGGTCAAGTATAATTGCGAAGGAAATGGCATTGGAGCTGGTGCGCCCCACAAACAAATGAACACCTGACAGGATGTTGATTTACAGTGATGTAGTCAAGGTGAAAATATAGAAGGTAGGGCTTCTCCAGCTTTATGAGTTTGCCTTACTTCAAAAAGCCTGAGCACCTGCACCAATGGCTAATGACATGTGTGCATGGAAGATTTCTTTTGCTTCGCAGGGTGCAAGATGTGCATAACCCCACAATTAATCTCACACTTTACAGACTTGAGTTGTAAAGGGGACGCGATCCTAGACGACCTCTAGGATGAGGAGGCAATTAAGGAAACCATCGCATCCCAAGATTATAAGAAGGGATCAAGGTACTACGATGTCATGGATATCAGTGATCTGGTGATGAAAATTGACACGCACCTCATTTCCAAGTTAAATGGACAAGAGAGGTGGACCCAAGAGAGAAAGCCCTAGTTGAATGTCTGCAGAAAGGTTGTGGAAGGCACCATGTACAATATCTCCCAATGCATAGCAGACGAGATTATAAGCAACACAGGAGGACGGAGGAAAGATATTGTTTGGGAACATTCTACTAACCATAGTGTTCTTAAAAATTGGGGTGTCAAATGCATCTAATAAGTTCATGTGGGAGTACCTCCGATGAAGACCCTTCACATGAAGACAGGTTCCAGAAGTATACTTGTGATTCAATGACAGGGGTGCACAAGGCGTACTTGGATAAATGGTATACGCACCTTAGGAATGCATTCGGGGTAGAATGGTGGATCCCAAAGCAACTCCCTGCAAGTGACTGAAGGAGAAGTAGAGTTTGCGGTGTACCAGGACTTCTACATTGGCAGATTTATCTTAGTTGGAATGGCAGTTGAAGTCCCTGGTGCAAACTCCCCTTCTCATTTACTGCACAATTCTTCCAAGTAGGGGTAAATAGATATAAGGAGTCGAAGAAATTGAGACTCGACCTGTCCACCCTCGACAGTGAACATAGAGAGATGAGGAAGAAGCTGGTCTATCCAGGATAATGTGCGTACATGTTGAAAGGTATGTGTCGCAGGACGTGCACATCGTAAGGCCAATGACCTTATCGATTGCTGAAAGTACTACTACCAGAATCTACCTACGCATAAGGCCAAAGTTCGAGAAGGGTACATACATTGAGAATGAAATACCCATTCTAGATGACCTCATGGGAAGGAAGAAGCCAGCGCTAAAGTGCAAGGAGAAAGAAGAAGAAGAGGAAGAAAAATGGGCAGCGGTGGGGAGGCAAGATGTAGGTACCACGGGGCCGAGTACCTATGTTCTGAAAGAAGAGAAGAATGGTGGTCAAGGAAAAGACCCCGGAGCCTACGAAGCCACCATCCCCTGAAGAACCTTTAGATGAAGAAAGGATAGCAACCCCCACACTAAATAATTTTCTACCAGAGAAGAAGAACAAGGAACAGAGGAACAAGGGTCTGAAGATATGAACAACCTGAGATGCCTATGTAGGCGAAAGGGATGATGATGAAGGGGAGGAGCTAGAGGTGGATCAAGAACCAATTAATATCCATGAATTATAAGGAGAGGAGGCTGAGAATGCAAATTATGCCTTCATCTTCATAAGGAGGAAAGGCAGCAAAAGGGAGGAAGGAACGTGCACGGCGAAGAGGGGAGCAAAGGGGCTAGTGCCAAGGAACTAGATATGCCCAAGCTCACTCAGGAGGAGGTGGATGAGAAGGAAACAAGAGAGGTAGAGAAGATAATTGATGCCTTTGGTCAATGAAGAGTTGGGGTGCATAGCGCGGACCTTGTGCTTAGCAAGTTCAAGAAGGAACAGAGGGAGAAGAGTGGAAGTATCACGAAAGGACCAACTCTCTCGGTAACTGTTCCGAAGGGCGTGCGCATGGGAAGTAAACACGCATGGAAGGGGGAAGGAAAATGACTGAGTTACATTGATGACCCCAAAAAAAAATTTGCACACGTGTTTCCAAAGTACCATTCCCACCAAGGAGCTCACTACCATGGAGTCCTTTTTACCCTGAGCGAGGATACCCGCGAACGAGGAAAATGCTATCTTGGGCATTCGACTCTTACCTCAATGAGCCTAAATTTGAGATTAACCAAGGAGTGGTATTGAAGCTATCTAAAGGAAAGGGGGACAACCCCATTGTAAACACGCAACAACTATCAGATGAGTAAGTGTGCAACGCGCTGAACAAAGTCTCAGTGGAAATCGAGGTTACGCTCTTCGGTAGAAATGACAGGGTTAGACTCTTGGAGGACTAGTTGGAGAAGAGGAAGGAAGAAGTGGTGAAGCTAACGAAGGATCTCAGCCTCGAGAAATTAATCAGCACGCAACTGCAAAGGGAGCTTTAGGAGGAAAAGTCCAGGGTGTGCGAAGTTTCCAAGAAGGTGGAGCTCATCTCCCAATCGATTATCACGAAGCACCCGGACCTTAACCCTCCTGCGCAAAAGTATAGATCCTCCCTGGAGTGCCTAGAGGACTTGACTCGGGTCCTCACCATGGAGAGGCATCCCTTGGCATTAGAAACGGAAGAAGAGGTAGTGGCACGCTTGGAGAAAGAAGACAAGTTGAAGGTCATCACGTTCGTGGCCGAATACAACAAGGTGCTCACCAACGTAAGATCAGCTGCACAAACCGCAGGGGTCACTTACGACCACTGCGTAGATCAAGACAAGGTGACAAGCATACTCCTTGCCAGCAACGAGGCCGAATTGAAATAATTCAGAGAGAAGAATAAGGGCACTAGAGCCGAGTGGGAAAGGATCATAGCCGAAGTAGAGAAGAAATCTGAGGCCATTGAGAACCAACGAGTCTCAATCAAAACACAGCTAAAAGAGCTCTACAAGGTCATCACAAGGAAGATGGATGCCCTAGAAGACCATGCTAAAGAATGGGATACTGTGGTGGAAACCATTACCACACAGGGGGAAGGGCTAACTTACGATGAGGTGAGCACCTTGGTTGGAAAAATCTGCACTAAATCACAAAAGGAAGTCAGCACCTGGAGTACACTGGAGGCTGACCTCCAGCAAAACTTTCCCCTCCTTCTTCTTTAGGAAATTTTCCCCCTATTCTTTCTCCTCCCCTTTCTTTATTCTTTCCCCCCATTCTTTTCCAAGGCAAAACCTTGCATTCTTTTGTACTGCATTCTTTGAGAAGGTTCCCAAGGGTGGAGAACAGGTGAAGTGTGGGGTAATGTTGGGCTCCTAAATTATAGCTTCCAAATCTTAAGGGCGCGTAGGCACGCATGGCTGGGGGAAGCACGCAAGTATAGGTGTGCAAGGAAGAATTCAAAAATCTTCTTGGAGAACCAAGGACATGCGCGTTGTGTGCAAAAACAATTCAGGACTTAGCCATTTTTGGCCTTTGGGACAGAACACATGAAGAACGTGTTCCGTTTGGATAAGGTTCCAGCTTGGCGATAGGGTGTCCTGGAGGGAATATACCTTGCGATAGAAAGATCCAAAAATTTAATCATGACATGGAGAGGCATGCGCCCGAGGGTGACCCACACCTTGACACTTAGGGCCAGACCTGAGGCTACAGAGGAGTTTGTTAGAGCTCAGAGGCCTATTTATACGTGCGCCCTTGGCAAAGAAAGAGAGATGAAAATAAGGTAGTGGAGCTCTGCAGGATTGCTGCGAGAACAATGGGATGAAAATGGGTACAGAATTTAAGTAAGGATGTAATGGGGAAATGGGGAGTGAAATTTTTGACTTGTGAGAATACATGTATGGATCCACACTTGGTGTATGACTACGGTCTGCCTTCTGTAATATTTTATAAGTAAACACTATGAATGAATGTGATAAGGTTACCATGACAAATGTGTTAGGAATCTTTTCCTATATTACTTACCGACTTCTATTGTACTTTTTTCGTATATAATCAGGAATCTTACTTGAATGGTTAAGTATAGTAGTAGATTTACAACTCTTAGTTCTATTATTTCTGTTGCGCGTTTTGGTTCTACTATGACTGAAGGGGTATAGAAGCCATCTTGAGCTCTATAGCTCTTCATGTCTGTTAATTCACTAAGTCAGAGTCATGAGCTATGCCTTCCCTAGACTCACATAAAAGAGAGACTCAGCTCCCTCTCGCGAGCCTCAGGTGAGCACCCAGCGCCTGCTGGGTGAAAGGCTGGTGCACATGAGATTCCCTTGTTCTTAGTCAGTGCAAAAGTGACAACAAGATTTCAGACATTTTGACTTCAGACCCGCGACATTGTTCATCCATTTGAGCACCTTGAGAGTTCTGAAATTCTGAAACCTGAAAGTCTGAATTTTGGACTTTCGGAGTTTCAAGTTTCAGAACATTTTCTTCATTTTTCCCGATTGGCCGCCGAAACCTCTGAAACCCCAAAACCCAAAATTCCAAATTTCAAACTTTCAGAGTTTCGAGTTTTGGAATTTTTTTCCCTATTTCCACCTTCGCGCTCGCTGAGATCTCCGAAACCTTGAAACCCGAAATTCTGAATTTTGGACATTCAAAGTTTTAGGTTTCGGAACTTTTTTTATCCCTTTTCACCTGTCGAAATGCTGAAATGCTCCACCTCCGAAGTCCAAAAATTTTGGACTTCGGAGATTCTTCTTTTCTTGAAATTCTCTGTAATTTTCTTGGCTCGTTTTAACTTTATTCTCCCAACTCAGAAATGCAATCCTCCATGACTGGATCAACTCCTTCATTTTCGTTGCGTGCAAGTTCTTGTTTGTCCAATTTTTCCCGAGGGGTAAAATTGGATAACAGACATCAAATTGAAATCCTTATTTCAAATCATGTCATATTTTAATGTTTAAAAAACTTTGTATAGTAATGCACAACCACAACCGTTACACAATGTATGAAAAATAAAACATCCCTGATTTGAATTTAACAATGAATCAAACAAATTTTAAGATTAAAAATAAAATGCTAATCTAATAAGGAAATGTTCCCTCACTTAATCAATATATTAAACTATAGTCATAAGTTAGTTTATTAAATTTTTTGTCCACCAATAAGGGAAAATGTTTTACATGTGCATAAATTTTAATGCAAAATTGGTAATGGATTTCTCTCCATCAACATTCACCAATAAGCATCATCTTTCCTTTTATTATAGGATATTGTTTTCAATGAAGATGGCATGGAGCTATGTAACCAAGAAACATTCCACATGTCAAACACAATTCACATTCTCATTCTTTAGAGATTACACATGTCGTGGACCATCCATCCACGATTTACATGTGTCTTTATCATCCTCTAATGAACCATCAATGCATTGTCTATAATTCACTTAGGCTTGTCATGATAAAAAATTTCCATTTATTTTCTTGGAATCTATTATTATATAGGCACCACTAGATGTAGGATAAGGGGGGATAACTTAGTGAGCAATTTTTTTATTTTTCACAAAAGGTGTATTGTCCTTTTAAAATATTTTTCGAACCTATTTTGAATAGGATAAATATATATATAAATTAATAAAGTGTGTCCTATGTGATACAAAGGGTGAAAATGATTATCTATAAATTACTTAGCAAGTATATAAGTATTCCATACTTTGACTCTAATTCCAATAATATGTGGTGCAATTGATGTCACACATAATAAATTATCATATTGTCCCAAAAAAATATATACATGTTTACCGACATCATTTTTTAAAGTGTTTTGTTACACACGGTATTTTGGGATGTGTGTGTCAATGCTCCTAGTTACACCCATGATGATGATCGTTGGAATTGTTTTGAAATAAAAAGAAGAATGAAAAATAGAGAAGTAATAGCATCACCAACATTCCAAATTGAAGGAAGGATTATCTATCCCCAAATTATAGGGGATTCTGCATATCCTTTTTCTCCTCACATAATATATACCGTCTTTTATAATGGACTATATGATACAATACTATATTACTATGGTTAAACAAATTGTAATTTACATGGTTAAAAATACTTACAATTTGAAGTTGTACATCCAATATTTTTCCATTCGCTTACTCTCTTGTTCTATTTTTTCACACTCAAGTTGAAGTATTCCCTACTCAATTTCTTTCATTGTCTGAGTGAATAGATGCATGTTATTCTCCATTACATCTTTTAAATATTCATAAGAGTTTCTTTTTCTCTTTACACATTTGCATTCAATTCCACTTTTATTCAAAGGGGTTTCTTGATTTACTCCTTCAACATTTTCAATATCCATTAAAACATTTCATAATACCAATAACCTTGGGTGTTTTCCTTATAATGTGATCCATATATTCATAGAAACTCCATGTTGAAGGTGTTTCCCATCTTGTGTTTTCCAATTGTTTCTCTTTCATGAAGGTTTTCTTCAACCTGATCAGCTCTTATTTGCATTGCATCCCAATGAATGTTTTTCCATAAGCATAATTCAAAACATCTGCTACTTTATCCCAATGTTTCTTACCAATATTTCTATGGTTTAAATATTCATACACCTCTTCAAATTTTGAAATCAATGTTTTCACAGCAGGTTTTGGCCAAAGCTCTTACTTGTATTCTTTCTTTAGCTCCTCATTTGTTCTATCATTGTCATATGCATGGGTTAATGAAATTGTTTCTTATATTTTTTAATCATCAACAATGTATGGAGTATTTATACCTATTTGTGAATGTGGAATGTAATTGCCCAATTTTTGTGTGCCCCTTGCATTTTTTACAAATTTGAGACACACTTTCCGTATAAGTTTTGCATGCAGAATTTCTTTTTATGGCAGTTGCTTAGTTGTGTTTAAAAACCCATATTGTCTTCAAATTTTCTTAGAGTGGATTTGAAACCTTGAGATTGGATATGTGAAAATAACAAAAATGGTGATTTTTCCAAGTCCTGCAAAATTATTAGTTACATATTTTATCTAAACTTCATTTCATTTTTATTTTTTCAATAATATATATACAACATGTGTTGCATTCTGTTATTTCACAGAATCAAAAAATCTAGAGAAATATTGAAAATTGGTTTATGAATTACCTAATAAAAATGCAATATTTGCATTCATTGTGAAATGGGTGTACAAAATGAAATTATTCAAAATAGAATAACAATGCTTTACCTCTTTTAATTTTTGTAAAACTCTTCTTCACCCATTTGTATACTGTGCTTAATGTTTTGTTGTCATCGTCTTCCAAATGAGTATACACTTTCCATTTTATTACATTGAAACCAACACATTGATAGAGCTTGCGTGGATTAAACTTTAATATTGTACCACTTAACATTAAATATAGAACAAAAAAATAAAATAAATACTTTCAAATGGAGGATTTTACATTATTCAGTTTAATGGTCAATTAATGTTGAGGTAACCGCAATATTAATTAGCATTTGACCTTACAAAAAAGTGTAATTGGTATTGTAGCAAATTAAGGTAAGAATTTTATAATTTAATTTTTAATGTATGAAAACTAAATTTCGACATTGTTTGAAACTTAAATTTGACATACATAAAGTTGATTGAAATTTAGTCTTTACTATTAACAATTATTAATAATAAACTACGTAGAATGGATTACTTCTACTCAATATTGTAGACAATTACTAACAATATAAAGACTCTGTAAGATATAAAAAACCTAAGAAATAATTAACACTTATAATTGAATCAAATTATATAGCACCATCGTTAATCAAATAAAGACTAAACTTGAACTTTATACCATCAAATAAACATACATATATAATTATAGAGTAAAATACAGTAATGAATTACTTTGACACAATATTAATGGCCCTAAATATTCACTAAACTTAAATTGGAGGACATTGAACTTTTCCTTAGTGTGAATAATAATTTTATAAATAGTTGTCTTTAATATTATTGTGTTTACGAGAAAAATGTAAGCCCCATCGGCCGCTAGGATAGAAAACTTTTTACTAGAATGGCAGGTCAAAATGTTAGTGATTGCCCTTCAAAGTGCAAGTGATCAAAATTCCAAGTGTGAATTTTCACACTTGAATGTATGAGTGATCACATTCATAAGTGTGAGTCCTCGTCTCGCACTAACGAAGTGTGGTCACTCGCACGTCAAAGTGCGAGCATTCACACTTGGAATTGCGATCACTTGCACTTTGAAGTGTGATCACTAATATTTGACCTTTCATTCTAGTGAATATTTGGGTTATTGTGTGTACAAGAAAACTTTAAGTCCCAACGACTACTAGTATAGACAACTTTTGAAATCCATACACTATGTGTTTTATGAATAAAAAGATACACACAGTAACGATATCTAAGAGTATAATACAATGTGTTATGTGGTAAAATAGGAGAACTAATAGGATCACTAATATAGTTAAATAGGAGCTAAATTCTCCATATGTTCAAGATTTAGATTAAAGAAGGTTTCAAAGATTTTCATATGAGATGTATTTTTTTTCTCATTGTGATTTCAAGCATTTGTTTTAACCTTGGAATTTTTATTGATATTTTTTATTTTCAATTCTCCATAGGTTCAAGATTTAAGTGTCCTCACTACTAAATTTCTCTTTTTTATTTTTGGATACAGTTGAAAATGATCTATGTTTTCCAAGGAGAAAATGTGGATTTACTATCCTAAGGTGTGAAAGTTGCGGAGGGACTAGTTTATCCATACAAAACTACACTCCATTGTAGAGACATGGGGTCTAGCTTATTTGTTATCACAATAACTATTGTATTCAATGGCAGAGTGAGACTGCCATACACAATTGATGATTGTGAAACCCTAGAAGAAATTGAAAACAAGGGATACTTTATCCCATGGGAAAGGAAACAAATGATTAAGCATGTGATTTCAAAATTTTCACATGTGGGGGGTGATGGCATTCAAAACATCATCATTAGTGACTTAGAGGATACATTTTATGAGCATGATGGTTTGAATTCTAACAATGATATCCATTGTTTCACAACTCCTAAAGACATGGATGAATTTTCTACAACCTACGTGGTGCTAAAACATAAGTGTGCTCCAAACGAAGAAGACATAGCTGAAGGGTTTATATCCCTGGTACAAGAAGAACATGTGATTTCAGGAGAAGTGTTAGGGCCAAAAAAAAATTGGTGTTTTTGTGGAGAAGATTATAACTACATGCAATGATTGTTATCCAAGTCTACAATGAAACAACGAAGTTTCCTGGCCAATCAAAACCTTAATGTATCTAGAAACAAGAATTGCACTTTAAGTGAACAAGAAACAACAGTCACATCAAACACTGACTTTGATTTGAAGTTAAAGGGGGTTTCTACAAATTTGATACATTTTTATTCGAAAGAACACAAATTTGTTGCAGAATCAACAATTATGAATGTCTATGAAGGAGACATGGTGAACTTTAAAAATTTGGATAGCAATACATTTGGGGTGCATATTGATAGATTAATCAATCCTTTTTGTAAGGGTTGTTCCATATCAAAAAGATCTCTCATCCAATGCCTACCAACCAGTTGTACCATTTAGATGGTTCTATTATGGAATTAAGGCTAAAAGATTTTCCAGTAAAAATTTGGAGGGAATTTGAAGAGCCATTGCCTTAACTGATATACCCAAATTCATTTGAATCCTTCATATGTAGTAGTAATGAAAACTTGATAAAAATTCTTTACAACACCTGCAAATGCCAAAAGGTAAATACTACTCCATCTAGTACACCAAAGGAAGGGGAAAATGATAAAAAAAAATAAGAGAACAATTTGTGTCTCAAGTTGAGAAAAAAACTTTATGCAAAGAAGGATGTATCTCTAATCTATCTCTCAAGTCTTTTAATCATAGTTGGAATTTAAATCTAGAGATGAATGAACCTACCATCAAAAACTTTGTACTTAGTGCATTCACCGTAAATGCTAGTGGATGTGATGAAAGTTAAACTTCTTAGCATACTATAGATAAATTGAAGTTATGTGGAAGATATGTATGTCAGAATGCATGGTACAAATGTCATGGAATCCTGAAAAGAACCAAGTCAAGATGGAAATAAGCAATAGGAAACTCAACAAGAGGCACCTCCAATGGAAACCACATTGGTCAACTAGAAAAAAGAAGAATTTATCATAGTTAACCAACCACCTTTTCAATGCGTGGCTGCCAACACACACGTTAAAGAAGAGGAACATAGAGGAAGGAAAATTGTCTAATCTAGTTGTTTCTCAACCAAATCCTACACAACAAGGAGTTAGTAGATCAAATGGAGTGCCGAATATGCAAAATTAGCCTAAGGCAACCCGTTGCATCAGCACACGTTCTTGTTCAAGCTCTAGAAAAGGTCATGCTAAGTAAAGGACAACAGAAGGATAATTCATCCCCTTTCAACATCATCAATCAAATGAAGAAAACACATGTGAACATTTCCATGTGGGAGCCATTGGCAATCCCAGGACAACGAGATTTGTTACAAGCTGCAATGGCCAATTGGTCCACCTCAAGTGGATCAAACCAAAGACAGGAGAAAGTGCTCACTAATGCAGTGCAACATGGTGGGAGTCAACCAAGTAAAATATTAAAGCCTCCACCATTTTATGTGTCATGATTGTTGGGAACCACTTAGTGCACAACTTCATGATCGACTCGGGGGCAAGTACCTCAGTAATGCCAAAGAAAATAATAGATCAATTGCGTCTAAGGTATGAGCTAGTGTTGAAGAGAGTAGTGCAGCTGGATGGAACAGCCGTAGGAATGGTGGGGATCATCAAAGGTTTAATTCTTACACTAAATTCTTGTCCTAATGTCACAATCTTGCAGGATGTGTCTGTAATCGACCTTCCTCCACTATTTGTGTTGTGTCTATCAAGGGACTCCATCGCCAAAATTGGTGGATATCTAGTTGTAGATTGGTCACACATGCTTTTCAGGCTGAGGTATGGAGCCAAATCAGCCACCAGATCAGAACCAATTGCAAACTTTCACATTGAGCCTCATGTGCCAAGTCCTATTAATGCAAATTACTCAGCCTTTGATCAGAAAGAGTGTTCAAATGATCTAGAAACAGGTACTAAAGTCGAGGGTATTCCATATTTAACTCTAGATGAATGGGAAAACAAAAGGCATGCATTTGACCCATTTAAGGAAATGGAAGAATCTAAATTGGGTGTATATTGTGTACGCAAAGAAAATTCTCCCATTCCTAACATCACCAAACCAAAAAATAAGGATGACAATGAATTTTGAAAACTATTTTTCGAGGGCTCAAAAAGCAAACAAGGTGTTGGAGGTGGTGCAGTGTTGGTTTCACCACATAAAATCAAGTATTATTCATCTTTCAAATTTTAGTTTTCCTGTTCAAACAACACAACTGAATATGAGTCTTTGATTCATGGACTTCATTGGGCAAGAAAATGAGGCCTAAATAATTTGCAAGTATTTGGGGATAGTGAGTTTATTATTAACCAATTCAAAGGACAACATGCTGTAAATAATGACCTACTCAAGAGCTACAAAAATAGGGTATGGCACCTCATTGACGACTTTGAAGCATTCAACATTGATTCCGCACCTAGGAAGAAGAATGAAGCTGCAGATAGGCTTGCAGCAATTGTAGCAAATTTTTATGTGGTTGATAGCATTAAGAGAAACAAAGCGTAACCACATATCCATATGATTGTAGGATAATAACACAAGCTGGCAAGTGTTTGAGAACGATCAACAAATCGTCAATTTCTTACAAGAAGAGGCTGAATTCTCAGCTAGGAATCAGGACAAATTAGCGCAGTAGTACGAGGATCAAGTAGTGTAGCTGCAAATAAACAAGCTTCCAAAGGGTTTAGTAACATTGGAGTCTATCTTCAATCCTAATGACTAGTTTTGTAAAGATAAGGCTAGCATACAGGTCAAGGGAGAAGATTCAAAGCCAATCTTATTTGGAGAGGGAAAAACACTCCAAATTGGCAAAGTAGCTACAGAGCAAGAGAGATATGAATTCATACGACTTTGCAAAGAGTTTCCAGACGTCTTCACCTAAAGCTATGACGACCTGCAAGGATTCAATCCAAAGTTGGCACAACATACAATTGAACTGGACCCAGATGTTAAGCCCATCAGGAAAAATCAAATACCAATCAACCCACACATTGAGCCTCTTATGAAGAAAGAGTTAAATAAGCTAATAGAGGCAAGCATTATAATTCCAATTAAGCACTCAAGTTGGGTTGCAAACTTGGTGTCGGTAAGGAAATATTATGGAGAAATTAGGTTGTGCGTGGACTTTCAAGACTTGAATAGAGAATCTCTGAAAAACCACTACCCACTCCCTTAAATAAAGAAAATCTTAGCAATTAGTAGATGGTTTGGAAATATTCTCTCTTCTAAATGGTTAATTAGGGTATAATCAAATAATTTTGAAAGAAGACGATGAGTTCAAAATGGATTTCACCACTAAGTGGGGCACCTAAGCCTATATGAAGATTCCATTTGGATTCTCTAATGTCCGAAGACACTTTTTAAAGGGAAATGGATATGGCATTGAAAGGGTTGATCAAAAAAATAGTGCTAGTGTATCTTGAAAATATCATTATGTTTTCTAAAAATACATAGCAGAACACCTCTTTCATTTGAGGTAGGTGTTTCATAACGTGTAGGAGATTTGGGATTATTGTTGAATCTTAAAAAATACATATTCCTAGCTCATGAAGGCAAGCTTCTAAGCCATATTGTGTCAAAGGAGGGATTGATGATTCACCCAAGAAAGAGTTGAAGCAATTCAAGCATTGTCCATTACCAAGTCATAAGAAGGATCTTCAAATCTTCTTAGGAAGGATCAATTTTTCCCGTACAGATTTGTACAAAACTTTGCCACTCTGGTGAATCCAATAACACTGATGATGAATAAGATCATGGCATTGAAGTGGATTGCTGAGGGTAAAGAAAGTTTTTTGATAGCAATCAAAGAGGCTATATCATAAGCCCCAACTCTCATC
Source organism: Taxus chinensis (assembly GCA_019776745.2). Lineage (NCBI taxonomy): Eukaryota > Viridiplantae > Streptophyta > Pinopsida > Cupressales > Taxaceae > Taxus > Taxus chinensis. The sequence continues at coordinate 711,627,116 of CM034147.1, read as the reverse complement.
AATCTGGAATTATCTAAGGATTTCATGATCTATGTCTTTGGTGGGGGGGGCAAGATTTCTGCAATCCTAGTGTAGCATGAACAAAGAGGGATCTGAAGATCCAGTTTCCTTCTTCAATCAAAGTTTCGAGGAATATGAAATTAGGTACTCTTTCATCGAGAAACATGTACTTGTCCCAGTGATTCACGATCTTAAATACTTCAAACACCTACGTTTCTAGCAACAGGAGATAATCGAAGGGTCAGCTCAGTATTGCGAGCCACACGGGAGTTCGAGGAATTCCTTTTGAACAGTCAGGATACATGAATGAGAAACGTACAATGAACGGATCAATTTTGTCAGTGGAGGAACATGACATTGATCATTAAGGTCAGGCCAAAGGCTCAGTTCATGGAGGAAGATATGTGTTAAGGCTTCAAGTTTTTGGACTTAGCCGCATACGAGTCAACTCGGGGCCTGAACAAGTAGACTCATTGAAAGGTTCAGTTACACGTTAGCCTGAGCCCAATTCCAAAAGGGCACATCCAAAAGTGGAGACCCCAAATGTGCACCAGCCGTCCACGTGGTTAGAGCTCTCAATAGAGTTGAATCAGGTCATGAAAAGGGATCAAAGCGAAAGCCTCCACGTGTCTCGTCGGCAAAAGGCCAAATGCTTTCCAAGAGCGGGTCCCTCAATGAGGGAAAGGCTCCCACGTGTCTCGGGGTCTAACAGAAGCCGATACTAGGTCAGAGTGGACCCAAATCGGATAAGTATAGGAGGACCAGCGAGAAGCCCCCACATGTCTGAATCAACGGTGAAACCTTCAAAGGAATGAATCAAGAGTGGAAGTTCCCAAATTACTGCGAAGATTCTCCATGTATCCAAAATTCAAAAAGGATGTGACTCGAGCCAACCGTTTAAAATCAACTAAGTATAAGAAGGGCCATTTGCAAAGGCCTCCACGTGTCTCAACGTAAACACACTTCAAGGGTCGAAGCCAAAGAGCGGTCCCCAACATGAGCGTGCAGGCTTGCCACGTGTATAAGGCCCAAAAAGGGAGGATCTCAAAAGTGGGCAGAACCATCGGTTAAAAGTTCTAAGACCCGTCAAAGGAAGGCACATCGTGCCTCAACAGACGCAAATTTGAAAGGACAAAGCCCAAAGGAGGAGACTCAAACAAGCACCAGGTCTCACCACATGTCCCAGGGTCCAAAAGGGGGCAGAGACAGGCCATTGAATCAGTTAAGTGTAGAGAGGATAAGTAGAAGCTCCACATGTATCATCGGCACAGCAACTTCAAAACGCACAGCCCAAAGAAGAGACTCAACTAGGGCTAAGTCTGCCACGTGTCCCAGGGTCAGACATATGGCCCCCAAAATAACTATTGAATCGGCCCCAAATCGGTTAAGACAACAGAGAAAAATCCAGGCAGAAGGAGCCACATCGATGTCATCTTCAGCGCAACTTTAAAAAAAGTGTAGCCCAAAGGCTAGTTCCCAAATGAGCGTAGGCTTCCCCACGTGGTCAAAGTCTGAAAATGGGGCAAAGCAAGCCCCAAATCAGCTAAGTATAGAAGGGTCAGTGGAAGTCTCCACGTGCATCATCTCAGCGCAACTTCAAAGGAAAATCTGAGGGCAGGTCCCCAAATGTGCATTGAGCCTCCACATGTTTCTAGGATCAAACATATGACCTCGGGTCAAAGCGTAAAAGGGACACGTGGAAATGTTTCAAGTCAAAGAGGGAAGTCTGCGTCAGAGGCAATTCGAATATTTTTGGAATTTTTGCCAAAAGCGAGTAAAGTATAATGGTCGTACATCTTCCAATGCCTAGAGAAGCCACTTTTAGGCCTAAATTACAGTGCGGGCCTAGGGATGTTGGAAGGATTTTTTTCCGAAAATTGGGTCATAGACCTGGGGAAGCGCTTTTTGCCCAGTGTGGAAAACGTAGACCCAAGCGCAGAATTTCTTTTGGGAGAATGTAAGATTGCGGGATTGCAGGGGATTTTTTGGAAAAAGTGAATTTAAGGCTTGCGGGGTTGCAGGGAGTTTTTTACACTTTTGTAATTTTTGTGCAAAAGGCACAAAGTGAATTTCAGGCCTACGGATCCATTTTGCAAAAATACGGTTTTTTCACCATTTTTGTACAAATTCGATTCAAATATTCAAATGGGCATATCTTTCGATCCATTACTCAAAATTCAACAAATTTGGTACCATTGGAAAGATCTCGACCTCGTCCACCATGGAAGCCTCAAATTTAATTTTGAATAAGATTTAGGTGGGTAAAAAAAGGAAAACATCTTTCATGCCATTAATGTATGATCTGATTGCTTCAACAACCAGATCAGATTTGATTTGATCTGCCATTCTTTCCTTCTTCAACACACCAAATAAACATGGGAAACCAGAATCAACAGATTATAGGTAGATTTACAAGGGGAATTAACAGTGGGTGGTTGTGCTTTTAGAGAAGATTCATATTTTCTCTTCTTTCTCTCTAACCTTCGATGTTCCTATATATTGTAAATAATTCTCATTTGAGAAGGGGGAGACATTCTAGGTGTGGGGAAACTCTGTAAAATTTGTTTCCTCGACTCCATTTGAGTTATAAGCCTTATCCTACTGCCTGGTAAGAAGATTTTATTCTTGTGAGCATCCATGTAATGGTTTCATGCACCTTATAGAGCAATAAAATCGTGTTTTTGTGGTGTTCTTCAACCCTTTATCATGTTTTGTTGTTTCTCTGTGCCTCTCCATCTTCATGTTTGCTTCCTTTGCATGTATTTCACATTTGCAGGTATAAGATGTTGTGTGTTCGTGGAAATTTCGATGGTGGATTTGGATCTGGGTCTAGTGTCACTTCTGTCTGACCTCCCTCATCTCCTTTTTCCCCTGTTTCATCCTCCCTCAATAGAGTAACTCGCCACTTCCTTTTCTATTGTATCACCACTTAGTGTAGTCTCTCTTTTTATGAATCTCTCCTCTCTCCCTATCTCCTTGGAAAGGTTAGATTAGGATTAGATTGGCTTCTTCCTACACTGGAGTAGCTTGTGGTAGGTAGATTACAAAGTAAGAACAAGCCTTCTCTCGAGTTCCATCTCAAGTCCGCAAGTCCCACAACTTGAGAGATGGTCAAATGTTGTACAATCACACTAAATGCCCCATTTCAGATCTCAGGCCATTCAGGGGTGTTGTGATTTTGCATCAACAGTTTTGGCATGCCCGGTGGGACATTGAGGTTAGATTTTTCTCATCTTTTTAGGGTGTCTCATTATCAAACAACAAATCTTAAGCCACCGTATGACCACACAATAGTTTTGGCACGCCCAATGGGATAGGTTTGAAGTACCTTACCACTTCATTTCATCAAGTTGATGTGTTCTTGATGAGATTCATCCTTTAGAGGCACATGGAAATAAACATCAAGTGCAACTCCATCTGGTCAACAAACTCACATCCTCTGAAGTTGTAGACTTTCTTCCATCCGTTTTCACCCATCCTTTCTTTCCACATATCTTCCATTTTCTTCCATTCATGAATTTGTGCATTCATGACTTCTTTCCCGCCATGTAATTCTCATCTACAACAACAAAACTATTTTCATCCATCTCTACAGTTTCAAAATCCTCCTCCAAATAATTTTTATAAGCCCCATTATCCTGAAAACATGCATACAACCCACTTTTTTCTAACCAAAATGTTTATGAAGAACATGTCCTATGTAGATGATGGTGGAAACTCTTTTGCCGAAGCTGATTTCGAGAAGTAGGTGCAAACAGATGGAGATGGACATGATTCAGCTCAGATTCAAGTGATCCATAATAGCAGCTAAAGTTGGCTACAAGGTCCCTTGTATCATGGGTCAGCCCTATACTAGGCTGGTTTAGCACCCATCAGAAGCTACACTTCATCAGCAAGATGTTGCCCCAGATTACAGTAGTGGGCGGGGCAAATGGAGTGCATCAAAAATCTAGTGCACCTTCCATCCTTCCAGACATCCATTCTCACCCATTTTCTTCCAAGTCCCCTCATACCTAGTTGTACCATAAATGAACAACCCCCTGCCAACACCCCTTCTCCAAGCCAACATCATCATGTTCGACCGATTGCAGGACATAGTTAAAGAATGGCATGACTCATGTGACTCCGACTAGGAAGAGTAAATCATACGGGTGCCTATTCCAGAGAAAAATTAGTTAGCTCAAAAGGGGGAAATTGTAGAGGAGATTGAGTTACTTATAGAGGAAAAACCTTGTGCACCATAGCTTCACGCGCCCTAACCTACAAGTGCTCCCCTTAATAAGGAGAACCATATAATTCTAGAGGCTCCAAGTGTGGAGCAGGCCACATAGAATAACCTTTAATTCTTCCTCCCACTTCATCCCTTTCAAGCTCTAATGTCGAAGAAGAGTTTGAGCTTTCAAACTTCATGTTTGAGAAAGAGGGGAACCATGGTGAGAAAGTTTCAAACCCGAAAAACACCATGGAGGAGGTCGAGCACATGCAGTAGGACAACAAGGAGAGCAGATTATCTATCATGACTTGGAGGATTGTCTTGATGGCAGAGAGGAGCCCATGGAGATCACACCAGTTTCTTCTCCAGCATCCACCATCCAAGCACATGAGTCTACCACCATAAATGAGATAGCATCCAAGGATATCAACATGCCTGCATCTCACAACAGCCCTCTGGAACCAATATTGGAAGATCATGAATTTTCCATGTTCTTCATAAGAGAAGAAAGGGAAAAGGCATATGAGGATGTCATCATCTCTTTCGCACCATCCATTCTAGGAAGGTTAGCAGGAACACTCCATTCTTGGAGTTGAAATTTAGAGCAATGAGGCACATTCAAAGGACCAAACCATGCCAATCAAGTACTTGGCTTCATTGGAGCCAATGGGGAAGCCAAAACCATTCATGCCCACTTCATGGCATGAGGTTGAGTATTAAAGCACCAAGGGTCACCATCAGCACCTCCAAGAGTCCAATACCAATCAACTTGATGAAGTATTTGTTATTGATGTTGATACCTTGATTATATGGGTGGAAAATCATCTTATAGTTAGTTTTTCACTCATACAAGCAGCCACATTTAGTGTCAAATCATTTGCATGGCTGCCCCTTTTGAGAAAGGGAAGCTACTTCTCCCTGCAAGTTGTAGGATTTGTTTGAGTCCCCTCTCTCTCTGGTTAGTGTAGGAGTAGGAGTAGATTTTCTTTCAGCAAAACAAGTGCTTTTGCACACTCTCCATGTCTCATTTGAGGCATGTATGATTTTACCTTTGTACATAAGTTTTGTTCGTATTGCTCTGGTAGTATAGAGGCCAGACCCTTCAGTATTCATGGCAAAGAGACCCATACTTGCCTGTAACAGTTGCCAATTTCAAATGAAACAAATACAGAGAAAATAAAATTGAGTTTCGAGACAGTTCATTTCCAGAGCAGGTGAAATCCCCAGGTCAATGTAATTTTCTACTCTCAGAACCAGAAATCAAGATTTTCTTACGAAAATTGAGAGTGCAGAGAGCGGGGAAGGTTCACGGTCACCAAGTACAAGTACTCGGGCTCTCATTTCAAGGGAAGATCAGTATCAGACTATCAATTTTTACTTCATGCCCAATGGATGCAACAAGGCAACTGGTCTCTTCACCTAACAGGTAGATGTCCCTGTGAGTCACCAAACTGCTATCCAAATTTTGCACCCTGGGAAAAATTGATCAAACATGACCCTGCACATGAGATAGTCAAAGGGTTGGCTCAGTATTGCGAGCCCACATTTCAAATCCAACAGTCAGGATACAAGCGGGACTCTACAATGGAAAAGCAGGGTCGGCGAAGGATCAAACAATGTTAAAGGAGGCCAGAGGCTCACAGGAGGGAAATGGGGAAAGGCTCGAAGTTTTTAGACTTAGCCGCATACGAGTCGACTCGGGGCCGAACAGCAGACTCGCGGAAGGTGCCATGCGTCAACTTGGCGCAATTTCAAAAAAGCACATCAAAACGGAGACCCCAAATGTGCGTGGAGCTTCCACCTGTCCCAAGTTTGAAAAGGGACAGAGTTGGCCGTTGAAAATTCCAAACGAGTGGAATCCCCAAACATGCCCCAGCCCTCTACGTGTCCAAGGTCTGAAAAGGAGACACCAGCCGTTGAAAATTCCAAGCTCAGGATGGGCCGGTGGAAGCCTCCACATGTCATCTCAGCGTAACTTCAAACAAAGAATCAAGAGCGGGTTCCCAAATGAGTGCGGGTTCGCCACGTGGTCAAATTCAAAAAAGGGATAGAGCCAGCCATTTAAATCGACTAAGTATGAAAGCACCAGTGAAGTATCTCAATGGTGCACCTTTAAGGGTCAAAGCTAAAGGTAGTCCCCCAAATGAGCGTGGAGCTTCCACGTGTCCCAGGCCCAAAAAGAAGAATTCAAAAGGAGCAGAACCAGTCGTTCAAAATTCTAAATAGGGCAGACCCAGCGGAAGGCGCCACATGCCTCAACGGCACAAATTTGAAAGGTGCAGCCCAAAGCGGAGACTCAAACTAACGCCAGCTCACCACGAGGTCAGAGTCCAAATGGGGCAGAGCAAGGCCGAATCGGCTAAGTATAGCAGGATTAGCGGAGGCCTCCACGTGTCTTGTCCATGCAACTTCAAAAGTAAAATCTGGAGGTAGTCTCCCAATACGCGCTATGTCTCCACATGCCCAGAGTCAGACATATGGCCTTGCCAAAAAAAGGGACTTAGCCAAAACACAAAGAAACAGAGAAAGGCCATAGAATGACCCATGTGTCTCTTCAGTGTAACTTTAAAGGTGCTCCGAAGCGGAGACTCATACAGTTCCAGAGGCTCTAAGTGTAGAGCAGGCCATAGAAGAACTTTCAGTCTTCCTCCCACTTCATCCCCTTCAAGCTCTAATTTCAAAGAAAAGTTTGAGCTTTCAAACCTCATGTTTGAGAAAGAGGGGAACCATGGTGAGAAAACTGCATACCCGAAGGACACCATGGAGGAGGTCAAGCACATGCAACAGGACAACAAAGAAGCAGATTGTCTATCAAACTTGGAGGATTGTCTTGATGGAGAGGAGCCCATGGAGATCACATCATTTTCTACTCTATCATCCACCCTCCAAGCACATGAGCCTACTGCCATGAAGGATAGCATTCAAGGACAATAGCCTACATCTCGCAGTGGCCCTCTGGAACCAATATTGGAAGATCATGATATTCAATGTTCTTCTCTGGAGGATAAAGGAAAAGAATATGAGGATATCATCCCTCTCACATCATCCATTTAAGAAGGTCTGCAAGAAGACTCCATTCTTGGAGTTGAAATTCAGAGCAATGGGCACATTCAAAGGACCAAACCACGCCTAATAAAGTACTTGGCTTCATTAGAGCCAATGGGGAAGCCAAAATCATTCATGCCCACTTCATGGAATGAGGTTGAGTATTAAAGCACCAAGGGTCACCATCAGCACCTCCAAGAGTTCAATACCAATCAACTTGATGAGGTATTTGTTGATTGATGTTGATACCTTGATTATATGGGTGGAAAATCAGGCTTATGGTTATTTTTTCACTCATACAAGCAGCCACATTCAGTGTCAAATCATTTGCATGGCTGCCCCTTTTGAGAAAGGGAAGCTACTTCTCCCTTCCAGTTACAGGATTTGTTTGAGTCCCCTCTCTCTCTGTGGTTAGTGTGGGAGTAGGAGTAGATTTTCTTTCAGCAAAAAAATTTCTTTTGCACACTCTCCATGTCTCATTTGAGGCATGTATGATTTTACCTTTGTACATAAGTTTTATTCATATTGCTCCGGAGGTACAAAGGCCATGCCCTTTAGTATTCACGGCAGAGAGACCCATACTTGCCTCTAATAGTTGCCAATTTTAAATGAAACAACTACAAAGCAACTAAAATCAAGTTTTGAGACAGTCCATTTCCAGAGCAGGTGAAATCCCCAAGTCAATGTAATTTTCTACTCTCAGAACCAGAAATAAAGATTTTCTTACGAAAATTGAGAGTACGGAGAGTGGGGTAGGTTCACGGTCACCAAGTGCAAGTAGTCAAACTCTCATTTTAGGGGAAGACTAGTATCAGGGTATCAATTATGACTCCATGCCCAATAGATTCAATAAGGCAACTAGTCTCTTCACCTAGCAGGAAGACATCCTTGTGAGTCACCAAACTGTTATCCCAATTTTTTCCCTGGAAAAAACTGGTTAAACACAACCGTGCAAAGGAGATAATCAAAGGTTCGGCTCAATATTATGAGCTCAAATTTCAAATCCAACAGTCAAGTTACAGGTGGGACTCTACAATGGAGGAGCAGGGTCAGCAAAGGATCAAACAACGTTAAAGGAGGCCAAAGGATCACAGGAGAAAAATGGGGAAAGGCTTGAAGTTTTCAGACTTATCCATATATGAGTTGACTTAGGGCTGAACAGCAGAATCGTGGAAGGCACCACGCATCAACTTGGTGCAATTCTAAAAGGGCACATCAAAATAGAGACCCCCAAATGTGCGTGGATCTTCCACATGTCCAAGGTCTGAAAAGGGACAGAGTCAGCCATTGAAAAGTCCAAACGAGTTGAATCCCCAAACATGCACCATCTCTCCACATGTCCAAGGTCCAAAAAGGAGACACTGTCTTTTGAAAATTCCAAGCTCAGGACAGGCTGGCGGAATCCTCCACGTGTCATCTTGGCATAACTTCAAATGAAGAATCAAGAGCGGGTTCCCAAATGAGCATGGGTTCGCCACGTGGTCAAAGTCAAAAAGGGGATAGATTCGGCCATTTAAATTGACTAAGTATGAAAGGACCCGGCAGAAGCCTCCATGTGTCTCAATGACGCACCTTGAAGGGTTGAAGCCAAAGGTGGTCCCCCCAAACAAGCGCAAAGCTTCCACATGTCCCAGGCCCAAAAAGAAGAAGTCAAAAGGGGCAGAACCGGCCGTTGAAAAGTCTAAACAGGGCAAAGCTAGAAAAAAGTGCCACATGCCTCAATGGCACAAATTCAAAAGGTGCATCCCAAAGCAGAGACTAAAACTAATGCCCGCTTGCCACAAGTTCAAAGTCCAAATGGGGCAGAGCAGGACTGAATATGCTAAGTATAACATGATCATTGGAAGCCTCCACGTGTCTTGTCCACGTAACTTCAAAAGCAAAATCCAGAGGTAGTCTCCCAATACGCGCTAAGTCTCCACATGTCCAGGGTTAGACATATGGCCCTACCAAAAAATAGGGACTTATCCAAAACACAAAGAAATAGAGAAAAATAGCATAAGGAGCCATGTGTCTCTTCAGTGTAACTTTAAAGGTGAATCCAAAAGTGGAGACTCAAACCAATGCCAGCTCGCCACGAGGTCAAAGTCCAAATGGGGCAGAGCACGCCCGAATCACCTAAGTATATAAGGATCAGAAAAAGTCTCCATGCGTCGGCTAAGTATAGAGGGATCAAAGATGACTTTTGGGATATGTAAAGCTACAGGGCCGCAGGATTTTTTTGCATTTTTTGTAACTTTCATAAAAGCGCAGTTTGCAAGTACGGACCCGCAAGCCCGAGGAGATTTTTTTGCCAAATGGAGAATGACAAGATTTTGGGCTTATGGGGGATTTTGGGCAAAAGTGAATTTCAGGCTTACGGGGTTGGGGGGAGTTTTTCACACTTTTTTAATTTTTTTGCAAAAGGTGCAAAGTGAATTTCGAGCCCGTGGATTCATTTTGCAAAACTGGTTTATTGCCATTTTTGTAAGGATTCGATTCAAATATTCAAATGGCCATATCTTTCAATCTTGTGCTCGAAATTCAACAAATTTGGTACCATTGGAAATATATCGACCTCCTCCATGCCATGGAAGCATAAAATATTATTTTCAGTAGGCTTTTGTGGGTGAAAAACAAGGAAACATCTTTCATGCCATTAATGTATGATCTGATTGCTTCAACAACCAAATCAGATTTTATTTCATCCACCATTCTTTCCTTCTCCAACACGCCAAACAAACATGGGAAACCAGAATTGACATATTGTAGGTGGATTTGCAGGGCGGATTGATTGTTTTTGGTTGAGATTTAAGAGCAGAATCAAGTTTCTCTTCTTTCTCTCTGGTTTTCATCGCTTATATATTGTAAACACTTCATTTGAGAAGGGGGAGACATTCTGGGTGTGGGGAAACTTTGTAAAATTTGTTTCCCAACTCCATTTGAGATATAACCTTCTCATATGCCTTGCAAGTGGATTTTATGCTTCTAAGCATCCATGTAATGGTCTATGCACCTCATAGAGCAATAAAATCATGTTTTGTGGTGTTCTTCAATCCTTTATCATGTTTTGTTGTTTCTCTATGCCTTTCCATTTCATTTTTGTTTCATGTGCATGTATTTCACGTTTGCAGGTGTAAGATGTCGTGCTTCGTGGAGTTTCGATGGCGGATTTGGATGTGGGTCTGTGTCACTTTTGTCTAACCTCCCTCATCTCATTTTTCCCCTATTTCATCCTCCCTCAGTAGAGTATCTCACCACTTCCTTTTCTGGTGTATCACCACTTAGTGTAGGCTCTATTTTTATGCATTTCTCTCTCTCCATGTCTCCTTGGAATTGTTAGATTAGGATTAGATTATCTTTTCCTACACTAGAGTAGCTTGTGGTAGGTGGTTTAGGAAGTAGGAACCAACCTTCTCTGGAGGTCCATCTCAAGTCCGCAAGTCCCACAGCTTCAGAGATGGTCATATGTTGTGCAATCACACTGAATGCCCCACTCAAATCCGGGGCCATTCTATTATTTTGCATCAACATCATGTTCTTGCGGTAATCAGGGGCTTAAAAATTTCAAACACCTAGTTTCAAACAATAAGATCCAACTACTAGTCTCTCATGTGGGAGTCATGGACTTCCTTCTGAACAAATATCTGAATGATAAATGTGTAGGGTGGATCACTCATGTCATGGAATATGACATTGAAATTAAAGTCACTAAGTTGGTCCATGGGAAGGGATTATGTGAATAGTTATCCTCGAGTCAACAAGTTGATGCAAGTGATGAAAATGAAGTTGTTTTGGTGCTACATGATTATCAAGAGCAAACAAATTATAATGTGTTTATCCCTTGCTGGACTCAAAATATGATACACTTCCTACAAACATGCCTATGCCCTCTAAAAATGAGCAAAGCAAAGAGGAGATACTTCAGATTACAAGTCATTTCATATGTGCTTGTTGATGGTGTTTTGTTCAAGAAGGACATCAATGGAATTCTCTTACGATGCAGTAGGAGAGGTCAAATTGGGATGGTATTATAGGAACTTCACGATGGAGAAGTCAGAGGTCATTTTGCTCTATGGATAACAGCTCTCAAGATAATGAAGGCAGGTTATTATTGGCCCACATTGTATAGTGACCATTACACTTGGATCAAAAAGTGCAAGAAATGTGCATTCTTCACAGAAAAAGAATGGTTAGCGACACTTCCATCACATCCAATTTTAGTTGACCAATCATTCATGCAATGGGGATTAGACTTCATTAGAGTTATCAATCCAAACTCAAGCCAAGGCCACAAGTGGATTTTCACAACAGTAGACTATTTCACCAAGTGGACCGAGGTGGTAGCACTCAAAGAAGCAAATGAGTCTAGCATACTAGACTTTTATGAAGGAATAGTGACCAAATTTGGTGTACCCGGCCACTATCATATCAAATAATGCATTGGTATTCCTAGGTTCTAAGATCACAGAATGGGTTGTCAAGAATGGAATCTACTTTAGCACCTCTTCAAATTATTACCCACAGGGTAATGAGCAAGTAGAGTCCACAAATAAGAATTTTCTAAGAATCATCAAAAGGACTCTAGATGAAAACCAAAGGACATGGCATACAAAGCTAAAATCAGCATTATGGGTTGGCAAGATCACACCAAAGAGATCAACAGGTAATTCCCCTTACAAGTTAGCCTATGGGAAAGAGGCAATGTTTCCTATATCATTAGAGCTACCCACATTGGAGCTCATGAACCAGTTGGAATTGTCTGAGTTCAAACCTATAGAAGCCAGGTATGTTGAATTGATGGAATTGGGAGAAATTGGAGAACATGCAATGCAAAGCATAGAGATAGATCAAGACTTGGTCAAAAGATGGTTTGATAAGAAAGCAAGAGCAAGAACCTTCCAAGAAGGGGACCTAGTTCTAAAATGGGATGTAGATCGGGTAAAACTGGGCAAGCATTCCAAGTTTGATGCCATTTGGAGTGGCCCCTACATGGTCACAAGATGTAAAAGTAGAAATGCCTTCCAATTGTCTACATTAGATGGAGAGAAGCTTCCAATTCCAGTTAATGGAATCTATCTTAAACATTTCTACTGAAAAGATAAAAGTCTCACCCTTGTAAATATTAGCCTATGATTTCAATTCCTCTTAAGTGTGTATGCACGTTGTCTCGTTGTAGTTTAGGTTTCAAGTTCCCTAAGTGCTTTGGCACAGGTTTTCTTGCTCCCAAGTTGTATCACTATGCAGTTTAGTGTGCCTCCAGTCCATTTTAGGAACAGGTGAAAACTCCAGGTCAAGACAATTATCTACTCTCACAAATCTCATCTTCAAGATTTTCTTATGAAAATTGAGAGTACAAGCAATGGGGCAGGTTCAGGATCAACATGTTGTAAGAAGTCAAGTTCAGGTTTCAGATTCAAACTCAATATCAAGCTATCACTCCTAACTTTGTGCCCAATGGATATTTCAAGGCAACTGATCTTTCACCTAACAGGCAGGTGATCCCACGAGTCACCAAATTGTTATCCAATTTTCTCCCTGGGAGAAATTGGATGAACATGACCTTGGATGCTATAAAAATGTGGTTGGTTCAGTCACGAGAGCTTGCATTTTGAGGTTTGTCCAAAAGGTTGAAACAAGCCTGAGCAACTTACAGAGATTTTAGAGAATTAAGAAGTTTCAAAGTCTAAATTTGGACTTCGGAGGTAAGTTAAGGCACAAAATCTCTGAAATCCCAAAGTTCGAAAGTTTGAAATTTCAGACTTTCAGGTTTTGAAGTTTTGGAGTTTTCAGTGAGAAAAACAAGAAAAGTGAGCAAAAGTCTCTGAAATCCCAAAAGTCCAAAATTTCTGACTTTTGGGTTTCTAACTTTCGGAGTTTCGGGGTTTAGAGTTTCGGAAGTTTGGAGTCCCAAAACATAAAAAACACATGGAAATGTCTGAAATTTCTGACTTTCATACTTTCGGGTTTCGGAACTCTCAACCAAAGTTGGTGGATGAACAGTGTTTCAATCTCCAAAATGAAAATGTCCGAAAGTGCGAATTTTGGGATTTCGGAGGTTGCATGCATTTCGGACTCTAAAAATTGAAGATCAAGAGCTTGCAATTTTTGCATAATGACACCCCAACATTCAAATGGCCATAACTTTTGACTGGGAGCTCAGATTTGTGCAAGAAATGACTTTTTGGAAATCTTACGGTCTCTTCTAAACAACTACAACTGGATATCTTAAAATTAGTGAGACTAAGTTCTTAAAAATGAAAAATAAAGTTTACAATTTTAGAGTGTGTCCCAGGTTTATCACCTACCACAATAATGAAGGTATGGGTTTCTTTCTTCTCCAACATGGCATAGTACATGGAGGCATGGGTTTTGCAGTGGAACCCATCATTGTGGAAGGTGAATTTAATGCATTTTTGGGTGGTTGAAGCAAGAATTTGATTATCTCTCCCCCTTCTCTCATAGTCTTCCTATATATTGTAACGAGGGGCATTTTTCTAAAGGTTGGACATTTTGGCTTTGCACCCTCCCTTCTTCTCTTGTCTGTAAGTGGATTTGTGGAGAAAAAACCTCCCATTCAAACTGTAATGCAAAATCTTGCCTCTTGGCCATTGTAGTGTACTGTATCAAATTTTTGGAGCAATAATACATGTTTGTGGATGATTTTCAACCCTCTCTTATGTTCATTGCACCTCTCTAATCTCTCATTGCAATCTTGGTTATCTATGTATGGTGGTTGTATTACATTTCAATGGTTTATGTTTAATGGCAAAGCAAGTGTTCAACATTCCTTTGGTGCATCACCTTTGTTAGTTTAGGTTTATTTTCTTGTATCTTCTTAACCATGTCTCCTTGGCAAGTTAGAGTAGGTTTTAGAGTAGATCCTCTACAGTTTGAATGTGTGCATTTGATCAGAGGAATAGGAACCGGCCTTCATCCAGAGAGCTTTCCCAATTGCAAAGTCCAAGACTTTGGGAAAATTTCAATGTTATGCAATCACACTAATAGCTCCAACCCATCGAGTTGCAGACATTCATGGGTGTTGTGATTTGACATCAACAGTTCCCCCTTGCAAATTCACTAGATTTCCATCACATGCACAAAGATAATAGTGGTCTGATACCAGATGGACTAGAAGAACAAGATTTACGCAAAAATATGACACAATAATTTCAAGCTTCTGTATATATATCCATCCAAGAATATACAAATTGTAGGAAATATATTCCTATAATTATGGAGATTGTTTAACCAACAAAGTGTATTGGTTACTCCCGTGACAATACATTATCTAATCAATATGAGTTGTTATTTAACAACTCTTTTACACTCATAGATGTCTTTACCATATGTAAATATTATTCACCCATACATAAATATGTGAGCACTAATGCAAATTCCTAACAAATCACTAAGGACACATTCCCCTTCTGATCACAATAGCTTTGCACACTTAGCCTTACTAGTTCATTGTAAACATTTGTACTTTCCAGATTTTGTATATTGAATAAAAGTTACATTTTTACATATCAAAGTCTTCTACATTTGTATGTGTTGATTGATTAATATAGTTAGTCTCTTTTTTACTGACTGCAATGTCATTTTCCCCCCAACAAAATTGGTCTTGGGTACCATTATGTTGATCATAATTGGAGACACGAGACATTGTTGAATGTCTTCTACAAAATTCTTGCTAAGGCTTTCACACTTCAATTGCACCATATTATTCCTATAATTGTTAGACATGAGAAAATTGGTTTTCTCCTACTTTATTTCATTTTGAACAACATTATTGTTGTTTGGGAAGGCATGGAGTGGGCTTGGACCTCTTATTAATAGGTTTTATTTCTCAACCTTGTTGTCACCCTCAAAATTCCCCTCATTTTTTAAGTCAAGTTTCATAAATTTTGAGTTGGTTCCTTTGAGAGATGTTTGAGTAGATTGAGAAGTCTTGAGAGATAGGAAAATTCATGCTTTGAAGAAGCTGGTGCTCTTTTACAACCTCGCCCCGTTAATTTAAAATCTTGCAGTCCACATGGTTTGATAAACTTTCTATCTTCCCATCTGGATCTTGGCTCAAGGCCATCATAGTTTTTCTATGGGTCTTGATCTTGCCTCGTAAGTCAAAGTGGAGAAAGGAAGTGTTCAATTGAGGCCAAAACTGGCTAAGTATAGAAAAACTGCGGAAGGTTCCATGTGTCTCTTCGGTGTAATTTTAGTATGGTGCACAAACACGGAGACCCCAAATGAGCGCCAGCCATCCACGTGGTCAGATCCTCAAAACGTTAAATCGGTCGTTGAAAAGTCTAAGGCTAGTAGGCGGTGCCATGTGTCTCAATGGCCCACCTTCAAGGGTCGAAGCCAAAGGCGGTCCCCCAAACATGTGTCAGCTCTCCACATGCCTCGTCGGCACAACTTCAAAGGCGCGGCCCAAAGAGAGACACTAAACTATCGCCAACCCTCCACGTATATAGGTTCTGATAAAAGTCAAATGGGTAGCAGGCCTAAATCGAATAAGTATAAAAGACCCGGCGGAAGTCTCCATGTGTCTCAACGGTGCACCTTCAAGGGTCAAATCCAAAGGTGGTCCCCCAAATGAGCGTCAACTTTCCACGTGTCCCGAGTCAAAAAAAGAGACATAACCCGTTGTTGAATCAGCTAAGGAAAGGAGAACCAGCAGAAAGCCCCCACTTGTCCCTTCGGCACTCTTTCAGGGGGCAAATCCAAAAGTAGACCCCAAACGTGCACAGGCCCTCCACATGATCATAGTCCAAAAAGATAAATTCAGTCATTAAATTGGCTAAGTATAGAAGGCTTCGCAAAAGCCTCCACGTGTCAGCTCAGTGCATCTTCAAAGGTAAAATCCAGAGGCAAGTCCCAAATGTGTGTTGAGCCTCCACTTGTCCAGGGTCAGACATATGGCCCCGGCAAACAAAAGGGACTTAGCCAAAACACAAAAACACAAAACATGCCCAAAAAGGGACACATGGCCATGTTTCAAGTCAAAAACGGGAAGGCGGGCCATCGAAGCATTTTGGGAATTTTGGTTTTGTTTTCATAAAGAAAAAGTCAAATGTTAAGCCCACATCCAAAGTCAAAGTGGGAAGACGAGTCGGTGGAGAACTTTGAGATTTTGAGCCTTTAAAGTGATAAAGTGAACTATGGCCCTGCTCATGCCAAGGGAAAAAGTCAAATGTCAAGCCCACGTTAAAAAGTCAAAGCGGGTCGGCGGAGAACTTTGAGATTTTAAGCCTTGTTTCCATAAAAGGCGTAAAGTGATAAAGTGAACCACGACTCCATTACCACTCAGGTAAAGCCATGTGTCAGACCTATATCAAATGTGAAGTTGCATGCTTGTGGAGCTGTGGAGAAATTTTGCACTTTTGTATCTTTTGCGCTAAAGGCACAATTTCAATCTCGGGCCCGCGGATCCATTTTTGTGAAAAATTGCATTTTTGTCATTTTTGTACGGATTCAATTCAAATATTCAAATAAGCATAACATTCGCTCCAGTGCTCGAAATTTGACAAATTTGGTACCGTTGGAAAGATCTCGACCTCCTCTACTCCATGGAAGCATAAAATATTATTTTCAGCAGGCTTTGATGGGTGAAAATCTGGAACAAGTCTTTCAAGCCATTAATACGGGATCTGATTGCTTCAACTACCCAGATCTGATCTGATCTTCCATCCTTCCTTCTCCAACACGCCAAACAGACATGGAGAACCGACTGGATATCTTAATTTTGATGAAAATATGGAAAACATCTTTGATGCCATTAATATGTGATCGAACTGCTTCAACTAGATCAAATTTGATCTGATCTTCCATCCTTCCTTCTTCAGCACGCCAAAGACATGCAGAACCATATTTGACAGATTGGAGGTAGATTTGCAGGGGCATTAATGGTTGGTGGTTGATCTTCCAAATCATATTTTCTTCCTTCTCTTCTTCTCCTCTTTTCGCTTCATCTATAAATGTAAGAGTTTGGCTCATTGTAAATGTTTGACTCTGATACTTTTGAAGTGTAATTATAGTCGAAAATAAATCAATACAGAAGGATTTTCCCCTTTTCTCTATCTTCCTCCATTGTCCCCTCTTGCTTACCTGAAATTCGTGGATCATTTATCATCTGTGATAAGAAACTTTGTGTTCTTATTGATATTATTTCTAAAACTTTGTGTCTGTGGAATGATATCTTATGTTGTGAATGTGAATGATTTTATTTTGTATCACTCTTGCTCAATACGTATAGGGTTATACTTTACTATCTATATTTCCTGAAAGTATTGTTATATTCTGCTCTTTCCTTTCTTCAGTTCTTCCATTTGTTTGTATTGATAACCTATTTTGGTATAAAAGCATTTCAAGATGTCAGAGGTCCAGCCTTAAGATGAAAGTTGTACATTTGTATATAAGCTTTGTTGCTTGCTTTCAATAAGGGAACCTCTCCCATAAAGAGGAGGGACTGTTGTCCCCTGACTGTGGTTTTGTTAAAGTACCATTTTAAAACCCAACAATTTTTGGCGACTCCACTGGGATTTTGTTTCAAACATATCCCTTTTAAAAGAACAACTTCAATATCATTTTTGATCTGGCGACTCTACGGTATACACGTGGGAAGAAAGGTCTTGGGGTTGAAGATTCTCATTTTTAATTTCTGGAGAAACAAAACTTCTCTCTTCTTCTAGCAAGAAGGAATAGAGGAACTTGTTTTTCAAGCACACCTCATGTTAAAGACAGAAATTCTTTTTTCGGTCTGGAGACTCTAGAACACGTAAGAAAAATCTTGGGGTTGAAGATTCCTTTTCAACTTCTGGAGAAAAACTTCAGCAAGAAGGAACAGAGGAACCTTCAATCTGTTAAAGATAGAAATTCCAAGAATAGCTTCTGATAACAACTTGCTCTTCTTGGTACTTTCAGTTCCCCTTCAAACAATCTTCCCATAGATGGCAGCACCTCTGCCTTGGGGACAACGGATTGGGCCCTTGGCTCTTCCTCAGCCATTGAATGAGTTACATAGGAGTAGTAGGAAAGGTTTTTCCTAAATTCCAAGGTGATGGGAAAGTACACCCAGATGAACACATTGCAGCCTTCATTGTTGCATGTGGGATTCTTGGGGTTGAACATGAAGACGTCTCTGTCAGGCTCTTTGTGGAAACATTGTAGGATAATGTTGTTGATTGGTTCTATCATCTTCCTGCTGGGTCAATTACTAATTGGACCACCTTGACAACTCAGTTTGAGCAACGTTTCAAACCTGCTGAAGATGTGCATGCCCTCTTGGCTCAAATTTCTCATATCAAGAAGGAACCACATGAACCCATGAGGGAGTTTGTGGCTAAATTCAACAAGCTAGTCCTTAAAATTCCATAGAACACTCACCCTGTAGATCAAATCCAAAAGTGTTTCTTCCTCAATGCTCAGTTTCCTGAAGTAAGCTATGCACTAAGGAGAGCTAACCTTGCAACTCTGGATGTTGATCAACGCTTGGCTATCAGTGTTGAGGATGATTTAATCATGTCTGGTAAACTGAAAAGAGAATCCTCCAAATCTAAATCATCTTCTTCTTCCTCTTCCCCTAGAGCCAATTCTGATCAGTTAGTACAGAAGTTGGCAAATGATCTCATTGCTATCAAAAAACAATTGGCTCAACATACTCCTTATCAAGATATTCCAAGAAGGAATTTTCAGCCTAGGAACTGGTTACCTCCTTCTCAGAATAAATTGGCTATTGAAGGCCCACCTATCAAGGTTCCAGTCAATGCAACTTTTGAAGTTCAAGAACCTGATGATGAAGAGTTTAATGAAGACTTTGAAGACCCAGAGGAAGAGGTTGATGAAGAACAAGAGGAACTTGGTGGATCTCAAGTTCATTTCCTTACCACTGAAGGTATGGATGACGAAGATGAATATGATGAAAGAGTGGCAGATATGAATAGTGATTCATATGTTGTTATGACTTGGGAACAAATGAACAGAAAATAAAAAGTGATGCAGCCTGCTAATAAATCCAAGGAGTTTCCTATAACTATTCCAGTGGTTGCAAGAAGAGGAGCTCCTATTCCCACTGCCTCCACGCAAAAGGTGAGTAATGCTAATCCTTTTCCTTCTACTTCTGTTTCCAAAACTTCTTGTCCTTCAACTCCTAAAACTAATAAATCAAAAGTTTCTCAAGTTCCTAGTAATGATTCCCCATCCACCTCTGGATCTTTTGATATCATTGATCACCTTAAGAAGACAAAGATCCAAATTTCAGAGGCAGAGTTTTACCAAACCCATCCAAAAGCCTTTGCTAAAATGGTAAAATTTGTCAATTCCAAATCCAAAGCCTCATCCAATACTTCTAAAGGTATTTTTCCCACTCCCTCTTCCTCACCTCAACCAAGCCTTGTGGTTGCAGTCACTTCCCCTAATGAGAAAATTGAACCATTTTATGTGACTCTCCTCATAGCTGGCCATAAACTCAGTAATTGTGTTATAGACTCAAGAGCATCAAACAATGTGATGCCCGCGAAATTAGCTCATGCTTTGGGCTTGACTCTAACACGTGCCTTTGGTTCCTGTTATTCCATGGAGAGTAGAAAAGTGCCTTTGGTTGGAAGGATTAAAGATGCACAAGTAGCCTTCGCTGCTTTTCCAGAGAAAAGGGTCTTAGCCACTATTTTGGTTGTTGATATTCCTCCCTCATATGGTATGTTGATGAGTAGGAATTTTTGTAAAGAGGTAGGAGGTGAAATTCAGATGGACTGGTCACATGCTTTGATCTCGGTCAATGGAAAAATAAGAAAGTTGTTACCAAAAAAGCAAACTGAGTATATTGTGAAAAAGACTGATGATCCAAAAGCACAAATACTCTATGAAGATATTGGGCATGACAACTATATGATCATGTCAGAGGATGAGGCAAGTCTTCCTAAGGGAGTGATTCATGATCCCAATGGCATTTGGACTTTGGAGTTTGATGGGAGTTTCTCTTCAGCTAGTTTTGGAGCTGGTGTGGTGTTAATCTCTCTAGAAGGGAAGATTCATCCATTCTCTTTCAAGCTTCATTTTGAAAATACAAATAATACAGCTGAGTATGAGGCTCTCATCCTTGGTTGAGCAAGGCAAAAGAAATAGGAGTAAAGAATCTGTGTGCTCGTGGTGATGTAGAGTTGATTGTGAAACAAGTAAGGGATATTTACCAAGTCAAGAATAGGAGATTGAAACATTATAGAAATCTTGTTTGGGATTCCATTGAATTCCTTGATGCCTTCTCAATTGAAGTTGTGCCAAGAGAAAAGAATACTAGAGCTGATTCTCTAGCTTTCTCAGGATCTTTGTTGATTCCTCATCCAGATTTCTCTCAAGAGAAATTTACCATTGAAATGATTCATAGGCCTAGTGTGTCGGATAATGCAAGAAACTGGTAGGTTTTTAATGATGATCAACACTTGCTCTCTTTCTTGGAGCTTAAAGATAACTTCAATCAGTTATATTTTGAAGGAAGTGAAACTCTTCCTAGAGAACATGTGCCCTCTAATGAGGAAGATATCAAGGAAGAGGTGGATCAGGATGGTTGTATTAAGTTGAAGGGTAACAAGATTCCCAAAGGACTAGTGAGTCTAGAAGATCTGTTTGACAAACATGATAGGTTCATCAAATCTAAAGCTTCTCAAGGGACTCAACAATCTGTTGAGTATGAGAAGGTCAATATTGGAAGCAATGATGAACCCAGGGTGGTGAATATTGGAAAATGTTGCACTCAAGAAGAGAAAAAGAAAGCAGTAAACCTATTAAAGAAGTATGTTGATGTTCTTGCCTATTCATATGAAGATCTTAAGGCTTTTCAACCAAAGGAGATGCAACACTATATCCCTCTGAAACCTGGGATCAAACCTTTCAAGCAAAAGCAAAGGCAGTACAATCCTAAGGTTGTTGATACTATTTTTCAAGAGATCCAGAAGTTACTAA
Source organism: Taxus chinensis (assembly GCA_019776745.2). NCBI lineage: Eukaryota > Viridiplantae > Streptophyta > Pinopsida > Cupressales > Taxaceae > Taxus > Taxus chinensis. The sequence continues at coordinate 711,605,923 of CM034147.1, read as the reverse complement.
AAGCCAAGATTATTTTCCCTATACATCATTCAACATGGATTGCCAACATTGTGCCTGTCAGAAAAAAGAATGGTGAGATCTGCATCTGTGTAGACTTCAGGAATTTGAATCAGGCCTCTCTAAAAGAAAACTATCCACTCCCCATGATGGATCAAGTTTTGCAAGTTGTCTCAGGCTCTGAGATGTTGTCTATGTTAGATGGATTCTCTGGATACAATCAAGTGGAAGTCAATACCCCAGATCAGCACAAGACTACTTTTACTACCCCTTGGGGCACCTTTGCCTACAAGAGAATGCCATTTGGTCTTATCAATGTTGGTGCCACTTTTCAGAGGGCAATGGATTTAGCTTTTGGCAAGTCTAAAGGGAAAGTTTATTGTTGTGTACCCTGATGATTTGACTGTTTTTTCCAAAACAAGGGCAAATCATCTTCAGCATCTAGAAACAGTTCTTCAAAAATGCAGAGAACATGGAGTTTCTCTCAATCCTAAGAAGTTTGTCTTTTGTGTTACTGAAGGCAAGTTGTTGGGGCATATTGTCTCCAAAGAAGGAATCAAGATAGATCCAGAAAGAGTTCAATCAATCCAGCAGATTCCTCTTCCCACAAGCAAAAAGGGTGTTCACTCTTTCTTTGGCAAGATAAATTTCTTGAGGAGATTCATTCCAGATTTTGCAGAACTGACTATGAGTGTTGCTCACATGATGAAAGGAAAACAAAACTTTGGTTGGACTTCCGAAGGTAAAGAATCATTTGAAGGTATCAAGAAAGCCATTGCTAAAACCCCCATCTTAGCATGTCCTGATTTCAGCAAAGATTTTATTATCTATTGCTATGCTACAGAGAGTACCTTGGCTGTTGTGCTAACTCAGAGAAATTCTGAGGATCATGAACTTCCAATTGCCTTCATGAGCTATGTTCTGAAAGCTCATGAATTGAAATATACTATGATGGAGAAACATGCTTTTGCAATGGTCAAAGTTGTCAAGCAGTTTCATTTTTATATTCTTAATTCTCACTCTGTTGTGCTTGTACCTGATACAACCATCAAGTCTATTCTTACACAACAGGAGTTTGGAACTAAGAGAGGCAATTGGGTAGAAAAATTCCAAGAATATGACCTTGATATCAAGCCAACTAAGCTAGTTCGGGGTAAAGGCTTGTGTGAGCTTATTGTTGAAGGGGCTGATGAAGAATTGTCCACAAAAGTAGTGGATGTCTCTATTGTTCTCTTCCTCAGTTCAACAGATGAGTGGTATGTTGATATTGCACATTTTCTTACTTATGGAGAGTGTCCATCCCACTTGAGTGCCAAGGAAAAGAGAGATATTAAGCTAAGTTCTGCACAGTATGTATTATGGGAAAATGCTTTGTTCAAGCGAGGCATTGATGGAAGATTCATTAAATGTGTGGAAAAAGAGCAACAGAAGAAGTTGTTTTTAGCTTTTCATGACCAGGACTTGTGGAGGGCATTTCTCTTATGTTGTCACTACCCATAAAATCTTTCGTGCAGGGTACTATTGGCCTACATTGTTCAGAGATGCATCAAAATGGGTAGGTAAGTGTGAAGCCTGTCAGACTTTTGTTGGGAACCCTAAGTTGGCTACTTTACCACTCAAACCAGTAGTGATTGATGAGCCTTTTCAATAGTGGGGATTGGATTTCATTAGAACTCTTAACCCACCTTCCAGTGTTGGACATACTCACGTGCTAACTACTACAGATTACTTCACAAAGTGGGTAGAGGCTATTCTAGTCAAAAGCACTACTTCTGAGGTGGTGTGTAATTTCATCAAGGAGAACATCTTGATAAGGTTTGGGTACCAAACAAAATTGTGACTGATAATGCTTCAAATTTTTCTTCTTCTGAGATGATGGATTTCTACTATGGTTATGGAATTTCCCTTGCTCATTCTTCAGACTATTACCCCCAAGGGAATGGACAAGCAGAATCAACAAATAAGAATTTGGTAACCATCGTTCGGAAGCTTGTCAATGACTCTCAAAGGAATTGGCACAAGAAGCTCTATGATGCTCTCTAGGCAGATAGAATTACACCCAAAAGAGCAATTGGGATGTCTCCATTCCAAGTGGTGTATGGTGTTGAAGCTCAACTGCCAATAATAGTGGAATTTACAGCCTTACACTTAATGAAGGCTATTGAAGATACAAGTTTCACCAATTCCTTGGACAAGAGGATCATGTATCTCCAAAAGTTAGATAGAAGACAGGATGCAAGTTTTTGATAGGATCTCAGCTCATCAACTGAAGGTGAAAGCTTTGTTTGATAAGAAAGCTAGGCCCAGAGATTTTCAAGTGGGAGACATTGTTCTGTTGTGGGACAAAAGACATGAACCTCGAGGAAGCCATGGTAAGTTTGATTCTCTTTGGCTTGGTCCTTTCAAAATCAGACACTTTGCTGGAGAAAATTATTTCTACTTGGATTATATGGATGGATCTCCTCTCCCACTTCCTTATAGTGGGAAATATTTGAAGTTGTTCAAGTCCTACGTGATTAGGCAGTCCTTTTGTATATGCTTTGTGTGGTGTTTTGTTTTTTTTGTCTTTCCTTTTTGGTTTGTTTCCCTTCCGTGTGTGTTGTCTTCTGTATTGGTTTTTCCTTTGACTCTATTTTCCCAATGGATAAGGCACTTGTCTGCTTTCCCAGATTTTTTCCTATGGTTCTTGATCTTGCCTCGTTCCTCTATCAAGCCAAGTCATCCCCAGAAAGAGCCAGTTGTTGTCACCCTCAAAATTCCCCTCATTTTTCAAGTCAAGTTTCAAAGTTTTTGAGTTGTTGCCTTTGAGAGATGTTTGAGCAGATTGAGAAGTCTGGAGAGATAGGAAAATTCGTGCTTTTAAGAAGCTGGTGCTCATTTGCAATCTCACCCCGTTAATGTAAAATCTTGCAATCTGCATGGTTTGATAAAATTTATGCCTTCCCGTCTGGATCTTAAAAATTGTTTCATCATTCAAATGAAATTGGCCCTTCGGAGTTTTTGTATGGTGTCTTGTATCATTTTTTCTGTTTCCTCGTGGAGAACAATTTTAAACTGGAGTAAAGGTGGAGTGTTCAATCTGTAGGCCCTAATCGGCTAAGTATAGAAATTCCATCGAAAGGTGCCACGTGTCTCTTCGTACGTGGACTTTTGGTATGGTGTGGGCACAAAAACGGAGTTACCCCAAAAGTGAAATTGCGCTTCAGCCCTGAATGAGCTAAGGCAGCGTCAGAGCCTAAGGCAAAAAGTTAAATTGGCCATTGAAAAGAATGCCTAAGGCCAACGGGACACGTGCGCCATTTTTAAGTCTAGGTAGGAAGGCGGATCGTTGGACACTTTGAAGATTTTGGCTTTATTATCCAAAATGAGTAAATTTACAAACATGCAGCTAGCAACTCCACGTGCCTCATGTATTGTATATCCATTCAAAAGCAAAGCAAAGAGAGGGTTGCCTGGACACTTTAGGAATTTTGCCTTCCACATAAAAGGCATAAAGTGATAAAGTGAACCGTAGTCCCAAGGGATAAAGTCAAATGTTGAGCCCACATCAAAAATCAAAATGGGAAGGCGGGCCTGTCGACACTAAAATTTTCCTCCGTAATTTCTATTTCATTAATGTATGTATTAGGAATAGGATGTTGTTAACTGTAATTAGTAGTAGCGTCTGATGGAAAATAACGGCGCCATCAGTACGGTGCCGCCAATAATGTAGAGTACGGTAATAGTCAAAGTACAATAAGAATGTTGTAAAAAGTAAATATTTGTTGTAAGTGGTCCAGTAATGTTAAAATGTCAAAGTTGGGATAAGTAGAGAAGTAGGGTCTACATGATTAGGAATTAGAAATATTATATTTGTAATAAGGACAAAGAGTGATGTCATAAATATTTTGTGTATTTTATTTGTGGAAAAGTCTAAAAAGGTGGAACCCATTTGAGATGATAAGGTTTATATTATCTTAGAAGATAAGCCTACATGTACAGATAAGAGTTAAGGTATGGAATATGATTCGTCAGAGTGGATTTCTTATCCTATCTTAGAGATAAGATGGATAAGCCTAGAAGTTCTATAAATAAAAAGGCCATCCCCCTAATTTAGGATATAGAAGGAAGTAGTGAGAAATATTGTATGAGTAAGTGTGTAAAGGAAGCCATCATTTTGAAGGTGTGTTAAATGAGCCATTAAGAAGTGTAATTGTGAAGTTTCTCCCATAGTTATTGTTGGAAGGCAAGTGAAGTCAGTAACACTTGAAGTACCTCATGGGTGAGATTGTAACAATTTCATGTTGATATTATAATTTACACTTGATATTTCAGATTTATTGTCATTCCTTCTTATAATAAACTATGGTATTCTTGTGTTATGTTTGTTGTTGTGTTTCCAGATTCCATCCACCAAACTAAAATCTGTGCATTAGTAAATAATCATAGCATGAGGAGTTCCCAGTGAAGAATTATCATAGTGCCGGATTGTTGTTGACATTTTGGTTCCGTTGCCGAGACCATTCCTCAGTAGATTTTCTGGAGAGATATTCCCACTTAGTCAAAAATCATGTGGAGAGTAACCTTATTTTTACTGTGCATAGTAGTTACCATAGTAAAGTCACTTTTTACCATGAATAGTATTTACCGCAGTAAAGTCACTTTTTACCATGAATAGTATTTACCGCAGTAACTTCACTTTTTACCATGAATAGTGTTTACCACGGTAAAGTTAGTTTTTACCACAGTAAGTCAAGTTTTACCATAATTTACTGTGGTCATTTCTATTTTACTGTAGAAAGGTGTAAAGTCACTTTCTAGAAAGGTGTATAGTGATTCCAATTATTTGTGCACATAAGTCTTGTTGATTGTACTTGTGGGTTGGTATTTCATGGTGGTTACTTTTGAAAATGGGAAAGATTCCTATTTTTTCAGACCAATCTAATGAAGATGCTTCTTATTTCATTCAAGAGTTTAAACGATCTTGTATTTGTAATGGCCTCATAAGAAGGGAACAATGGACTGAATTTTTTCCTACCTTTTTGGATGGTTCAACACTTAGGTGGTTTGAAACAGTAGGTGATAATGTGAAAAATTTATGGGATTTATTAACTAAAAGTTTTCTTGAAGAATTTGGTGAACAACAGAAATATGCAGATCTCATGATCGAGATCACAAAGCTATCCCAAGGAGAGAAGGAGAAGATAAGAGATTATCATGCTCGTGTTCTAGAGCTAAGGAGGAAGCTCGATGCCCAGATCCGGAAGGAAGGATTAGTTAATGGGTTGATGAATGGCGTGGATAATCTCCTCTGTAAGCACTTCATTCTTGGGATGAAGCCAGAGATCAGACAATGAGTGAAGTATGACCGCCCAACTATCATTGAACAAGCAAAGGAGATTGCAAGAAGGCAAGAAGAAAGCATGGAAGAGGAGCCCAAAGAAATTATTGCTAAGGTAGAGCCTACACCAACACCTTTGGTCCAGAATCCACAACCACTTTCAGTGAGCACAAATCTTTCTCCTAGTACATCTACTGAGTATAAAGATCTGCTCAAAAAGATGGGTCAGTTAACTATTAATCTTCTCCAAGGAAAAGAATTTAGTTCTCAGGGAGGAGATAGAGGTCCAAAAAGAAATATTTCTGAATTTGTTTGTTATGGTTGTTATAAAAAGGGTCATTATAACTATAATTGTCTAGATAGAGCTTCTATATCTAGTACAAGAGATAATGATAAAGGAAAAGTACCTGTGAATTCTTTTGATGTAGTAGATAAGAGCATAAATAATGAAGTAGATGTGTTTGTAACAAAAAGAAAGAAAGAAAAAGATAACCAAGATAGAAATGATCCTAAGAAGATGAAAGGAGAAACTAGTAAGAAACATAGGAGAAGAAAGTTGGGTGTGTAGGATTTTTTGATTTCACAGGGACAAGGACCATACTCCATCTTAGACGATCTGTCCAAAGGGCCTGCAAATATTACATATGGTCAACTCTTGGCTATGTCTTCTGAGAAGACGCGGGAGCTGCGAAGTGGACTCAATGCTAGACGAAGGAAGGAGGTTGAGGTCCCTGTTTTGGAGGCAGAGGCGGATCCCTATGCTCCATAAGTTGAGGTACTATGTAATGGTATTTCAATTCATGATGTCTTAGTTGATGGAGGTGCTGCAGTTAATGTAATGACCGAGTCTGTAATGAATATGTTGGGTTTAAAAATTGATCGCCCCTCAACACTTATGTTAAGGTCATTAAATAAGGGAAAAACTAAACCAGAAGGTGTAGTTTCAAATGTGGTAATATCTGTTATGGGTGTTGTATGTGTGGTAGACTTTCAGGTGATGAAAAATGGTACTGTTGCGTATCCAATGTTGTTGGGAAGACCATGGCTAAGGAGAGTTCACGCAAGAAACTACTAGAATGAAGGCTTCATGACACTTGGACGTGGTAGACAGAGGGTGAAAATAAACATGATCCCTTAGCATCATAAGGCAGAACCTTTCGATTCAAGTGATGAAACTGATGATTGGACATCCTCTGATTACTCTAGTACCAGTGAAGTGGACACAGAAGATGAAGAAAGTAAGGTTGATGTTTCGGTCATGGATATCCTTCCAGCCACACCGACTCATGACCCCATAAAATTATTTGAAGAAGAAATTGATTATTGTCTCCAGCAAATAAAGATTGGTGATGCTGTGATGGAGAGTGAGAAGGAATCCTACCTCCAGCTCTTTCGAAGGTACATACACATATTCACTTTTGATTACAAGAAACTCCGTCAAGTAAGTTGGGTAGAACATTCTATTGAGCTGGTAGATGGTGCTAAGCCCATAAAGCAAATGCCATATAGAATGAATCCTAATTTTTCTAAGACTGTAAAAGAAGAAATAGATAAGTTGCTTGATGAAGGATTCATATTTGCTGTGGAGAATTTAGAATGGGTTTCTCCCATTGTGATCTCAATAAAAAATAATGGGAGGCTACGCATTTGTGTTGATTACAGGAAGCTCAATAAGGCAACAAAGAAGGATCATTACCCTCTTCCATTCTCAGATCAGATCTTGGACGAAGTAGCAGGCCAAGAGTGCTATAGTTTTACTGATGGATATAGCGGATACAACCAAGTTCGTATAGGGGAGAAAGATCAGCTGAAGACCATATTCACCACTCCTTGGGGAATGTTTGCTTATAGAGTTATGCCTTTTGGGTTGTGTAATGCTCCAGCAAATGTTCCAGCGCTTGATGAATAGGGTGTTTGAACCCTACATTGGGAACTTCATCAGAGTATTTCTGGATGATTTTTGCATCTATGGGAGTAAGATGGACCACCTGCACCAGATGGAGACAACATTTCAAATGTTAGATGAAACACAAGCCTCACTAAACCCTACAAAGTGTGTCTTTGGATGTTCTAAAGGTGTTTTGTTAGGGAATGTTGTATCCAGAGATGGTATTGGTACTAATCCTGATAAAGTTTCAAAAATCAAAGAGTTACCATTTCCTATGAATAGAAGTAAGTTGAGATCATTTTTAGGCCATGTGGGTTACTATAGAAGGTTCATCAAGAATTTCTCAAAGATTTCACAACCACTAACCCAGTTCTTGAAGAAGGATGTTACTTATGAACTAGGAAATAAGGCGAATGAAGCTTTTGAACAACTGAAGGAAGCCCTGGTGTCTTCACCTGTTTTAAAGAATCCAAATTAGAGCAAACCATTCATTGTGTATATTGATGCCTCAGATGCAGCACTAGGAAGTACTCTGAGCCAAAAGGATGAAAATGGGAATGATCATCTAGTTTACTTTGGGAGCAGACAAATGAGTAGTGCTGAGGTAAATTATACTGTAACTGAAAAAGAGGCTCTAGCTATCATTTTTGCTGTAAAGAAGTTTAGAAATTACTTGCTAGGGCAGAAATTTATAGTTGTGACAGATCATCAGGCTCTAAAATATATTGTAAATAAGCCTAACCCATTAGGGAGGATAGCAAGATGGATAATTTTGCTACAATAATTTGAATTTGATATTATAGATAGGCTAGGAAAGAAGCATGTCAATGCAGATTCACTCTCTCGAGCCTATGATGGTTTAGGTTCATCTTGTGATGATGATGATTTCCTAGATGCAGCATTGTTATCCCTTGACACAATCCCTAGTGAATACATAGATATTTGAAATTATCTGAATGAATTCAAGTTTCCTGATGGTGCCAATGCAAAGGCTAAGAGGAAGATTACTCAAGCCAGTCATCCATATTCTATTATGCATGGAGTATTATTTCGAATAGGACCTGATGGATAGTACAAGAGGGTAGTTGGACGTGATCAAGGGAAGGAGCTGATAGAAGAAATCCACAATGGTACATGTGGAGGACACTTCTCTGGACAACTTACAGCAAGAAGGATCTTGGATGCAGGTTATCACTGGCCCACTCTTTTTAGAGATTGTTATAATTATTGTAAGACATGTGATATTTGTCAAACACATGGTAACCGTAAGACTTCATCAGCTCCATTATGCCCTATTCTTTCCCTTGGTCCCTTTGAAAAGTGGGGGAATAGAATTGTAGGTCCACTTCCAACTACATCACGCCAAAATAAGTATATTGTAGTTGCCACAGATTATTTAACCAAGTGGGTTGAAGCTAGGCCATTGAAAACAGCTTCCATGGATGAAGTGGCAAGGTTCATGTATGAACACATTGTCACCAGATTTCGTTGCCCATTAGAAATTGAAACAGATCAAGGAAGCCACTTCATTAATGAGGTGGTAGATGCCCTGGTCAATAAGTTTTCTATTAAGCACAGGAAGGCAACAACATACAAGCCAAGCACAAATGGACAAGTGGAACGAACAAATTTTGTGTTGTGTCAAATTCTAGCAAAAGATGCAGCCTTGCAGGTACATAAATGGGATAAAATGATTCATGCAGCATTGTGGGCATATAGGGCAACATCAGAGTCAGCAACATGATACTCCACCATTTCAGTTGGCTTATGGCATTGATCCAGTTCTTCCTATTGAGTTTGATATTCCCACTGTGAGAGTTATGAAAAATGAAAGAATGGATGAAAGTGATTCAGTAAAAGAAAGGTTGGTACATCTTCATTTGCTGGAGGAAATGAGAGAAATAGCAAAGGATACAAGCCATAAGAAGAAAATGAAGCAGAAGGAATACTTTGATCAAAAGATCCGGTGGTCTCCATTTCATGTGAATGACTTGGTTCTAGTATATGATTCTAGATACAAAAAAAGAAGACAGAGAAAATTTCTTCCAAAATGGATGGGGCCTTACAAAATAGCAGCTCTGCATGAAAATGGTACGTACCGACTGGAGGAATTGGATGGCACTCCCATTACGAAATGGGTCAACCACGACAAGTTGAAGATTTTACAAGCACCAGAATAGTCTACTCCGAGGACGGAGTAGAAGCTAGGAAGGGTGAAGATGTCGACACTAAAATTTTCCTCCGTAGTTTCTATTTCATTAATGTATGTATTAGGAATATGATGTTGTTAAGTATAATTAGTAGTAGCGTCCGGCGCTGTCAGTACGGTGCCGCCAATAATGTAGAGTATGGTAACAGTCAAAGTATAATAGGAATGTTGTAAAAAGTAAATATTTGTCGTAAGTGGTCCGGTAATGTTAAAATGTCAAAGTTTGGGATAATTAGAGAAGTAGGGTCTACGTGATTAGAAATTAGAAATATTATATTTATAATAAGGACAAACAGTGATGTCATAAATATTTTGTCAAAAAGGTGGAACCCATGTGAGATGATAAGGTTTATGTTATCTTAGAAGATAAGCCTACATGTATAGATAAGAGTTAAGGTATGGAATATGATTCGTCAGAGTGGATTTATTATCCTATCTTAGAGATAAGATGGATAAGCCTAGAAGTTTATAAATAAAGAGGCCATCCCCCTAATTTAGGATTTGAGAAATATTGTATGAGTAAGTGTGTAAAGGAAGCCATCATTTTGAAGTGTTTAAGAAGCCATTAAGAAGTGTAATTGTGAAGTTTCTCCCATAGTGAAAAAGTGAAGTCAATAACACTTGAAGTACCGGGTGAGATTGTAACAATTTCATGTTGATATTATAATTTACACTTATATTTCAGCTCATTCCTTCTTATCAAGGGGTATTCTTGTGTTATGTTTGTTGTGTTTCCAGAACATCAAACTAAAAGTTGTGCAGCCCCACATTATCATAGTCCCAGATTGGTGATGACAGGCCGCGCACCTTCAAGGGTCAAAGAGGCAAACGAGTGCCAACTTTCCACGTGTCCCAAGTCTGGGCTAAGGCAAGGAGAACCAAAAAGCCCCACATGTCCCTTTGGCAATCTTTCAAGAGGCAAATCCAAACGTTCGTTGAATTGGCTAAGTATAGAAGGGTTTGCGGAAGCCTCCACGTGTCAGTTCAACGCAACTTCAAAGGAAAAATCCGGAGGCAGGTCCCAATTATGCGCTGAGCCTCCACTTGTCCAGGGTCAAACATATGGCCCCACCAAACAAAAGGGACTTAGCCAAAACACAAAAATACAGAACAGGTCCACAAAGGGACACATGGCCATGTTTCAAGTCAAAAACAAGAAGGCGGGTTGTCGGAGCATTTTGGGAATTTTGGTTTTGTTTCCACAAGGAAAAAGTCAACTGTTAAGCCCGCGTCGAAAGTCAAAGTGGGAAGGCGGGGTCGGCAGAGAACTTTGAGATTTTGAGCCTTGTTTCCATAAAAGGCGTAAAGTGATAAAATGAACCGTGGCCCCGCTCATGCCAAGGGAAAAAATCAAATGTTGAGCCCACATTAAAATGTCAAAGCGGGTCGGCAGAGAACTTTGAGACTTTAAGCCTTGTTTCCATAAAAGGCGTAAAGTGATAAAGTGAACAGCGACTCCGTTACCACTCAGGTAAAGCCAGGTGTCAGACCTACATCAAATGTGAAGTTGCAGGCTTGTGGAGCTGCGGGGAATTTTTGCACTTTTGTATCTTTTTGTGCTAAAGGAGCAATTTCAATCTCGGACCCGCGGATCCATTTTTTGAAAATTGCATTTTTGCCATTTTTGTACGGATTCGATTCAAATATTCAAATAAGCATAGCATTCTCTCCAGTGCTCAAAATTCAACAAATTTGGTACCGTTGGAAAGATCTCGACCCCCTCTATACCATGGAAGCATAAAATATTATTTTCAGCAGGCTTTGATGGGTGAAAATCTGAAACAAGTCTTTCAAGCCATTAATACATGATTTGATTGCTTCAACTACCCAGATCTAATCTGATCTTCCATCTTTCCTTCTCCAACACGCCAAACAGACATGGAGAACTGACTGGATATCTTGATTTGGGTGAAAATTTGGAAAACATCTTTCATGCCATTAATATGTGATCAGACTGCTTCAACTAGATCAAATTTGATTTGATCTTCCATCCTTCCTTCTTCAGCACGCCAAAGACATGCAGAACCAGATTTGACAAATTGGAGGCAAATTTGCAGAGGCATTGATGGTTGGTGGTTGAGCTTCCAAATCAGATTTTCTTCCTTCTCTTCTTCTCCTCTTTTCGCTTCATCTATAAATGTAAGAGCTTGGCTCATTGCAAATGTTGGACTCTGATACTTTTGAAGTGTAATTATAGTTGAAAGTAAATCAATATAGAAGGATTTTCCCCTTTTCTCTATCTTCCTCTAGTGTCCCCTCTTGCTTACCTGAAATTCGTGGATCATTTATCTTCTGTGATAAGAAACTTTGTGTTCTTATTGATATTATTTCTAGAACTTTGTCTCTTTGGAATGATATCTTATGTTGTGAATGTGAATGATTATGTTATGTATCACTCTTGCTCAATATGTATATGGTTATACTCTGTTATCTATATTTCTTGAAAGTATTGTTATATTCTGCTCTTTCCTTTCTTCAGTTCTTCCATTTGTTTGTATTGATAACCTATTTTGGTGTAAAAGCATTTCAAGATGTCAGAGGTCTAGCCTTAAGATGAAAGTTGTACATTTGTATATAAGCTTAGTTGCTTGCTTTCAATAAGGGAACCTCTCCCATAAAGAGGAGGGACTTGTTGTCCCCTGACTGTGGTTTTGTTAAAGTACCATTTTAAAACCCAACAAACCTAGACTTTGAGAAGGTTTATGATTGGATTGAATGATCATTTATTCTTGATATGCTAAAACCATTAGGGTTTAGAGACTACTCTCTACAGTACAAACCCTTTTCTTACAAACTTCTACATGTTTAAACATTAGCAGATAACCAAGCTTTTCTCTATGATGAGTTGGGTTATATTAAAGAAGAGGGACTTATTGTCCCCTGACTATGGTTTTGTTAAAGTACCATTTTAAAACCCAACAAACCTAGACTTTGAGAAGGTTTATGATTGGATTGAATGATCATTTATTCTTGTTATGCTAAAACCATTAGGGTTTAGAGACTACTCTCTACAGTACAACCCATTTTCTTCCAAACTTTTGCATGTTCAAACATTAGCAGATAACCAAGCTTTTCTCTATGATGAGTTGGGTTATATTGACACCTTCTACAAAGCTTTGTGTTTGAATCTGTGATGGACAAAACCCCAATGTTATCATCAAAGCATCATGTTGATACCTAGTTGGCTTAAGAGTTCTAAATGATAACATATACACAAAGGAAATATGATCATGGATTTTGGCATCCCTTTTTCCTTTGAATGTTCCACACCTACTTTATGACAGTATGTTTTACAATGAACCAAGAAGAAACTTGTTTACTAGATTTCCAAGCCTTTTTCTTTTGCTGGCAAGTTTCAAATTTGCACCAAGGCTCTGGGAATGAATTGTGTTTATTACTCCCCATGTCAAGCTTCTTTTAAGGCTACATGTGGTAAGTTGGCTAAGCTACTTTGAGACTTACAATGGGCTGACCCCAACCAAGCTAGCGAATTTCAAGAAGTTGTTTGAGATATTTGTTTTCGTTCCAATAATAAGGGATGTATTTGCATCATTGATTTCCACATGTAAAGTAATGTTTTATGTGCCAAATGGATTATTTGAGCTATCAAGGGATCGAAATCATGGAAAATTCTCATTCACTATACCATCTCCACACGTTCACCTTATATGTCAAAGCAAATTGGAAGAACATTAACTTCAATGCTTTGATTATTATCTTTTCCATGATCTAGATTGATGGATCACTTCTTGTATGTGGTATTTAAAAATCCTTCGAAGAAATTAGGCCATTCCTCATCTAGGTAAGCAATGGGATCAAGTTCATTCTTTCTTTCAATGACAACAACCTTTAGTGGTCCCCCATTTGTCACCAGCAACCTTACACTCATTAAAACCCCAAGTATTAAAGAAGTCGAGCTTTTTAAGAAAAGCAACAATGTTGTTCATGGTCTTATCTGCTTTTGTGATCGGACTTTATGACCCACTCTACCAATAAAGTTTATGCTTCTTGATTTCAAATTGTCTTCCATAATGTGCATTTAAGAGCTCATATCTTATTCTATGATACCAAAATTAGGGTTGCAACCACTTTTAGATGTGTGGAAATATTGGCAGCAGAATCGTGATGGGCCCTTTAAATACTCCTCTTCATAGCTTCTCTATAGAGATCTCAATCCCTTCTCTTCAACTCTTGGTAATTTGAGCCAATGGGGATTAAATTCTTCACCTTAGACCTAGCTTGCTCATCTCAAATGTTATTTGACACGCTAAACATAAACCTAAACATTCTCATTTTCTTTGTTGCCTAGTCGACCAAGGGCTTTGTTGGTTGAACAACTTCACCATCTTGGAATTGTTCACCCTAAGTGTCCTTCTTGAAACATAACAGAGACCTTAGAGAGCTTATTTTGCACTTGTGCATGTGCCCAATGTGCTTGAAAGTGGATTCAGAACATTTTCTTGCCTTTCCATCCAAATCCCATTTCCTAAAGGATTCCTTGTTTGGATACTATGCACATTGACCAGTTTGTAGTGCTTTTGTTTGAAATTTCCTTAGCTGCATTTTTTTTTCAAAAATAGAAATCTAAAAACTATTATTTTCAATAATGAGACTACTTCACAGTAGTTTCTAACTAATGGAAAAAAAGCATGCTCACCTCATTATTCTTTCAATTACATGCACAAAAGAACAAAGTGGTTTTGTAGGTTTCAAGACCTGCATGAATTGTTCAATCACGAGGGCAGTGCTTTGTGTACCATGAGAAAAAAAAAAAAATTCTTGGCATCTATGTGCAAGTTTCTTCATTGACGCCAAGGCAACGGAGAAGCTATTCACACAAGCATTTATCGACCCCACCTCAACAATGGATTGTAGTACCCTTGCTCGTGGTAATACTGTTGTTGGGCCATCATAGTGGAATTCTCAAATACATGATAGAATCGACACAAATTTTGCTTGTTACTTTATTCCCTGGGTGGGAACTTCTTGTGCTTGTGTCTTTGTTTGTTCAAAATGGTTTAAATGGATAAGTGGCTTTGGATCCATCATTGAGGAAGCCCTTGTCTTAGGCTACTCTCCCCTCCTCTAAATGATCAATACCATATTTTTCGGTATTATTACATGTACCTAGTCTAATGTAATATTATTTTATACCTTGATTGGAATTTTTAATATGCTTGGATACCTTTGTTTTTAATCGTAAGCTTTTGTTTTTTACCGTAAATATCAACCACCTACCTTTTAATTGTAAACCGTCTATATATATATATATATATATGTCTTAATGTTTATTAATAGTTATTAATATATGTAAAGATGGTTCCTTTTTTTTAAAAAAAAAAGGAATGATCGCTGATATTAGTCTTTTATTGAAAAATGCATTGATAATCACATGGCACGTGACCCCCTTGACAACACCTCAAAATGTGAAAAGACCACGTAAGAAAGTATCTAGTAGTCAATTAACAGTAGCTTTCTCATCCTGAATCCTGATACGTTTCTCTTTTTTGAAAACGATGGAAATTAGTTGATGGTTGGTATCAAAGGGGTGTCCGTGTAATGGAGTGTAACGGAGGGGAAGTAAAGGCTGGGGAAAAGTGGAATATGATGTGGAAACGAAAATAGGAAAGTAGGAGTACTCAAATTTATGGGAAAAAGATGCAGTTGTTTAATTTGTGGAATAATGGTGGAAGATCTGTAGATGCGTTCTTTTTTTTTCATGACATATAGACAGGTAGACATAACCTGCAAGTATAAAGTGGTGACATCCACTCTCCTCCAATCACAATTTATACCAAAAAAGTGTTAAACATTATAAACAAATTGTGACTGGTGGAGAGAGATGGACCCCACCGCTTTGCGCTTACCAAATAAGCTCTATTTATATAGACCGAGAGTCATTTTCGAATATTGATGGAATAAGAAAGGTGGTGAAACACGCACTAAAAGTAAGGTCACACCGTTCAATACCTCTAATATTTGTAGTTGCTTTCTAGAAAGTTGGGCATTCAACATTGTGGATTGGCATAGCTTGTGCCATTTTTAATTGTAGTTGCATGCAATTGGTCCACGAACTCGAGGGGAGCAAAACATGTAGGGGGTTGTTTGCATCCCATGTAGGATCAATTAATATATCAATTTTGATAACCCACAAAATACGAAAGCTCAGGGGGTTTTCCACCATCACAATAGACGATTACAACCACTTGACCAATTGCTTCATTGACAAGTCCAACTTCAACCCATAAGTTGACAATACACATTAGCTTTTAATGCTTGCAAAGACAAAACACGAGCTATAATCAATCATTATCAAGCTCGGTTAATATTTGTCATCTTATATATTCAACATTACAATGAGCAACGAAATAAACTTTTTTTTCCTTCTTTCATGTTTCATTGTCAATAGACAGCAAATAGAGACTTGTGATGAGTTCAAACAATGTTTGTAGAAGTTCGTTCACAAAGTGGCTGACTTATGAAAGCTTCCACAAGGGGTCACCTTATATGAATGCCCAACATACATATTTATATTCTTGAATGAAGGTAACTGACCCTGGGCACCATCAAGAATGATTGACCTCTTACCAAAAGGAGTTGTTCTATGATGGGGAAAGCATGTCATATCCAAAGCACAACAAGAAAAAACAACTTGGGGCCTACGAAGCTCATTTCCACAAAGAAAATATATTACACATGTTGGAGAGAATCTTCTAAAGTTCCTTATGATTGGCCTTCAAGTTGTTAGTTGATTGTTGGAGGGAACATAAGCAATCCTCTTCTTTCTTCCAATATGGCACATATAGACAACATGCCAATATTATGAACCGCTCGAATAAAATGGGGGTGCAATGCATAGGCTCTTGAGGCAACACACTTTGTTGGTAACTTTGACAGTAAGTCATTTCACTCAGTCCTCCCAATGTCACTTTGTGTGTGAATAGTTAGAGCCCACACCATTTTGAGGAGAACTCACTTGTGCTTAAAAATAATCTCTTGGCCCTTACAAATAAGAATTTTTACTTGCAATTGATATTGAGTAATGTTTTCTTTTGAAATTGTTTGGAGATGTCATTCCAATGCAAAACCTCAAACCATACGGCAAGTCTTTCCAAACTAATACCATTTGCTTAGAATTTTGATGAGAGGATTGCTTTGTCAGCTTCTTTGGTTATATGAGAATGCAATGGGTTGTGGGACTCATATTCCATTTTACATAATGTCATTGAATCCGTTTGAATCCACGCCATTTTGAGGAGGGACCATTTGCACTTAACAATAACCTTTTGACCCTTTACAAATAAGAAATTTTGCTTACAATTGATTTTGAGGAACAATAAATAGATATTTCTTCTTAAATTGTTTGGGGTTGTCGTTCCTATGTGGGACCTCAAATCATAAGACATTTTTTTAGACTATTCAAAATTTTGAAGAGGGATGTTTTGTCCACTTTTTGTGTTACACAATAACATAGCAAGGTTTGGGACTCGTCTTTTGTCTCGCATAATTTCGCCAAATCCAATAAAGAAAATAGCAGCAACTTATCACATCCACCACCATACGATGACAAATTTGTTAACAAAAAGCTTGAGAATTTGTGTCTTAGATTATAATTCTAATGTAGCATCCCACGCATGGCACGAGGCTCACACAACACAAGTGGATTCAAACAGGATCCAACAAGTGAACCCAAGGAGATGGTCAGCATAATTGAAAGCCCTCAACAGCTCAAATCCCCCATCCACCAACCATTAAAGATCGTGTAAACACATAATCCTAAAGAGAATACAATAATGTGTAAACAAATGAACAAGGGTTGTGATGCTCAAAAATAACAAGCAAAACGATTTTACTTTTTTTTAATTAAAAATATTTCAAACCTTACCAAAAACAAATTATAAACACAAAAAAGAGATTGAATTATATCAAATCAAAAAGATGCATAAATAATAAATAAAGAAGAAGAAGATACTTCAATGTCCACGAGGCTACCAAAGACAGCCTAATACTAAATAAATGTGTCGACGCTAATAATCAAAGTTCAATCAAATCATGAGTTAGACATCCAAAAATATGACATGATCGTTAACACCACTACATCGTTTTAATACTTAAATTAAAATTAATTCATAATTTTGCAATTCCAAGTTTTCATCTTAATATTAAAATTAATTGTTAACTCCACCTCTGTGTTAATATCCCCATCAAAATAAAGACACGCTAATACCACAAACCCCGTATCCTCTACAATTCCCACAACATACAAAATCCAAAAAATTACCCCATAACCACAGAGGCCATTGGCAGTCACAGAAGACATGGTGAGCGCCCATATTGTAACTGTTTTCCTTCCCTCACACGAACTTTGTCACCATAATATCTCTCCTCCAAAATAGACAACACAATTGTCATCTGGCAAAGCAGTATCAAATATATTCTCCCACGAACAAACACCACACAAATAATTGACACCACAATATTAAATGGCTTCGAACGCGATTTATCAAATACTAGCCATTATAAGTAAACACAGTAAAAACAAATACCATTAAAATCCCAAAACCAATTGAGGAAATACCTCAGGGAAGATATCAACATGCATTTGCACACCTGGGCAATGACACTCATATCTGGTGCAAAGGAAGCTCTTGCTTCCCTGTGTTAATGCATGCCACAGTGTACACCGCTGCCACCGCATAGCACAAAAACAAGCACAAGTAATATGACCATACAACATTTCCAAACTTAAAATATGGATCAATTGTTAGACTGGCACATCTACGTAAATACTTCGACTGCCGAAAATTTCATTTCATATGAAATGATTTTAACAAGAGCAAGGATTGCCATCAGACTGAATAGTAATGAAAGTAGGTAGAAAAAGGTTCAAGGTGTTGGCATTGGCATGCAGTAATTTAACACAACAACACGGAGTTTTGAAATCCTCTCCCATTGTATCCGAGATGAAATAGATACAAAAAAGGGGATAGCATTGTGTGGCACCCTTATCATGGAAACAACATGAAACGGAGATGCCATCTCACAAGCTAGAGAGTGTTAGACAAATCCATGGGATACAGCGAATGGGGAAGTGAGGGGAAACAATGCAACAGTTTGGCCACCCAAAACAACCTGTGTCAGAAGGAGCAAGCCTCAACCCATTTCGCCTTATGTCTACATTGTCCCCGCCCTTGGAGACTTCACAGAGTCTCCTTCACAACCGCCTACAGATAGGAAGCTTGAATATGTCTGAATCCCTCACGGTTGCACTGACCAAACCCCACATTGTCAACGTCAGTTGCCAGAGAAAGAGTGGCTCACAAAACAAACAGGCAGACAAGAAAACAATATCAAAGCTCAAGACAACAGCAGTTTCCTATTTTGTGTTTCTATCAATTAGGGTTCTTTGAATAGTTACCATGTTTGAAAAGTTTGGGTAGTTCTAAAGGGTTTGCAAAAGGTTCGGTTTGGTTAAGAAAATTTACTATATATAGTGAAGAAAAACCTATTATACAAAAAAAATGTTTATGCGATTGCGAGTCTAGGTATTAGTGTTTCTTGTCTGTTTTTGTCTTAGGTTGAAGATCTTTTAATTTAATACCTTTTAATTACCAAAATAAAAAAGGTAATATTCAACCAAACTTGTTCAGTTAGACCGAAAAGTACAGTTCCGGCTGATTTTTCATAATGTTTGTAAGAACATGATAACCATGGTTTTTCAGCCTTCGACACATGGATGGCCTATGTTGAGCCGTACATCATCAAATTGTTTGACACCCGCCCCAGCCATCAATCAAAACTGGCTCTACTAGAGCCAACAACCCCTCATCCATAGAATGACGGCTATCGGTGTAATTATTTCTTTCTATGTGGAACATAGCTTTGAATTAATCTAAAAGAAAATAGACAAGATTTAACATCAAAATGCATTACAAGCTAATTTACAAGACAATAATGAATCTTAAATTAAAATTTTGACCTGGACCCTCCAAGTACAAATTGAACCGGCAAACACAATTTGAGGAAGATGATATTCTTTTTAGCAGTCTGCATGTTCCAAACTCTGGGTTTTGGAATGCATTCATTCAACGCTACGACCATTCTTCCGATCATAATTAACGAATCTCAACTGACTGGAGTAAAGGCTATCCACAATCCCCAACTAGCAATTAATGGCATACATTGTAGACAGTGTTTAGACACAACTTTTCAACCAATATTCAGTATATCTTGTATAATATAGTTTGAAAATTCAGACATGCCCAAACAAGGGATTTATCAAACTTGTTATAAACAAAACTCTAAGCACCTTCACGATGAAAATGAAGAAAATTGAAACGAACCTTGCAAACACTTCTATGCAACTGTGCCATGCATTTATTTTAGGAGTTATATCCATGAGAGAACTGGTCTTGATGTCTGCTGAATAAGTTCAATACAAGTAGCCCATATAGAAAGAGGGGCCTCCTAGAACCACCAACTACATAAGATCCAATTTTTTAATGAATTGGAAAGAATGGATTGAATAACCTTCTAGGGTAAACTTAATACCCGTAGGTGTAAATAAATAAGTTCTAAATAATACTGTATAGATTCATACTTACAACAAGTGATCAAGCTGTACAAAAGCATAATTCCCAAACACAAATACAATGCTGCCACTTCTTGACTATTTCTTCAACAAACTCTCTTAAAATCTGCCAATATAATCAGTGAAGTAAACAGTCAATTATAAATTCTGTCAAGAAATAATGTGGCAATGATGCTCACATAAAACTAACTTGTGTAGTTCATAGAAAGGGGATATACCACCTGAGTTTGTCCTGTCAATGAGAGGCAATGCAAGTATGGTAATCCTCCAAGTGTTTTCTTTACCCGTTCCATGGGTTAATCTTAAGTTTCTATAGCAGGAAGGGGTACTTTCCAGTAGTTCCATTGATTAAAGGCCTCCTGAAATATGTTGTCCAAAAAGGTAAAACCGAGAAATTGCATGTTGCCACCATAAGATATCAAAGTATAGAGTTGTTATAAAGATAGACTCACCTGCTCGGATGTAGACATGGGGGGAAACATGTCATTAACAAGTTTATGCAGCGAAGTGTATGACTTTACATCTACAGAATGATTGACAACTACCTCCCCCTGTTTTCCAAGTGGCAACATGTACAAACCTATGTTAGAGCCTTAACAGAAAGGTGAATGTAATTTGTCATATTCGAAATAGAATAATCTAGACTATGCTTAATCCATCTATTACACATATAAATAAGAAATACCTTAGGATTAATAATAAAGATCTTTCCCTTCGGTATTCCCACTTTCAGGTAACTAATCTCATCAGTGTCTCTATTCCCAAAGCCAGCATAAAATGGATTGCGGTCAGGAGGAAACAGTAATCGTATATCCTGCCACAATATGTAATAGCAACTAAATTTAATACTCACAGTATAATTAAAATAACAGAAAGTGTATAAGTCTTGGTACACAATAAAATATAGATTCTTGATTCTGAGAATTCACTCGGAAGACAGAATAAGAAAATTTTGTATTGCTATTTCTCCCATGAAGCATATGAAATGATTGAAGTTTTTTTAAGTTATTACTATTCTGATCAGAACTCTCGCAATAAGCCAGAGATCAATAAGCCAGGTTGGAAGAACAATAGGAAAAAGTGGAACTGTGAGGTATACTTCATAGAAGGATTCACAAATGACGTTAAGAAAAATATTGCATAATCATAAATGGATGTAACGATAATTTACTTTCACATTTTCTAAAAGGCCCCAGTAACGATACTATGGTTGGTGGTATTATGTGGAACTACTACAAACAACAGTAACAGCCCCCAGCATCTGTCAGTGTGAAGCTAAAAGCATTCAGAATTAATGCTAAGGACAATATGACGTTAACATTGTAACTTGGTTTGCAATTGTTTTCATAATATATAGTTGTTTTTTATCAAAACAAAAAAACCAAATCAATGGAAGGTAGAATAGAGTTTCTAGAGAGAAAACTGTGAGGATTCTCTCATCAAAAAATTGCCACAGAGGTATCTCCATGAACTCTATCATACCATCATGGACTGCAAAACCTTAAGAACCATAATTAATGGAATCCTCAAGTCCAGAAGTTTCATTCTCATTCCTAGACTGGTTACTTCTTTTTGTCACATTCACATGCACCCATCCTGTAGACTCACGATTCATTTTGGTGTATGAAGTTGTTACTTTGCCATTCAAGTGCATAAAAGTAAATTGCATTGACCAAAACTACATCAATAGATGTACCCTTGTGGACCATAGACGAATCCTTGTGGACCATGCCATTCTACTTAAACATAACATACATATGTGGCAGAAAGGGAACATGTACAAAAAAGGGCCATGTGTACCAACCCCGTAATTGGGTCACTATCAGAAACTTAATCTCAAGAAACTATAGGAAAGGATGATCTCGTGTGACATGAATCAGAAAGATGGTGAAACTACCATAGTCAGTGCATTCAAAAGGGCACATCCACCTTAACTTAATAGGTTGTATATTTCACACATACAGTGAAACAGTACCTCATGCTAAGATATGTTTTATATGCACACAAGTATGAGAAAAAGAATTGGGCAAGAAGTTTTAGGAGTTCCTTGTCATGTAATTATTTCTAACGTAAAACACGATAGACCACAATACATGTAAACCCTCTATGAAATTAGAAGCTCAGTCAACCACGGTTCCAGATTCCAACTTCCCTTCCTCTTGAAAATGTTTAGTATATCTTCAGATTGAAACGTGGAACTAAAAAACAGTTAACTGACATGGATTTAATTTCATAGTTCAAATCTTTGACATACTATATTAATATATAAACCGGTATAGGTTCAGAAACCTCAATAAATACCTCAAGGCAAGCAATTTTGAACTCATGAGGGGCCCTTCGTATCACTGCAAACATGAACCAAAATAATAGTTTAGTGAAAAAAGGATTAAGCCTTACCAAATACATATCCTATCGTTCAAAACATGACTCTGATTTCATGCAGTCCCAAAGTGTCAAAATGCTATGAATTTGTAATTGCACAACCCAGCTGTTCATATGAATATGGTGGGAGACTTGATTGCCGAAAAATATCTTAAGCTGCATTGTATGTTTTTATTGTCCTTTTATCTTTGTAGATAAAACCTCTCTCCTCCACATTATTTCTGCTGGCTGTACTTTTGAGCCCCAGCGACCTATTTTGGTCATCTGCACACATTAATATAATTTATTTCTTCTTTCTTTCTCCCTCACCTGAAAGAGGGTTAAAGCATAGAAGACGTTTTGAAGGAGAGCTGTCGTTTACATGATTCATAACCTAGCAAGCTACTGTAGTCGAATTTGCAGTCTTGAGCAAGGAACCTTTAATGACATAAGAATGCAACTTCCCATACCTAACATCAAGAGTGTAAAATATACACGAATCCACTGCAGCTGAAAGTTCAACAATTCTAGCAAACCTCATTTACACACAGCAGCAAGCTAATTTCATGCATGTCACATTTCAAGTGTGCATATTCCCTTATTAAATTTGCACTGACCTCAGACCTTTCAAGTATAAAAAACACATCAATAAATGATTACAGAAACTTTGATTATGAAAGTGAAAATAAAATTCGGACAGAGCCAGTCTAAAAATTGTACAGAACTTCTAAACAAAGAAGTAGGCCCTTGAAGAACTTTTATAAGAAAAATTGCACAATATCACAAAGTTCATTGAAAAAGCTAGATGAGAGTGAAACACTTCCAAGATGACCTTAGCAGCCCAAACATAGCTATTTGAGACTTGATCAAAGGTAAACCAACACAAGAAAGTCAGCTTTGAAAATTATATCTCTATCACTGTCAGGCATGCAAACACAGCTGGCCAAAAGACAATTCATAATAAAGACAACTCATGTGGAAATTCGACATTGGAGAAAATCAATGACAGATCAAGAATATTAAAATAAAGGGTTGTCAGATAAAAACACGAACTTCCAGGATATGTGAATAGACCACTCACTAGACAAAAGACTGCTGTCAGGAAAATCAGCGGGTGGCCATGCTCATCTAATCACACAGAGAAGGCAAGCAGATAGGCAAAAAAAAGGTCAAATGATAGATGGCCTAAGGCAGAGTCCTCCTTTGGTTAGCAAAAAGAAATAGAATTCTAACTGTGGAACAAATGAAGAGAAGAGAGGCTTATGTAAGCTATGCGTGTAAGCTTTAGAAGATGACAACCATGTTTTTATCACATGTTCTAATTGTGCACCAAATGAAAAGAAGAGCTATGCTGGTAAGTTTTAGAAGATAACAACCACGTTTTTCTCAAAGTATTTACTTCTGGGCCTTACATATGAAATTCATAACATATTTCAATTTATCTTGGTATTCCCAGCCTCAATAATATGATCTCCTTTCTATTTAACACCATAAATTTCATTTGGAGGAAGTCAACACAAATGGAGTTCAAGCCTTAACCGTGTTTCTTGGTTTCCTTGGCTGGAACATAACGCAGGGATCTTTCAAGGCACATATCTGAGTATTGATAGGCTTTAGAACTGAATCAAAGCTGCTATAATGGGGAGTATGAAATCTCAATGGAGGCCCTTCCCACTAAATAGGGAAAACAGGGAGTCCCAAAGAAATCGTGTCTGATGGTCCTGACTCCCAACCTTTAAATTTCGACGGTGCTGCAAAATTCAAGTCCTACTAGCAGATGGAGATAGTGTTATTTGTAATTCTGCACAAAATATGATATGTTGTTACCCATTACAACAGATCTACAAAATGGCATTGCAGTTATCGAACCTTTGTCACAGGGATGATGGTTACTCTTGTCAAAAAGTTCTACAAAGTCAATAGTAGATATTATTTATGAACTCGTGTGAGTTGAAACTTCTATGCCTTGTTTTATTAAGCCATGGAATTAAAATCTAAATTTTAAATACTACTGCTGTGGGAAGCAAATAGAGTTGACACATTGGCTGGTCAATTAGGGACTAAATCTTCTAAACAGTCGAGCTTTAAAAGTCTAATTTCAGATGACTTTTCAATGAAGATCTTACACCTTTATCTGCTATCATATAGAATGATTTTCATCCTAGGCATGATCAGTCCTGGGAGCTCCAAGGAGGGTAGGGGCCCTGTAGCCCCTGAGAGTAATCTTCATTTGATTTTAAGTTCTGCTGGTTCAAACCTTATAAACCTTATTTTCTGAATTATATTATTCATCACAATTCAATCTATTCATACCACCTCACTCGTAGGTGATCAAATGCATGAAGGGAAGGCGGTTTCAAATCACATCAACATGCCTCTGCCTACTAAAACTTAAAAGTAAAACCATGTGAGGTCTTTACTGCTCTATAAACCTGATGCAATCAGAAGTATGTGTCACCTGTCCCTTTTCCTGGAACATTCAGACTGAAATTTGGAAGTTAGACACATACCACAAGGCAAAGAAAAGAAGCATAGGCCCCTGAGTCAAGACTCAATATTTGGCATTATGTCCTGGAAAGGTTTATTATCATCAGTGTTCTATTACTGACTATGTACCTACAGCAACAATTGAGGTGTTGATGCAATGGTTAACTCTCAGTCAAACTCTTCTTGTGTCTTTGACTGGTTTCTTAACATGTCTAGATAATGTTAAATGGAAAGATCAATAAAGATATGTACGGGAAGGACAGATAACAACAAACAACCAGAGAGGAGAATTAAAACACCTTCTCGGTACAGGGAAGGAAATAGCCCATCAGGAGAAATCACAACAGGTCCATCAGGTAATGCTTTCCCATCCTGCATCAAACATGCACATCAAGTTTTAATACCCCAGTCCATAGGTGCATTAATATGTTAAGAACCCGATTCATTTACACAGTTAACAATTTTTTAAAACCTTGAAGGATAAACTGTATACACATATTTAGGGGGAAATGCACATGCAACATTCATGAAATGAATATTCAATATTACTAAATTTATGCACAGCACTGTAATCATATAGATACCTGTTTAACATTAAGGAGAAGCTGCCTTGTCAGGTAAGCCTGGGCTATTGCACGGGCACTGAGAAATAGTAACTGATAACCATTATCCTGCAGCAATAGTTAATGTAAGTTCTCATATGAAATTTGTTTTTGTAACCAACTAAGGCCACAGAAAAATGCGAGACCAAAACAAATATAAAAAGCTTGCGACTTTCCAACACACTTTTTAAGGGAATAACTTGTTAAAGGAAAAAATAATTTTAAATTCTCTCCCTCTCCCTCTCCCTCTCCCTCTCTCGAAGTTGTAACCTATATGCACAAAAAATGCATTTTGTGGTGCCACATTCGTGTTCGCTGATGATCTTAAACCCCTATCTTTTAAACCCATACCTTCGCATTTCAGTCACTTTCAGTTCTTTGCTAGTCACTTTTATATGGTTCATTGGCCCATGCACATTGATGTCCGTTCGACCCTATCCACATGATGGCTACAACCTTGATTTATCCTTTTTATTTATCATTCCTTTTCCCCATGGTCGGATTCATCCTCTTCCTATCATGTTATTTTTTCAGAAATATAACAGAACACCCACTGGCAGTTTCATTATAGATTCTAAAAAATGAAGTGAAGAGTCATGGGTATTCAAACGAAGGGCCATAGGCATAGCTTGAGATTGATTTTGCATCCCTGGCCCTCCATGAGAGTTACAGCTAGTAACATTCCTCCTTGGGTTTATAATTATGGATACGTTTGAGGTCATAGTGGATCAAATGATTCCTTGCAGCCCAGATTCTTTCAAGTATTGCTTTTGACACAGCCCTGTTCTACAGTTTGAGAGTACATATCCGCCTTTTCCACCGCATACATATCTTAATATTGTTTTGTTTGTAGCTTGAGATTGGTCATTGTCTTCCAGATGGCCTTCTTGCAATGGTTTAGGCACAACATTTTCCCTCACAAGGAGGTCATTTTATGAGGACACAATGCTCCAAGGCCCGTGAGCGTAAACCGGTAAACCGAAAATGCCACTACATAATTTTGTTCATTCGACTAAAGTCAACATTTTTTATTTCCCTCGAGGGCAAGGAAGTGATAGTGTACTCACAGTCACCCTATGATGATTGGTAGAGTATGTTCCAAGCGAGTATAACCATTAAAACCCTGAAACAAAATCCACTCCCCTAATATCAACAACATAGAATTTATCCTTGAGGTCATAGGCTAGCACAGGAAGTTCCACATTATGCACTATTCCTAGGCGTTCAATGCTTCGATGCCCTAGGACCCGAATGAGAAAACTCTCAAAGGTTTCTAAATGGAGGAGACATAGCCTATGGACTTGCTTCTTATTCAAAATATTAAGTGTGCTTCTGGGATCAACCATGACAAAATCCAAGCATTTTTTATTTGGTAAAAGAACTTGAGGGTGTCCAAATGGTCCAACCTTATCATGACAAAACTGATACTAATACCTCCCTTGTTTCTACTGCAAAAGGAGACTAATTTTCCGGTTCACTCTGCGTCAAGTTGATCAAAGGTATCCTCGTTAGTAGACTTTGGCCCCAGTTCAGATGGCCATGCATCTTTCGCCATATAAAACATTTTTGTGTTACATAGATGGCCTTGCTCCATGGTTGAGAACACTTACATCAGGGGTTTACAACAGTGAACATAGGGGTAGATTGATGACAAGGGTTTTTAAATAGTGAATGCTCAAATTTTTCCTCATCCTTGGGTTTACAATCAAAAGTAAAAGACTTCCTACACCACTTTGGCTCTAATAACAGCAGAAAATGAAACTACAAATGTCAAGTAGAATGAAAGGTAAAATAGGGAAAATGGGGGCACCTACTCACCCGAGAGTGGATTGCACCGACAAATCTATGTGTAACACAGGAATTGTCACACAATGGCAGCTCTTTGTTTGCTATTTAAGGTGTACAGGTGCCCTCATATGTTATATTTCATGTAGTCATGCCCCTTGTGTATGTATGTATGCTACACCTACGTTATTAACCTAAATAATAACCTTTTAAGAATACAAAATATTTAAAATAGCCTTCAAAAGCACACGAGTTCTCACAGCAATTTGAAATGTTGACTATAATGTGTTTGTAAAAAGGTTATCACTAGCAAAGAGGTTGATTTTTCTCAAGCAGTCGACGAATTTTCAAAGACTGCAGTTGTATTTGCCCATTCAATAGCTTGTAGCCTTAATATAAGGCCTTAACATAATAGATTTTAAACTCTTCGGGTGGCTTTGTGACCTCTATTAATTATATTTATCTTTGCTCTTCTGCAGGTTTCATCTTAGACTTTCCCGTGGAAGAAGATTCAGATGTTGTAATTAATAGGGAAACAAGGTTTCGCGGATCTCTCCTTGCACTTTTGGATCAGAAGATGACAGTGCAAAGTTGCTTTAACCTTCAAAACTGGTGGCGGTGAAAGTTTCTAACTCATTTCTACATTTTTGGATCAAAGATACTGTAGAGTCCCAAAGTAATGCAATAGAAAGACTCATTTAAGTTTCAGAGAAATCCAGGGATTAAAATCTCTCTTCTTGTATACGGATATGTGTGGCAAACATTCAATGGATCGGTGTGGAGACATTATGTTGGAACACCAGACTGTTTCGGTACGGGTATGGATACGGGTTCGGTACGCTGAAATGGCAATTTTTTAAAAACCTCGGGTACGGTGCACTTTTGGGTATGATATATATATATATATATATATATATATATATATAAAGAAGTATTTGTATACTTACTGAAATTTAATACTCATACATTGCATACTTATTGAAATTTAATACTCGTACAACTTAAAATCATTCATAGAACATGAAAACAAATTTCCAATACTTTGAGAATTGAGACTTGAGTTTGTATTGATTCATAATGTTCAAAACATAATAGTTAATAACATAGACTGTATTATAGATTTGATAATTCATTATTAATGCCTTAAGCTTGAGTTAGACGTCTCATTGGACATTAAAAAAACATTTAAAGTTTGTCGCTTGTAATATGTAACTAGCTTGGAAACCATAACAAATTGTTCTCAATTCTTCTAAAATTGTGTTGTTATGTGTTTTCCCTGCATTTTATACATTTATTCTCATCCTCCATAATCAGTCCAGTAGAGGGAGCTGTGAAAGAATTTCTGAGCACTTTTATACATTCTGAACTGAGATTGAGGAAGCTTATAGAAAGCTTTAAGGTTTGTCCATTCCATACATTTCCCAAATCTGTACTAGTCATGAAATATTTTAATTCCTTTCTCAAACCAAAGGAGGGCAGAACAGCCTCTTGTCAAGGCAAGGATCTTGTCATTATATTTCTGATTCAACGAAATTGATTTTAAGTCAAATGAAGAGAAGATAGGCTGCCCAACCACCAAGTGCTTCACTTGTTCCCATGACTTCCAAATTGACTGAAGAATAAAGGACCCGTGAGGAGCAACAAGAAAGCCCCCAAATAGTAAGTCAACCAAATGAAGTCCTTTTCATCTCTCGCAACCCTTCGAAACCTATTGGCAATATTGAATCTCATGTGAACTTTCCAAAGTTCAATTCCAATCAAAGCCCTCATGTTTTTATTTACTTTTTTGCACTTTAAAAAAAGAAAAAACTGTGGGTACTCTATGGGTACTCTGTTTTATTTATTTTTTGCACTTGAAAAAAAAAAAAAAAAAAAAAAACTGTGGGTACATACCCACAGCGTACCCGAGACGTACCCATACCCAATACGTACCTAGCCTGGTACGAGGGAGTCTAGGGCATTTTCCGTGCAGTCTTGTTGGAATATAATAATATACCTTTAGGTAGGGGGCATAATGAGTTCCACTCTTGTAAACAATTTTGTAATTACACTTCAGCATTTTATTTTATTTTTAGCTTTTCTTCTTTTTTTGACTTGGCCTTATCTAGTCATTGTATGTCTATTTACTCAATGCAAATGAAGACTGTAAAGTTGTGATGCCCCCTTTTCAGAATTAATTACTTCTAAATACCTAAAGGATATTCTTATTATTTTCCCTAGGCTAAAGGGGGAAATTAAAAAAGAAATAAATTAATTTAAGAGGTCCATGGGTAATTTTATATTTTAATTGGAAAAAAGGACACTTAAATTATAATTCTAATCCAAAAAGTAGAAATAGAATAAAATAATAATAGATTGATGAACTTCTATTATGGGGTGCTTATGATAGAATAATAATTAAATAAAGAATTCTATTGTAAGGTGCCAACGATAGAATGGGATGCAATGAGCATCAAGATCCTATTTTTTGGATGGAGAGAGGATAACGCAATTTTATATTGTTTATTCCTATTTTTAAGATGGGGCATCAACTTTGAAGAAGGGCAGATTTGGGGTTTATTATTACATTCATCTAGAAAATTCATCAATTATTTTTTGTCTACAAGTAGCTTCTGTATCAACAATAGAGGAAAAAATCCCTCGTTTACATACAGATTCGAGGACAGAATCCCTCACATCTCAGCTGGGCAATTTCATTTAGGGGTTGCAATGACAATTCAGGGTACAAGTGTTACATCAGTTTAACTCCAAAACAATTGTATTCAGACACTAGTATTGTTATTGTAGTTGATTCGTAATCAATAAATAAAAGATTGTTTTTACGCATTATGGTTGTTTTTTTTATAAAATTCAAATTATTGTTGTTATAAAAGTTAGTTTTTTATACTACTGCCCTAGGGTTTTGACAAAAATATCCAGGTTTGTCAGAAATTATTTCCAGAGATATTATAGTGGTATTAGAGCAAATTTTCCTCCTAGTTTGTGGAAGGGATTAAAAAAAAATGCTCTGAACTTCATGCAGGGTAGTGAAAGAGAATTCAGGTACCAACAAACAGAGAAAAAGAAAGCTACAGAACAACCATAAGTCATGGGTAATAGAGACCCAGAGGATGTACGTTTCGATAGGCTTGTGCAAGGACAAGAATGGTTAGTTGACATGATGGCTTAGTTAGTCCACACCATGTAGAGCACAAATGTGCAAAGGGTTTCAAATGGTGAGGGAAGCTCTTCAGGAGTGAACCATAACCAGCACAGTCAGAGGACAGTCACAGATTCTATTGTCAGGCCTTTCCATCTTGATTTCCTTTACAAGAAGGAAGCAGTTCCAAAGGTGGAAACTCAACCATCTATAGCGGATGATATTGTTGTCAGTTATGAAGAGTATAGGGCACTTCCTAGTGAGATTAGAGATGCCATATCTCTCACCAATTTTATTAATCTACAACAGGGTTTTGGGGTGGAGTTCCAAGAATACCATGTTGAGGGGCATGAACATGAGAAAAGGGCTTTACCGATTGCTAATGTTGATTTTCAATTTGTTGGACCTTATTTCAAAACAGCAATGTTCATGACTCGAGCAAGAATCATGAAGATGTTTTATTGACTTCTAATGTTTGCACCTGTCAACAAGATTCACTTGTTGAATGTGAAGAGTTCAAGGTGAAAAAGAATGTTGATCTTAACCCAGAAGTTTTGGGTCACAAGGTTGGGGATGTTGAAGATATCTCAACCAAGCTTCATTCAGCGAAAGGTGAACAAATTGAGGACAACCAAAGCTATGAAAGTGTTGTGGATTTGTTGCTTCCTACTAAATCATTTCAAATGTGTGGTCATCATAGACAACATAGTGGAAATGGTTATAGAGTGAAGAACAGTTTGAGTGGCAAAGGGCACATAGATCCATTCATACAAGTTCCAAATCATGTGAACATGAGAGTTTGGGATCTTGGTATTTGCAGAAAGGACTTGCAATTGCTTGACAGCAAGCAATTCTGTGAAGGGCGGACTATAATGTCCTCTTTTCAGAATTAATTAATTCTGAATACCCAAAGCCTATTCTTATTATTTTCTGAGGCTAATGGGAAATTAAATAAAGAAATAAATTAATTTAAGTGGTCTAAAGATACTTTTAAATTTTAATTGGAAAAGAGAAACTAAAATTATATTTTTAATTCAAAATGTAGAACTTGAATAAAATAATAATAGAATAATGAACTTATATTATGGGGTGGTAAAGATAGAATAATAATTAAATAAATAATTCTACAGAATTCTATTATGGGGCGCCAAAGATAGAATGGGTTGCATGAGCATCAAGATCCTATTTTAGGATGGAAGAGAGGATAAAGCAATTTTTATATTGTCTATTCCTATTTTTTGGATGGGGCACCAACTTTGGAGAAGGCCGTGGAAGTTATAAAGGCAAATTTGGGGTTTATTATTACATTAATCTAAGAAATTCATCAATTATTTTCTGTCTGCAAGTAGTTTATGCTTCTGCATCAGCAATAGAGAATGAAATCCCTCGTTTGCATACAGATTTGAGGATGGAATCCCTCACATCTCAGCTGGGCAATTCTATTCAAGGTTTGCAATGACAATTCAGGGTACAAGTGTTCCACCAGTTCAACTCCAAAACAATTGTATTTAGACACTAGTATTTTTAGTGTAGCTGGTTCATAATCAATAAAAAAAATAATTATTTTTTACGCATTATGGTTTGTTGTTTTTTTATAAAATTCAGATTATTGTTGCTATTATAAAAGTTAGTTTTTTATACTGCTGCCCTAGGGTTTAGACAAAAATATCCAGATCTGTTAGAAATTATTTTCAGGGATATTACAAGTGTCAATTTCAATAGCAACCTCTTTACTCTCTTTGGTGTTTCTGTGCATGTCCTTTCTTAATTTTTTACAAAAGTTCAAAGAAGAACATATCAATCAATTTGCTTCCATCCCCCTTGACAGAGATTTTGGCATTCAAGATATTTTTGCCACCCATCTTTAATGATCAAAACTCTGTTGACTGCCCTTTGCTCCTCCAATGACTTTCCTATGATATCCTGACATTTCCCATCCCCTTCTAAACTTGTAAATGTAAGTCCCATCACGGACACTACTGCTTATTCACACTTCCCTGTCATCTGGTTGGGCCTTTGTTCAGCCTCCTGAATTTTGAGCAGGGGACTAATCTAAATCGTGTCCTTCACATCCATGTGTCTCAACTTGCAGTGAACTAGAACAAGGACTTGTTGTCACCTAGAAGTGCACCCTGATTAGACAATGATGAGCACTCTCTCTTCTGTTGACAAAATTAGAACACCTCAAGGTTGTGGGAACCTATAACTGAGGTGAACCTCCAGAGTGGGCTGGTTCCCTTGTGAATCACTTGAAAAAACTAAAAATTGACAAGGAAAAGGGAGAAGGAATGCAGGAAATATAAAATTGCGGTGATATACCAATGATTTGACACACACACGTACTATTGTATACAGAAAATATAGAGATCCACACACATGCACAACTTTAGGCTAATCTGCAAAAAATAATTCAAAAGTTTAGGTAAGGGACAGCAGTATAGGGAAGAGATTCCACAACAAAGCAACCAGCGATGAGGGAAGGCAAAAATGAAGTTTTTCTATTCAGAGATGCAAGTACAAGCTAAGATTGCCAGAGTAAAACAACTGGAAGAGTGTGTATATCATTCTTCATCAAGAATAAGCCTTTTAAAAGGCTGCTGCCCCTAACTTGCATTTATAATTGTGCATGCAAGCACTTTTCTAATTCGTCGGAGGCGTTTACTTTGAAGAAGGCATTGCTGGAACGTGTCAAATTCCGGTGGCTTAACTTTACAAGTTGCCGGATTTTAGATATTTTTCTATAGTAAAATTACTTTCCACATAAAGTTTGACAAATTTTCTCCTTAAATTATAATTAAAAACTAGTAAATATGAATACCCATTTTTATGTTCCTAATTGATAAGTATGATTGTTCCTGGTATGATTTTGGGACCAATTCTTTTGCGAAGATGCCTGCTCTGGTTTTAACCAACGTTCCAATATTTCGACCCACCTCCACATTCTCAAGGCACAGTACACAATGTATAAATCCTCTGAAAAGTGGGTTTCATTAGCTCTTTTTGGGCAGTTAAGAAGAAGAGCCACGTGTGCTAAAGCCAACGCTTCAGCTTCTTGTGAGAGTGGAGGCGGCGGCGGCACTGTAGATGAATGGATTGAGAGGCTTCCAGACAAAAAAGAACCACTGTATTCTCACAGCTTGCCTTGCATTGAGGCAGGGTTAAGAGGCTTGGGATTCTTCCAAAGCAAAGAGGACCGTGCTCTTTGGCACATTCACAAACCTGATTGGCGTGCTCAACTCTCTCTCGACATTACAGACCTTTATACCAGGTAACTCACCTTATCGACTTCTTGCCCATTCAATTGGGTTGCTCGCAAAAACTTTTAATGTGTCTTTATTGCCTATTCTAGTACCATTTTTCCTCAAATGAGTTTAAGGACCGTGGAAAATTCTGGATTGTAGAATCGAGCTATTGTCATTTTTTTCCTGGATAAACAAAGTAAATACTGAAAGTAGTTTAATAACAATGATAATAACATATGATTCTGCTGCGAATGGATCTTAAGATAAGAAACAATATGTAATTTTTCAACTACTGATAATATTTATCCTTCTCTTCCTCGAGACATATGCAGAACACACTTCCTTACCCAAATGGGCTTGTCAAGATGCCCAAAACAGACATCATTTTAGGACTTACAACATTGTATCAGTATTTAGCAACTAACCAATTCAACCAAAAGCATGTAAATACATCATATGTTAATCATAACATCATGCGGTCAAACTTCCTCCCTAACGGTGATGCATCTTGTAGAGTGTGCCCTATTTATGACCTTCCATTAGGACTAAATCTGCATCCCTGGCGATAGTATGCAATCATTATATGTACTTGCCTTCAGTATCTTCTTCTGAAGCCAACTCTGCATTTTTGTCAAAGTTCATGATGCTTGCTTGCTTTGACGCATAGTCATCGAGAGACTTCAATATACGAACGAGGATTGAGGACCTTTCCCTGCCCGTACCTTGTTATATTTTATACTAAATTCTAAATTTTGAATTGCATATATTCATTATCAGGTTATTATCGACAGAGGTGTCGCTCATGTAGAAGAATCCCGAACTCCTCTGTCAAAGGAAGAGTGCAAGGAAACAATAGATGAATTGTGGCCTAACAGATTTCTGCAAGCCATTATGGAAACACTCTAGCAGAAGATATGACTTAAATCGACCATTGCATTGATTTTGTGAAGGACCAAGAGAAATCTGATTCTCAAGCTTGACTACAGAAGACACAACTGCCAACTTTGTGTCGGTCAGTTTGTTGTAGACAGTCTCAAACTCTTTTGAAAATCTCACCAATCAGGTCAATCCTTTTCTTGTCAATAAGAATGTAGAGAAAATTTAATGTATAAGGCTGAAACTTGGCATCATTTGTAATGTCTTCGAGAATACCCTTTTTCTTCTCGTCTGGTATGATTGGATTAACAAGGAAATTAAAAAAAACCTTATTGGTTATGTACTGAGAGAGCTTATCGATGTCTCTACTGATAGCATCTAGGGACTTCACATACTGGGCCAGTTCTGCTAGGGTTGTGGCATATGACCCCGTAGCATTGTCTTGCATAACAATACGAGTTCTATTTTTTTGCGAGCCACTTGAGAAACTTTGGAAGGGAAGGCACTATGTGTCTTGAAGAGCCTTGTCCCAAAAAGACCAGATTTTAAGGATATGTGGTAGTTTGATCCGTTAGCCCCTTTCAAAAGGGCTCTCACAGATGACGCACACTAGACATTCAGGGCCACGGGAGACTGTTTCAATGATTCCATCTAACAAAAAACAAAACCAAATCTTTGGAGATCATGTATCCACCTAGAAATTTTTGTCAGATCGTGTAAAGAAGCAATGTTAATTAAGAGCCAAAGCATTTTCTCTGGAATTCAATTACTTTCTGAAGAATCCGATGCAATTCTAAATGAGTTGCAATTTACGCCGGAGAGGATAACAATGTTTATTTTATTGGAGTTGTAATTTTTCTATTTTTAAGTTTGTGTGATGGGGAGAGGACAATATAGTAACTTCCAACAAAAAAAAACATTGCCTACTATGCCTTAATGGATGTTCGTACGTTGCTATAAACCTCGTATTTTGTTATGGGCCGCAATGTCTCTTGACGATGACCATGTCTTCTGTAAGATACAATTATGATATTCATTTAAAAGATAACATGTTGTATCATTTGGTTGAACACTTGGCGTTTATTTACAAAAGTTAATATTTTGGCATTTAAATGTTCCCAAAACGTAGACAACAATCCCATTTTGTCAGTATCCTTCAATCACTTCATTCCATGAGATGACATATCTCTAGGGAATTTTATGTTTGGTGGGTAGATGAGATTAAAAAACTTGCCAATGATACCCAAGATGTTGTAGCGGAAGAGCATCTCCATGCTTCTTATAAACGAGGCTTCCATCTTTGTGTTCTTATCCATCCGATTCTACTCCCATTGTACAAATTCGTCAGCTTTTGCAACCGCTTGCACCACTCAAGTACAGAGAGTGGTTTCCTATTTTACATTTGCCAACATACTCCTCGCTTTGTTTCACCATATGCAACAAACAGGGCTCCAACCCAATTAGTTTAAATTTGCCAAAGTACTCCCAACCTGTGCCAAAATTTAGAGGAATTTTGTTAGATATAGTTGCAAATGTTTTGATAGACGTGTATGCAAAATGTGGAACCTTACATAAAGACATGTGAACTGTTTAGCAAAATGTAACTTATGTTCTTCGCTCAAAACATTTATCATAGATCATAGAATATATTTTACATCCAAACCATATTATACACATAAAATTCAAGCCCTCTCCGGCATAACTTGCAACTCATTTGCAATTGCTAGTAATAGAACATTCACCCCTTGACCTTCCTGAAGCATGCAACTGCTTGGAATAATAAATAATCATCTATTAACCTGCTGTGATTTAAATCAGACCCTGCTGTGTTGAAAAAGGGTATGCAAGTGTGTTGAAAAAGAACTAAAACTGCCCCTCTGACCTGCTGCATGAAAATTAGAGCCTGCTGCAATTAATTGGATATTTTAATACCCCAAAACTTTTCCTTTCCTGACTGCTGCGCCAAACTCAGAATGCAATTTTAATTTATTTATTCTTTCTTTGCTTTTGGCTTTGTCTTTTCCTATTTTGTCTTTTCTGCTTTTTCTATTTTTGGCTTTTTCACTTTGTCCTCTTGTGTCTGCTTTTGGGGACTACGTAGACCTTTATTTGTTTATATTTTGCTTTTTGTGCTTTAACTTTTAACAAAGGCTGCGTTGGAAATCTGTATACTTTTATTTTTAAAAAAATTCTTTCTAAAAATAACCAGCAGCATGTACTCCCCTTCATCCAATCAGTTGCTAAAAATAAGATTTTATCTTTATCCTTCCTCCCTTGGCGCCACAACTGCTGCAATTTAATCTTATTTTAAATGCCAATCTCTTAGTTAACAACTGTTGCTTCCTTCTTATTTTGGCGCTAATTCCATACTTCGCCGCTTCCAATTTTGGCTCTGATTCCCATGCATTCTATTTTGGGCACTTGCTATTTTTAGTGTATGCTAAAAATAGTGATTTTTCCCATCCACTCAATTTTCATCTAGAACACTTTATTTTTGGTGAGTGCTAAAAATAGCAAAATGCTAAAAAATATATTTTTTGCCAAAAATAGCCAATTTCCCAAAAATACCTTTGTTCGCTCTTGTATGGAAAAATATGATAACAGGACTATGATAATTCATCGATGATTCATCCAAGGTTTTTTATGTCATAAGTTCTCTCAGATGCAAATATTCCAATACCCAGTTCCTCTCCAGCACCCAGATCCTTGTATTGCACTTGACCCATGGCTCTCAAGCATTACATATTTCTGCTTGGCTCTTTTCCATCTCTGCAATTTGTGTATATGACTAAGCCATTGCCAGGATTTGTAGATAGGAAAGGCAATAAGTTTACAAATTCCTAAGGGTTATGCTTTAACAATGCTGAAAAGTCCTATCATTGTGATGAATACGGTTTCCTTTAAGATTTTGTTTCTTTAAAGGTCTTAGTATTTGACTGTATTAGTGAATTATTTTGACTTGCATGCAGCCAAAAGATCTAGCTTTGTTTCAATTCCAAGGCATGAAACCAAGAGAACTATAGGGGTGAGAAACTTATATTTGTACTACAGAGATTATCTCTTGATGATATAATACCTTGATGGCAGAAAAAAAGACGTGCCACACCAGTTTGTGTCCAGTCCTTCCCAACCAAAGGCATCACCTGCCCCAGCACATCTGATCTGCACAGAAATAGCGAATAAAAAGTTACAACGCATGTTCATTTTGATGATTGCTTGCGATCATTATTATAGCTCATAATAAAACATTTAAATGACTTTGCTACCAAAGGATGTGTGCAACATGCAACTTTTAAAAGTGTGTATGTACTATTTCCTAATCATGTGCTTTGAAGAGCATGTTCTTTAAGTTATCAACTACAACACAATAAAATCAGTTACAAAATTCAAAGATCAAACAAGTAAAGGCCTAGACCAACAAGCATTTTCATTAAACTCAAGTCATGCCATAAGGATACTTTAGATATTATCAGTTCATGCATGCAAATAGCAGCTGTGAAGTCAACTACATACTAAAGGATAGGTTCATTACATAAATGAGGATATGTCAAAAGAATTACCAACCTATCATACAGGTGCAAAGCTACT
Organism: Taxus chinensis; assembly: GCA_019776745.2. NCBI lineage: Eukaryota > Viridiplantae > Streptophyta > Pinopsida > Cupressales > Taxaceae > Taxus > Taxus chinensis. Next base: position 711,567,838 of record CM034147.1, on the reverse strand, counting down.
TAAATATGTTCTAAAATGATCATGTAAGGGTCAAGTCAAACACACTTTTCACCAAAGGCCTTAATTTTTATGTTTTCATGGGGAACAGCTTTGACTCCACAAAAAAAGATAAATTATTTTAGATACATAAAAGAAACAACTAAGTCTTTTCTGGCATAGCACACTACCTTTCCTATAATGCTTGAGAGAGACAAGTGAGCCAACAATAAATTTATAAAAGCCGTGACAACAACATCCTTTGCTAATTGTCATCATGCAAATATCAAAAATGATTTCTAGAAAATAGGTGCGTTTGTATTTGTACAGTACACATTTTTATAAAGTATATGGTAAAGTAAAAGTAATTAATCTCATTCAGCTCAATCTTAATCCGTAAGATAAAAAAATTAGCATATATAAATGCAAAAAGCTGCACCTTGTTCTGCAGTCTCGTTTTTAATTTCAGTGTACATAAAGCAATGTTGTTTCAGTTCTACAAGGTGTGAGGCTTGCATGGAGTTATACTCCCATCTCTAATTGGTGTTCATCATCAATATAGAGTCTAATTTGTTTTCTATTTTCATTAAACTTTTACCAAGCAAGATGCTGATTTTATCAAATATTTATTAGATGTGCATTGCTAACCTTTTTAATTTTTGTTATTCTGAAAATTTTAAACAATGTAAAGCTTCGTTGCAAGTATTTTATATATCTTCTCAATTATCATAGTTTTCAGAGTCCTGCATTCTTGGGGTATTTTATTTTCCCAATTATACTCCCATATCTAATTGGTGTTCCTTGTCAATATAGAATCTAATTTTTTTTTCCATTGTCATTTAACTTCCACCGAGGAACATGCGGATTTTATCAAATATTTATTACATGTGCATTGCTAACATTTTTCAGTTTTTGATCTGAAAAGTTTAAACAATGTCAATCTTCTTTGCAAGTATTTTTATTTTACACATTTTCCCAATTTTCATATTTTTCAGAGTACTGCGCTCTTGGGCTATCTTATGGATGGGGCAATTCGACTTATTCTTTCAATGCTTAGACACTAGCAATACCTTATCATATGCAAATGCTATATTTTTTCTGCATAATTTGTCCTTAGTTTGTGGCATGTGCTCAGTTTTGTTCAAGTTTTGTTCTAGCCTTCTAGGTCTAAGGTACCAATCAATTTTGGTTGCAGGTACTTCAATTCCATTAGATTTTCCTAATTGTTGTTGCGTTTCTTCAATCTTTTGTGGCAGGATGCAATTAGACTCATTCTTTCCATGTTTAGACATTAGATAACCTTATCATAAGTAATACAAAGCTATGTCTTGTTCTGCATTCTTTGGCTTTTTAGGTCTATGTTTCCAATCAATTTTGGTAGCAGTTACTTTACTTCCATTAGATTTTCATAATTGCTTTTGTGATTCTTCAATGTGAAGGTGCAGCAGATTCATTTGAATTTTGATAACTAGGACGCTGATTTTATCAAATTTTTATTACTTGCATATTTTCAACATTGCTATCCTTTAACAGGTGTTCTCTCTCTTGTCACAACTATGATATAGTTGAGTGGACTAAATTCTCAGGCATTTGTCAATAATTTTTTGATTGAAAGAGAAATCAACTTACCATTGCTTTAAATGTTTTTAGAGACCCTATTTTTCCAGCTCTTCACAGCAATTGAAGATTATCTAGTCTTAAGTGTCATGGCAATAATTATATTGTGCAGGTAGTTTGCTTCATACCAAATGTTTTTCTAGAAATTTCAAGCTAGACGAAAAAAAGATATTAAAAAAAAGTAAGTCCGTGATTTATGGTTTACAGCTAGAGAAGAAACATAAAATTATTCTAATTCTTGGCACGCACGACAAGGAAACAAATCAAGTCAAACAGAATACAAAACAAAATTAAAAAGGGTTAAATCTATTTAAACTATATAGCATAGGAATGTAATCATTTTTTTATGATGATTTAACATGCACAACTTGCCACCTTCATCCAAGCAGCATGGAAATCCAGTGCAAAACAAGACGTTGTGATGAATTTTAATATGCGTTCAGATTAGGATCAATGTGTGACTCCACAAGACAAACAAAGAAAATAAATTACAACCCAAACAATATATACAAGTACTGTTGTGCTCCTAACATGAACCTGCTACTAGGGGGGGGAAACTAAGCACCTAAAATATGAAAATCTAAAGTCTAGATCTGATACCACCATAAAGATTTACATCTGGATATCAACCCTAGATCTAAAATTTAAGAATCAACTAAGAACTGACATCTGAAATTGCTATATATCAGAAACAAATCTAAGGTCTCAAATCTGATGAACTGGTATTGCAACTGAAAATGTGAAACTGAACAAAAATAAAATCTTAAATGGTTGAATATATGAAACTACACTTCTGTTTTTATAATATTTTTCTGACTGGGAAAAAGAACATAACTACAATCATGCTTGAAAATAAACGAGAACTATAGTAAGAAGTAATGGAAACCAAATCAGGCCAAAAGGTTCCAAGAACAGAAAAAATGACCATTGCCCTGGCTAAAACCCAGTCACAGACCCATGTAGAAGAACTGATTTTCCAAAACATAACTTTCTTTTAAATGGACAAGCCTCTTTATATAATTACCATGAGACAAACTATACCTACCACACAGTGTAAATACACTGGATCTGGACACATGGATCAAAAAGGTGTGTTGGTAGACATATTACCTTAAAAGGTCAGATGGTGTAACCACCATCTTGAATTGTAGGTTCCCCGGTAACCCCCAAGTGGTATGCCTAGTTACATAAAAAAATTGGTTGGGCCCAGTCCCATTACATAATGATTTTAATCTGGTGTGGATTAGGGCTCAAACACGCCCACCCTACCTAAGAATGTAATCATTGTTAGCATTAAACAAAAATACATAACCGCTCCCCCTCCCCTTGAATTATTTTTTTTTTTTTTTCCCGAGCAATAGGAATGTTGGATGTTAAACTTCTTCAAATCTTGTTGACATTAGCTCCTGGGTCAAATGGCCAAAGACAATACTCCAGTAGATTACTTAAAAAAAAAAGTGTCGATAGGAACATGTTTGCCACATATTTAAGGATTTCAATGTTTTTCGCTCATGTTCGTTGGCCACATATATGAGGATAATTTCTCCAGCCTTCACTTCCCAAGGGCCAAGAAGAGTACAATGCATTAATGCTTACTGCATTAATAGATCCTCACATTCTTCAACTGTACATCCAAGAAATACATGTCAATATTGACAAAAATAAAAAGAAATGCAATTGGTTTTTCTTCGATTGGTGGAGCTCCAGCTTGTTCTGAATTAGGATACAGGTCAATTGCAACTACTTCCTCTGTTGTGGTTACCAAAGAACATTTTGTCAACAAGTTTTCTTGCTCGTCTTAACTTGCCCATTCAGCTTCAAGTCAACCCCTTAGAATAGGTTCATCCAATGGAAGAGCTATAGATCTAATGAAAAGCTTTCAATTCCTGGATCCATAATACTAAATACAAGAGTTAAATATAGCAGCCGCCTTTTTCCCTCCTTTTCATGCGAATATGGTCTTGGAGCAAATGGGTTAAGTGTCGTGTTTATAAGTTGCCTGTAGCCTTTTTACCTATGTTTGTTGGGTCCATCTGCCTAAGCGCTCTCCACAATAGCCTATATAAGAAGATGATGACCACAACATTTGAGCAAGCTTTCATCCACATTTGCATTGTCAGCCTCATGTTCACAAAGAGTATCACTAAGATTTGTATCTTTGCCAATAAACATCAAGGACTGATCTTCTTTGCTCATGGCCTCAACAAAAACTTCAAATTCAAACAACCACTTCCTTTGATCTTCTTCATAAAGATGAACATAAACAGAAAAAGAGAAATTTTCAGGAGATTCTTTATTATAAGTTTACCACAAGCCTGAATATTAATCAATTAAGGGTAAAAGAAGGTCATCTTCCCTAAAAGTGTTTGCCATTGCTAGGGCTTCTCCATGGAGCCAAGAAAGGGTTTCCATACCACTGTTATGAGTCCACCTATTATTATAGCTTTTTACAAAATAAATGTTGTCCCTGATAATGGTAATTTGGGGACAAAACCATGATGGATCACATTTCAGGTCACAGGATATTTCCAGAGGTAATGACAGGAATCAAACATGGGACAGCAATGGAGACCAATGAACATTCATCAAAATGAAGAAATGAACACCAAGTTGAACAGTGCTAAGACCCCTTTAAATCAACCTACAGCAAAACCGATTCTACATGGAACCTTGCAAGCATTAAAAGTTGTGGTTAAAAATTCTTTGATAGTCCTCAAGCAGGTCTTTATGGTGGATTGTCCATTGAGCTAAAAATATCTACCGGAAAAGGAGTATCTGGAATTGATACACAAGCAGCTGTTCATTTGATCATGGTTAATCTACACGCAAATGTGCTCTTTCAAAAAAAACAAAATTTAAGGTTTTAGATTGCAATTATCAATGAACAACTGGAATAGAGGCTACATTACCATCTCGCATAAGGAGGGTAAAGGAGACAGTAGTGTGTGTTGTTGCCTATTGGCTAGGCTCTCATTTTCTTGATAAAGGAGAGGACCCCATGTCACAGTGTAGCTGGACGACGATAATGTGTTGCAGCAAAGTGTAGGGCTTTTGTTCAGTGTATGCACCATAACTGAACTCGGTTGGTAGAATTCAGCTATGGCAGTGATTGGTCAACACACTCCCCATTGCTAAGTAGGTCATAGGCTATCATTTTAATTTAGTGGTCTGAGATGTATTAGAGGGTGTGAAACTACCCTTCATTCTAAAGATAGCAAGTTTTGAATGATTGCTAGAGGATACATAGTGTTTCCATGTTAATTGGGGGAGATAGAAAGTTTTGAATGATTGCAAGAGGATTTGTAGTGTTTCCGATGTTAATTGGAGACAAAAAAGTATGGATTCAATTGGTTGGTATTCTTCATCTAATCACCAAACAGGAATAAATCAGCTACGGGCCAGGTTGGATAGAGTTTGTGCAAGCTCTTACACTGCTGTTTTTTCATTATGTGACAAGCAATCAATTTTTGTACACTTCCATTACTGCATTTGATCATCTTTCCATTTTCACACAATCTTTCTTCTAACAAGTTAAACCTCTCCCTTCTCAAGTCAATAGATTGTTTGAGGGCTATAGCCAGAATTTGGTCCTTGGTGCCTACCCCAAGTGGTGATGAAGATTGACTTCTATGGTGGGAAGTGGCTATTCAGCACTACTAAGTTTCTTTGAGGTTGGACTTGAATGATTTCCAGGGCACAGAAAAGGGAAGAACAAGAAGTTTGATTTACAACTTCAACAAGCTAGATTCAGGTTGGAATAGGGTACTTTTAGTGCCAAAATGTCGGGAACAGCTAATGACTTAGAATCTCAACTCAAAAAGTTTAAGGATGCAAGGAAAAAGGGGCAAGAATAGGGAGGAGCGCCTTCAATGAATTGCAAAAGGTGATGAACCCTTCAGTCAATGAACGACTAATCAGAATCCACTTCAAAGGGCTCCAGAAGGGAGTAGACAAGTGGTTGACATCCTATTTTAGTATTTACTTCTTGTCAAACATTGCCATTAGAACCTGTTAACGCTCAAAAATAGCACCCTTGGATTTGATCATGGAAGATCAATACTTTTGACTAACATGGGATTATCTCCAAGTGTGGGACCTTACAATCTTGAGACAAACCCCTAGAGAAGGCTGGTTCCTCTACCTATTCTAATGCTAACACTACTCCTACAGCTGAAAACACAACTATCTAAGCCTAAACTATTCATTCACAAGGACCGAAGTTAGAGAGGCGCATGGAAATGAAATCCTGAGCTAAGAAAGAGGTGATAGCACCAAGAAAAGGGGGATAAAAACTCTCCATGAGAGAAAATGAGAAGGAAATGGAGAAGGAGAGGGAGGACACATGTGCCACAGACAGAAACTACATTTAACCCTCCATTTCTCACACAAAACACAACAAAAATGGAGAAACCTGCAAATGCAACACACGCAACATACTAACAACAAATGGAGAGGCAAGAATGTAATAAAAACACAGCTAGGGCGGAGGAAGAGCCACAAAACCAAATTTCATTGCAATAAAAGTATGCATACTCCATTAAATTTGAAGTAGAAGGCACAAAACGCACCTATGTAGTTCAAATTTGAGGTCTACAACCCACAAACACTTGCGAAACCATTTGGCATGGTGCTTTTGCATTCGAAGAGAATCCTACCCTTACAAATGAATGTTTTTTGCAAATATATAGAGAAAGAGGGAGAGAGGGGAGGGAAAGAGAGAGGGCACGCCATTTTGAACTCAACCACCAACAAAATGCCATAAATGCTTGCAAAACCATGTGGATTCCTGACAAAGCCATTTCTCCATGTCACTTGATTTTCAAGACAGAGCATAGGGGCCCAGAAGCATTAAATTTGGGTGGTTGAACTGTTAAAACTACACCTTTTCCCTCTAGAACCCTTGTTTGCACTTTTGACCCCCAAAACTCCATCATTTTGTGTGATTCTTTAGTGTAAATTGTAGCCCTTTGGAAGACAAAATGAACACAACAATTCTCATGCAATTTGGAGCTTTGCAACAAAAGTTATAGCCAGAAAACCAATTCCACCTTGTTTTGCAGCTTTGACAACGTTCTGTGGCTTTTACACTTCCACGGGTTCCTTTGTTGCGCGAATTAGAATGTTTCGCAAGATATGAATCTTCGCCAACTTGTGTAATACTATAGTTGACCTCCGTGGTTACTCCTTGTTGTGTGGCTTTGAGAACTTTTGCACTAGCTATTTCGTGTTGTGCCGCGAAGGTATTTTTCTTTGTTATGCAGAAATTTGACCCACAACCATGTTTCTTCATTCCGCAGGTTAGGAGAACCCACAGAACACTAGGATAGCGTTCCGCAGCTTCCAAGCTTAGCCACTTTAAACTCCTTACCTCTGCTTTGCGACACTTCACGACTTGTCCTCCGTGTATCGCGGTTTCTCCTAAGCGGACTTCATGCTTCGTTTCTTGCCGTAAGGGACTTAGTTGTTAGGTACTTAGTTGTTTTCACCATTCTTGTGGAAGACTATGACTTCATTGAAATCCACCTAACTCTTGAGTTTCAAACTCCTTTGTTCCACGCATTAGTAGAACCCACAGAACACTAAGTTCCTGAATTTCGTGGGTGATTGAGTTTCAGTGTTTTGCAGCTTTTGAACACAAAAAATGCCTAAGTCCAAAACTGAATTTGCAAGTTGCCAAAATACCCTGGGGGGTTATTTTGGACAACAGAACCCTAGAAATGTTGGCCTATAGAAAACAATTCCACGATACCACGAGAATTCACCTTATAACCTGAAAGCATAAACCTGTGAGAAACCTGTGAGCGATTGAACAGATGCACCTTTTTTCTTAAGGCTATATGCATTCGGAGCTCAAATATTCAAAGATTCATAATATTTCTTCATTGTCAATTTACCTAAATCCTATGGTTCTATACATGGCCAACAACAATTTATATCAGATTTCAGTCAATAGCATCTGTAATCTGATGACACTAAACACCACCTTTTCCAAATGCACCCTGGGTGACTGAATGATGCTCTGCTTTCATTCAAGTTAAAATGTTTCATAATTTATAGACAGAAAATCAGCAAACATTTGCACCATTATAGTTCTATCAACATCAAAGATTAGAATTTGAGTTTTACTTACTTGGTAATAGTTCCGTCAACATCTGAGATCACAATTCGAGTGTTCCATTTCCACAAATAAATCCGAGCATCCACCTGTCCAAGTTAAAAATAACAATCCACAAACTACATTAATTTTGCCCCACAATTTAGATAAAAATGTAAAATGTTAGAATGAACTGCGAACCTGTTGCTTCCCCCATATAGTAGTCAAAAAAGTAAAGGTGATCATGTTCTGGCCTTCTTTGAGATTCAACGATGCCAACTGCTCTGATGTTGGAATATTTGTCTGCACGTTATGTTTCTGTGGTGGTTTAATCAAACCATTTTTTAATTCCAATTCCTTATCAAGGGAACTCTGCAAGGCAGTCTCTTGGTCAACCACCAACTCAACCTGTGAATCTGATCTTCCTGAAATGCTTTTATCAGGTGTGTTGAGCCTTCTGAATGTAAACGGCCAGAGCCTCCAACGTCCACTGGAAGAAACATTAGTGTCTGATTTATAACCATTTACTGCTTTTGTTTCTATGTGTTCTACAGAAATTTCACCATCCACTTCAGCAGGAGCTTCAAGACCAAAGGCAACCTTTCCAACAATTATAGGTGCAGCTGCAGACCATGAGTAATATCGACCACTGATTTTAACAACTAACTTTTCATTTTTTATTATTTCAGCCCCTGAACTCCTGAACTCCTTCTTCGACAATTGTTTAGAATCAAATGCCTCAGCTGCAGCCTCAGTCCCCATTCCCTTGGAAAGCAAATCTCTACAAAGAGAAATTTCTACATCTACAACACATTCAATGTGAGTTAGAATGAATGAGTTAGAATGAATATAAAGTGTATGTGGAAACTAGAGGAAATGCTATGAAAGACATCGCTCAACAGAAACAAAGTTTTATGCTTTAACTTGCTGCATATTAGCAAGGGTTTAGTGCTGTACCATTACCCATATCAGGTTGCAGACTTTTGTTTGAGGTATCTTTGCCATCCAGACTGTACAATTCAGAAGCTCCAGCTGCTTGAACTTTGTCCTTTTGAGGAAGATCATGCTTCATGTTCACAAACCTTGGAGTGTATGTATCATGATTTGGAGTCCGTTTGCAAAAAGAAGAATCTATTTCAAGAGAATGTCTCAAAACACCCTCGGTGACTGTTGTTTCAATACTGGAAGAAGGGACCCCCATATTTGGTAATGACCCAGATACCCCTCTTCCTTTTGTACTAATTACTGGAATATTTATTGATCTGGATCTATCTCTTGGACTATTGGACATGCTGCCACCTAAATGTTGCAAATCAGACTTCTTCATAGTGTCTAATATGTGTGAACTTTGAGCATGCAATGCTTGATGCTTCTCAAGCTGAAAAGCAGCCGAAGAAGCCCCTGTTTCATTAACGTCGCTTCCTCCCAAGTTATATTCTTCCTCTTTCTCCAAAGGAGAAGACAAACTATATTGTTTCTCTTCTTCCCCTGTGGGAGAAGACAGCTCACAAAGGGCAAGGCAACTTTTAAAAATGTCTTCGTCATTAAATGTGAGCTCAATTTCACTTTCAGTTCTCGGCATTTCACAGGTTTCTACCTTTGATTTGAGGCAGCAATCATCAGATTCTCTGGAATGATTCTCAGTATGGGCCTCAAATTCCATGTTATGACCGCTGTCAGTAAGCTGCCCTCTTTGTTTACACTCTCTTTCTGAATCAAGAAGAAACTCAGAAATGTTTAAGCCATATTGAGTCTGCATGATGCTCTCACATGTATCAGAAGCTGCAGCTTTCACTTGATAATTAATGGAAGTAGTTATTTCTTTGTTCTCCAAGCCACGGTTATCCGCTCCATATTCGGTGGAATTATTATCCGCGGTCTCTAAAGGGTTAATTTTGTCTTTAGATTGAGGTCTAGATAAATTTGCACTCACCGCATGTTTAAATGATGAAATGGGCGCTGTCATCACATGACCATCCACACTCATTAAGACCACTTCAGAATTACTTTCCTCGGCTTTTCCAGAGTCTGAAACATCTTCTGACTGTGGAAGATCCATATTATCATAATCATAAGCACCGTATCCAGAAAGTACGAAGCCACCAGCTCGCAATGAGTTTCCTGCAGCACCAAGGGTGCCTGAACTTTCCTCCATTGCGAACACTGAAGTGTCTTTATACGAATCCCACACATTGTCTGAAACCCTGCCTAGGTATTCGGTTTGACTGGCTGCATCTATCTTGGCAAAAGTACTCTTAAAATTCTTCATTGTTGAAAATTCTTGGTGATTATGAGCATTCTGCATCTCATTTTCATTTGCAAATCCTCCTTCTAAAGGGACAGCCGAATTGACCCTGTTTTCCAATGTCATCTCCAAATTTGGTTCTTTGACATGATTTTCATTTTCATGAGTGGGTGAAGATTTTGAAAAACCATTCTGCAACCCATTCTTGAACTGCTGCTTATCTGGCAAGTTGGAACCATGTCCAGCAAAGGAAATAAATATCTCCCCATTGCTTTGACTAACCATTGAAATGCCACCCACATCCAATGATGTCCTAATTTTTTCCTCTTCCATTTCGTCATCTCCATAACCACCAATACTGATATCACCATGCTCTTCTATGCCTACACGGGATTCAGCAGACTTGAAGCTTTCTCTACGGCTCTCAACTTCCACCTCATCTTCTGATGAATGCGAACTTCTGTCTTCTTCATCAGAATCCTCTTCCCTCAAGAAATAAGCCTGTCCGTTATTAAGCAAATGCATATGAAAATCCACTTCTACGCCATTCACAGCCACCTTCACAATTTTCTCACTAAGCTTCAGAACACCTTGAAACTTACCAAATCTAACATACCAGGGGGTGCTTTTAAATGTCCCATCTTGTTGCTGCACTACAATTATGTCTACAGCACCACCAAATGGATGGAACGGGGCAGCTACAGAAGAAAAGTAATTGCTGAGCCTCCCATACATCTTTTCTACATGTAGAATTTCTAAATTTCCTTCAAAAAAACCCCGAATATCCTCTCTTGAACACAAATGCCCTAAAACTGAACCATCCTAGGAGCATAAACTCACCCCATTGATCCGAATTTTAAGATACAATCATCAGTATGGACCGAATTTGCCCTATTTGGTCGACAAAGACACTAATTGAATGAAACACAAAAAAAATCAGGCCGGGGCGTACGTTCTTGTCAATTTGAAAGAGAAAAACTCGTAAAACTCGTTGAAAATTGAGCAATAACCCAATCGACGGAAGAATTAAAGCTTCAGACTCCCACAGGAAAATATTTAACAAGGGCAACGGCCAAACCAATACAACAGCCTTACTATGTTGAAATTCAGTTCAAACGATTCTGCGTGAGATTGGCCAATTACTGTGTCAAAAATTAGGGTTTCGAAAAGTATGGTGTAGAATTACTAGGGTTTTAACCAATAAAATTGAGTCAATTGAATTTAATTCCTGACGAAAAAAATTGCTTCGAACAGGGCTAAATTCTTCATTGAGAGCTTAAAACAGAGCCAATCCTGCAGAGCTTAGGCCAAAAAAAATAAGAGCGAGCGAACATAATTCTGAATACCTGAGATTATTTAAGACAAACGGCTCCCTGCAAATGGTGAACGACCGCGGGCGATATCAACAAAGGAAGTATATATTTGTATGGAGGAAAAGTATAAGACGAGGGAATTTTGGCATATTCTTCGAGGCTAGAAAATGTGCTAAAATTTTATGTGACTTGGACGTTAAATGTTTTTTTGCGTCATGGCTGGTGTGAGTCGTGGTTATCTTCTACGTATGTGATGAATGTTCCACCAACTCTCTGACGCCGGTCACATCCGTTGGCTTGACCGGCAGGAGCCTGGACAAATATTTGTCGGGACCTTTACCGGAACGGGAACTTGGAAGACGAGAAGTTTTCCGTGCCGGGAACTTGGAAGGGAAACTTTTTTCTTGAAAGTTCAAGCAAGTTCCATGTCGGATAAATATTGCGCACGTGTTGGTTGGAGGTAACGGGGACATTGTTAGTTGCATAAATTGAGTGCGACAAAATTATGGCATCGCGCGCGCTTTACGCACGAAAAACATAAAAAGGGAATGACTGGATGATGAGTCACGCGATAGAATTTTATAATTGGTTGGGTTTTTTAAAATATATTAAAACAAGATTCGGGATTGGATATAGAATGTATTTTGCTACGTAATTGCCACGTAGAATTTTCCCTCACGGGTTGTAAGAGAGAATCGAGATTGACTTGAACGTAAGAGACCATATTCTACTTACTATTCAATGTTTGGATTTTTATTGGATTATATTCCAAAATTTGGTGAGAGGTTGGATTCGATACTTAATGCTCACTAAAGTTTTATGCCCAACGAGAACTCAAAAAAATTAGGATGAATGGAGGACTTCCTCAAAATAATCAACGAGTTAATTAATATGGTTGGCTTTTGGGGTTGGCTTATTCGGTTTGAGCAATCATTTCAAGTGGTTTAGGTCGTGGGTAACTTATTATTTATGTAACTTATTATTTATATTGAGGGCTTGATCTAGATTGCTTATAGGTTATAGGGAGGTTCGACTTGTGTCAGAGTTTCACAACTCTGGGATGTTGGTAGGTGAAATATGTTTCTCTAATCAGTGGCTCCAAAAACTTTACTCAGTTATATGAAATTACACTTTCGAGTGATTAGGAAAATAAAATTATTCTCCAAACTTTAATCGAGCAATTAAACCTACAAGTGTAAGGGAACTACATATGTTTTTCAACTTGTTACGACACATTTCCAATCTTTTCCCAAAAACTCTTTTTTTAACAAAATAGTTTAATTGTTGATTTTGAATACATATAATATATAGATTTGTTCGTGTGTGTGTGCGTGTGTTAGTTTGATTGTGATTTAATTAGCACTTAATTAAATGTAAATTATATTTAATAGCAATACAGCACCGTAGATGTTGTCATTTGTTTTGGATTATCGTGTTGTTAGTTTATGTTACTTTGATTATATTATTTCGATAACAAACTAACTATCACATATTGTGGCCTAAAGTGGATGTGGGACGGGTCTTTCTCCCTCACATTGGCAAGACCCATTAGGAGATTGTCATAAGAGACGAGAAAGAAAATTGAGGCGAACACTTCTACATAGAAAGAATTTGGGAACCATACACACACACTAAGTATTTATCCACTTGTGTGTTTTAGTTATAGAGCTATATTTCTAATTTGTATTACCTTGTTGGTAATTTAGATGTGGTATTCAATGTGTTCGTCGAGTTGTGTTGTTTAGGTATGTTTTTGCATTTTGATGTGTATTGAGTTGTTTGCACCTTGGAATGTAAGTAGTGTCATTCACTACTTGGTATTATGCCACTCAAAATATTTCTAGTGATGCACACCATTACTTGTGTTGCTTTATAGAACTCAAGCTCCTTTGAGTGACACTTGACACATATATCACTAGACCTTGACACTACCCTACTGGCATTGACATCCGACTTGTACCCATAGACTCTTTTTCAGGGCATGGTTTATTACCCGCTTGGTGGGATACTGCTTTACTATTTGTTGATCTCATGAAGTAGGTTAATCAAGCTTTTTCCTTATCTATTAGACCACACTTGATTTCAAGAGGTATCTACCACTTTGGTATAATCTTGTATTAAGCCACTTTTGGTTGTCAATGGGGTTATATTGTTGTGTAACATATTTCATTACTAGAAGCTAAATCAATATTCACCCTAATGATACTTAACAATTGATTGTTCTATATCTAAATTGATTTTACTATGAGGGTGGATTTAGCTCTTAAAGCATGATTTGGAACTCAAGTTGCATGTTAACAAAAACCTTAGTTGATAGAGTTTGCATGCAAGGAAGTATGGATTAGTTTAAGAGTTCTTTTTGAATAGTTGTTTAAATTACATTAATTGAGATAAGAAATTGAGAAAATCATGTATATCTTCCATTGGTATTGCATTTCAACCAAAATCCTAAAATTAGGGCATAACAATCCTTGCAAAAAGATAAAGATAGAGTTTTGGATTTAAAAAATTGTGGATCTTGTTTCATGTTTGCCTTATAATATTCTTCATGTGGATTTTTATCACTTATTAAAACATATGTGAGTGGATAGAGTTATGCAACTTAACTAAATTGAAATATTTGTTGGCTCATCCATTGATCATTTTATGATCAAAAGTCCTTTTTAACTCATTGGTAGAGTAACGCCATGGTAAGGCATTGTAACGCCCACAAATATTCTACTCTCAAAACAAAATATAACTAATAAATTAATAGTCAAAATTACAGTAATATTTTTTTTGTTTTAAGAAGGGGTTTGCAAGGTTAGACATTATCCACAATTAATAAATTTCTCGATTAAGGTTTCCACATGACCTCACAGAAGTTGGAATTAAATTAATAATTAAATATTATTAATTTACTTCCTAAGAATATTTACGATTTAAAATATCTACTAAGTTCCATTCGTTTAATTAATTATCTTGCACCAAGATCACTTTATTTTCTAACACAAAAACTTAATTATTTTGCCTAGCCACTAAGTGGCCCCATTCACCCCATTACCCATGCACTTTTTTTTATAATTAAATTTTATTCCCACAAAAAAAAACCTCCTACTTAAGAGATGTAGAGTTTAATTTGGGCCATTAAATAGATTCTATCCTAGCCCTTTGATTTGGTTGCCCTAAATATCCTTATGGGTTCCCTTTAATTTCTATTTTCCCCAAAAACAACCTCATTTGTTCATTCTTGTTTTGCAGGTTTGGAAGAGGAGAAGGAGGAAAAGCCATCAGAGCAAGAAGTGCAACCATGGAGAAATTTTCTTGGTTTTAGTTGTAAAGGGTTTACTATTGTAAGATTTCTCATTTACTTAATGTAGAGATCCCACCATGGAGTTGTTTTTGTTATTTAATGTAAACATCATTTGAGTTCAACAATTGGGGGAAAACCCCATTTCATTAAATTTATGAATTTTACACATTTGGGTGCCCATAAGGGGATTGATAAGCTAAACAATTAAATTTGATCGATTACTAGTTGCTGGTAGTTTCATTTTTTAGGTTTAACGCTTAGATTTTAATTAAAATTCAATACCGGAGTGGAAATGGGACACCATTTCCATGGATTTCATAGTAGGGCTACCAACATCGAGATACCACCACGATGTTATCATGGTCACGGTGGATAGATTGACGAAAGTGACTCATTTTTCTCTGGTGAAGACCACCTATAGAGCTAGTACAGTGGCACAAGTATACTTAGATGAGATTGTTCGAATGCATGGGATTCCACAGAAGATTATTTGTGACCGTGATCCCTTATACACCTCACATTTTTGGACTACCATGCAACATGCCCTTGGGATGAGTATCAACTTCAGTACAACATATCATCCAGAGACAAATAGACAAATGGAGTGGGTAAACTAGATTTTAGAGGACATGCTTTAGATGTATGTCATGGACCATCAGTCGAGGTTGGAGGAGTATTTGTACTTGGTGGAGTTTTCTTATAATAACAACTTTCAAAGTTCTATTGGTAAGGCTCCATTTCAGACACTTTATGGCAGGGAGTGCAGGACACCACTAAGTTGGGATAGATTGGAGGACAAAGTATCTCTTGGGCCAGCTTTGTTATAGGACATGGAGCAGTAGGTTGTTTTTATCAGACAAAGACTACATGAGACACATAATAGACAGAAGAAATATGCAGATCAGAGGAGAGTTGACCATAGCTATGAGGTGGGCACGAAGGTGTTTCTTCGTGTCAGACCTCATAAGAGCCCTATCCATTATGGAAAAGGATCTAAGTTAGCTCCTAAATTCGTGGGTCCCTTCGAGATCTTGGAGCGGATCAGTCCCTTAGCTTATCGTCTAGCCTTGTCACCTAGCTTGTCTCATGTCCACGATGTATTTCACATTTCTGTTTTTATAAGATACATTCCAGATCCCTCTCATGTAGTGGATTGGATTGCATTGCAAGTGCAGGAGCAGGGGCAAGTGACTGTGGAGCCCGTGCACATCATAGAGCGCAGGACCCTGGGCCTTCGAGGCCGCGAGTTTGACTAGGTGTGAGTCCAGTGGGATAGGTATGATGAGACTACAGCCACATGGGAGGATGCTACTTTGTTACGGACCCAGTTTCCACATCTATTTCAGTGACTTCCAGGAGGAATTCGAGTCTGAGGGGAGGGGGATGTAGTGCCAACTCCTCTTCGACACTATTTTCATTATGATGATATTACTTTTGGATTGATACTTAGACATTTTGATTATTATATATTGATCAGTAGATGATAGACTATGCAGATATTTGGACTATTGACATATTGTGATTTACATTTTGATTATGATGCACTAGATGACGATGATGGATAGATATATATGTTGGTTTGTAGTATGCTAATTTTATACTAACATGTCATATTCTGGATGCATAGCATATGTTTATTTTGAGTAGAATTATGATGTTATGGATGTTAAAATGGAATTAAATTGAATGATGATAGATGATAGAATTGTTAATTTTGGATGATGATTATTGATTTCTATATGTATATTATTCTCGATGTTGTTGATATGGCCACAAGGCCAAAAAGGTATTTTGTTTGTGTTGCAGGGACATTTTATCACATACATTGAAAGGGGATAGGGGACCAACCATGAAAGGATGTTGGGTGTTATGCAACATGGCCAAAATTTGACAACTTGTGTATAATGTTATGTTGTGTTGTTGCATGCTTTGTTAGGAGGTTCCCATGGGGGGTAACCTCATTTATGTGGTCATGGGTGTAATGTGTTCCCTTTATCTTTAAATTTTGTTTGTTTTAATTTGTTGTGCATGTGTTTAATTATTTAGGAAATTTTGTCACTTTTTTAACACTTGCTAATGTGTCTTAATTAACTAGTTTAGCTTAAATTTGAATTAAAAAGAGGAAGATATGACATGTGAGCAATAAATTTGGTAGATGGTCCTTGAAATCTTGTGGATGTAAATTAGATTTTTGTTGGGATTTTGTGTTGTGTACTCTTTCCCAACTTCAAAATTCAGATTTTGACTTGGGAGGCTTTTTTAGGCTTGTGGGACAAGCTAAGCTTGTCTCATGCCTCTTAAATTCATCCAACAACCATACCTATGGTATGGGGAGTTAATTTTAGGTTTAATTATGCATTTTAGAGTGTAAAAAGGATAAATAATTGCACTTGTTACTTACCACATTTAAGTTTTTCCTTGATATGCATGGTGTGCAAGTTGGAGTGTCATGTGGGCATGTTATAAGTCTTACATGTGCATTTAATTGCTTTGGGCTTGGTGTTTGACTTGTGTGTTGGAATGGAGGAATGATGAAGTGGCATCCTACATGGAGCCACCTCATCATCCTCACATCCATTTCTATTTATTGATTGAATTTGAAGGATTTTGGGTTACTTGTCTTATTTTCTTCTCTTGCACTTTTGAAATTTGGTCTTGAGTTGCATGCTTGGAGCCTTTTTGGGAGTTGCATTTTGGATTGTGTTTGGTTTGAAGGTGTTGAAAGCTTGTTGGAGTGAAGGTTTTTGGAAGCTTAATGGAGAGGTAGGATCTCCACCTTTGTTATTTCTTTATTTATGTATATAGATGTGAAAATTGTGTTTGTATGAGTATTTGCATGGGTGTTGTGAATGTGATATATTGGGGTTGGGTAGCTTGCCTTAAGAAGGGAGTGGGAGATGGAAGTATGGGACCATTGGGGAGGGAAAAAGGGAGTTGTGAGGCATGCATTTTGGAGGGAGTGTGATTAGGAGTTCCACCTATGGGGAGTGAAAAGGAAAACATGGACATATTTTTACATATTTGCAAGGGGAGAGATAAGATGTATTTGAATGTTTTGTATTGTGCACATGGAGGCTTTTGGGTGGAACTCCTACTTCACTTGGGAGGCAAAAGGAGGTGGTTCCCATATTCCTTTCTCCTTTTGGCTTGAGGTCAAGCCTATGTGTTGTTGGGAAAGTTGTAAATATTGTTGAGTATGTCCATTTGAATGTGTTGTATGTTTTGTGGATTGTATGTTTTATAGAAGCCTCTTGTAAAAAAGTTGTCAAATGTTGCTCAATACCCCTCATTGTTCTTTGGTTGGGGCTTAGGGGCCAATAAGGGGATGGCTTCTCGTCTTATTGGATTATAGGTTGGGTGGAGAGCATCACCTATACCCCTTTATTTGTATTGTGATTCAAGTTTTGAAGAGTTGAAGGATGCAAGTTGAAAGCTATGAAGTTGGGAGATGACATTGGAAAGAAGATTTTTGTTTTTACCTTATTGGAAGAATTATCCATGTTGTAAATCATATTATTTTTCCCACTTAGAGTGGAAGATTGTAACTTTTATATTTTGAAAGAAAGGCTTTGTATATTTCATTTATTCCAAGTTGTAGTGATTTAGTGAATGTAGAAAGAACTTTTGTTGTATAGTTTGTTGGAAAGGACTAGTTTTATTGAAAGAAATGGATTGAAGTTCTTGTAATGTAAAGAATGTTATTGCAGCTTGTAGTTTTCATATTTGTATTGTATGGTTGAAAAGAAAAATTCCAAAGTATGTTCAATAAAAGAAAAACTACATTTCATATTGTTGAAGGTTGTATGTTTGAATGGAAAAGCTATGCATTTGGAAATTTTGAGTTATGAAACTAAGAGATAATGTCAATCTATCAACTAATGAATGGAAGACACCTTAATTAAAATTAATATTGCATTAAACACCAACCTAAGTAGAAACCTGTTGAAAAATGCATGTATTTAAGGTTTTGTTTTTAGGAAACAGAACTGACGCCGTGTGCACAGAGCGGCGGTCGATGAATCACCCCCCAGAAGTAACCACCCCCTAGGTAGGGTCAATCACAGGACCGTCGGTCTGTGTAGGACGGCGGTTTCATCACTTTTGATGGAAAATTAAAAATCTCGACTGTGAAAACCCAGATTGAATTTTAATTAAAATCTAAGTTTTAAACCTTCAAAATGAAACTACCATCAACTAGTAATTATCAAATTTAATTGTTTAGCTTATCAATCCTCTTATGGGCATCCAAATGTGTAAAATTCATAGATTTAATGAAATGGGGTTTTTTCCCCAATTGTTGAACTCAAAGGATGTTTACATTAAATAACAAAAACATATCCATGGTGGGATCTCTACATTAAGCAAATGAGAAATCTTACAATAGTAAACCCTTTAAACAAACTAAAGACCAATGGAGGAAATTTCTCCATTACAACTAGCACTCCATGGTTGCTCTCATGGTTTCTCCTCCTTCTCCTCTTCCAAACCTATAAAACAAGAATGAACAAATGAGGTTGTTTTTGGGGCAAATAGAAATAAAAGAAACCCATAAGGATATTTAGGGCAAACCAAATATAAGGGCTAGGATAGATTCAATCTAATGGCCCAAATTAAACCCTACCTCACTTAAGTGGAGGTATTTTTGTGGGAATGAAATTTAATTAAAAAAAAGTGCATGGGTAATGGGGTGAATGGGGCCACTTAGTGGCTAGGCAAAATAATTAAGTTTTTGTGTTAGAAAATAAAGTGATCTTGGTACATGATAATTAATTAAACTAATGGAACTTAGTAGATGCTTTAAACCGTAAATATTCTTAGGAAGTAAATTAATAATATTTAATTATTAATTTAATTCCAACTTCCGCGAGGTCATGTGGAAACCTTAATCGGGAAATTTATTAATTGTGGATAATGTCTAACCTTGCAAACCTCTTCTTAAAACAAAAAAATATTATAGTAAGTTTGACTATTAATTTATTAGTTCTATTTTGTTTTGAGAGTAGAATATTTGTAGGCGTTATAGGCGTAAGTCATCAGTTCAAGCCTGATAAAGTGCTATTGTAAAAATCTCGGTGTTCATTTTTCACAAAATTAAAAAACCATGGTAGAAAGTATTATAAACCAAATGAGGTTAAAAATGGAAACACACACAACTCACGAGATCAAATGTTAGCTTGCTCACTTACATTGTTTTGGAAGGTGGAGAAAATAAAAGTGCACAGGCCTTAATTTTCCATTATGAAGCATTAGGAAAATAGTTTAGTGAGAAGGAGATTCTACCCACATCTCAATTCATCTTATCTTACAAGCACGTTACTTTCATCTTTTAATGATACCCTTCCTTTTTTTGAAAGTAGTGCTTAGAGTTTGAATGAATTATTGATAGGAATTTTGGTAATGCTCAATACTTTTTATCTTTAGGATTTTGCATTCAGATTATAAGAACTAAGTCAAGCAAGTGCATGGAAATGGGGGACCAAAAAGCACAAAAAATATGCTTTTGGGTCATTTTTCCCATAATGCAGTCACGTTATGACTCAGTCACATTATAACATGACCATGTTATAAAATGGCCACATTATAACGAGATCAATTTTTCTATTAAAAAAACCTTTTTCATTTTCACTTTTTATTTTGGAAAAAAATGCTTATGAACAAAAACTCCGAGCAAGAAATAATGCAAGCAAGTTTTTGGGAGCCAAATCATTGCACGCACAATTAATTTTCAATAACAAAGAGTCCAAGAGGTAATTTTAAATTGCATTTAGGGTAGTTTTAGTGATTAAACTTATTTTTTCTTGCATTCATTCAATCAATTAATTTATTTTATTGGATCTAAACTCTTCACATGAAAACCATCATTCACTTGGGTGAACAATACCTACCTCAAATACCTCCTTCAATTCTTAGACATCCTCTTAAATACCCAAGAAAACATTTTAGGGAAGATTCAAATAATAAAGCTCAAATTCAAGGTTTAATCTAGAAAGTTCCCTAATGCCATGAGTACTCATCACCAAGCTCTTACATTGTCATTGAAGTCATTAATATATAATATTGATAATGTCACAGGTCAAATAAACACATGGGAGGATCACAAAACTAGTTTTCACAATTTTATGCAAACAAATTGTCTTACAATGTGGTGAAGAAAAAATATCACCAAAGACAAGTTGTGTTCATTGTTTACTGACCCCAAAACTAATACACCCTTACTATTGAGTTGGAAAAGATTCCCAATCCATTGGTGTAACCATGAGGAGATCAACAATATTTTTTAAGATAGATGGTGGATGGTGTTTGACCAATCCAACTCCAGACACTTTGTAAAAATATACCTCGGTATTTCTTGAGTAAACTTTATTGTGAGTTCATCCTCAATGAAATACAAAACTATTTTTATATTTGAGACTTTCAAGGCAAATATAAATACCCTGCATAGGACATATTGTGGGCACAACATTTATATAACCGACTAGTTATACCCCTTGCTCTCCTATCTATTTTACATGTTTCATCCCTTCAATTATGAAGGAGATCGTAGAGGTTCACTCACTTCAATCTATGAGTGATTTGACACATTCTTTGGTTCAACATAGTTGGCATCTCTCCCAAGCTGATAAGATGGGCCTTTGAGGCATCGAACATCATATCACATGGTTTGTCATGTTTTTAGGTCTCTAGGAACCTATGAGGTTGATGAGGTTGGTACACAACCTAGTCAAAATGCTCCACATGCTAAGTAGGGTACTTGATCGGAGGAGATACATCATGATTATGTGTTGGACAATATCATCATCATAGACATTTTAGTAGAGTTGACATTTGTTATTGACTAACATGTACTTTTACATAAAGTAAAATGTAATTTAGTATATATTTTTCATGTTAGATTTATAATTAATAATATTAATTCATTATAAATGAAAATTAATGAGTCATGTGTATTTGCTATAAAAATTTAGGGTCAAACAACACATCTTATATCATATTCCACTTCCTCACATTTGTTTGTGGGTTCGAAAAACCCCCCATGTCTAACTTTGTAATAAATTAGTAAATATTTTATGTATTAATTTGTTTTTCATATAGTGATGTTGATCTTAAAATCACAATTGATGTTGAACAAGTGGTTGTCAAACATTCTACATCTAGGGATATCGGTACTAGTGTGCATGTCAGGGAATTCACTAATGTGCTTTTTAGTGTAATTAATCATCATTTATGTAGATCATGAACTGTGTTAATTGTATGTAAATTGTTAGTGTAGGTTATTATTTATCCTTTTATTTATTTATTAGGATAATTCTTACACTTGTGTTAGCCCTACACTTGTTGGGTTAGCTTGCTTATGTGTACTAGTTGTGTGGAGTTAGTTTCTAAGTAATGTTGAGTTAGCTTACTAGTCTTTTGGAGTTAACTTAACTACCAGTATCAGTTAGTGGGAGTTCTTCACCGTTGATTTAGGTAGTAATTGCACTTCCCTCCTCCTATATGTACATCTTTCTTATTGAATAATTCAAGTCATTCTATTGTAATGTATTGAGCATTATGGATTATGATGGATTTTAGCTCTTCTACTTTGCAAATCCAATGTGGTATGCTATTATCATATGAGATCATGGCTTGGAACAATCCTCTTATCGTTCCTTTCAGGGTATCAGAGCCATAGATGATGTAGACATCCATATGTAAGTTTTTCTTTGCAAGCAAGGGTTTATTATTTTCATGTATTTAGAATTTGTGAAAAAAATTATGCAGCATGCATTTTTATGCAAAACAGAGTGTGCCATTGGATTGGGAAGGTGCCAAAACCCTATAATCGACTGTAAACTCAGCCACGTTTTGAGACAGTCAAATCTGGGCATTTTAAAGGTTTTTTTGGCACATTTCTCAAAAAATCCGTACAATTATGTACAGACATATTTTTGGCTCAAAAATTATATCAGATTTCTGGGTTTTTCAAGAAACTTTCTAGGTTTCTCTCTGTTTTTTGATATAGGTGCCAAAAAAAAAGATATTTGTAGTCAAAGTTTGTATTCACAATTATATTTTTTGGGTGCATTCTTTTATCCATTGGATATAAGCGTGTACCTTCCGGACGCATTCTTTTACCCTCTGGGTATTTCAGTTTTGGATGTAGTCTTTTATCCACTAGATGTAGATCTGTACCCTATGGGTGCATTCTTTTATCCATTGGATATAAGCGTGTACCTTCCGGATGCATTCTTGTACCCTCTGGGTATTTTGGTTTTAGATGCAGTCTTTTATCCATTAGACCCAGATCTGTACCCTCTGGGTGCATTCTTTTATCCATTGGATATAAACATGTACCCTATGGACGCAATGATTTACCCTCTAGACATTTTAGGTTTTGGGCGCAGGCTTTTATCTTTTGGTCGCAAGCATGTATCATGTGGATGCACTCTTTTCCCCTTTGGACATTTGGGTGTCATGTGTACCTTTTAAAAAGATCATCATTAAATTATTATTTTAATAGCAAAACCTTGTAGAGCTCATAACTTTTGATCCGTAGCTCGGATTAAGGTGATCTTTTTTTTGAAATTGTGTATTTTTTCGAGATCTACGCATTGGTGACATTTTATACACATATTTCAAATGTAAAAAAGGTACTATTACTGATTGTAATATTTACATACACTCAATTATAAAGTGCCAAATTTGGGTGTTGTGATCACTTGTGGATGCATTTTTGGTTGAGCCCGACGTCCTAAAATTTTGGGTATTGCATTCTTGTATCTATGGGTGCATACATTTATATCTCTCTTGTTTGTTGAGATATTTTGGATCTGTATTTTTGACACTTTTTTTTGGCATATTGATAGTCTCTCTTGTGGGGGAGCTATCTTTTTAGAGCCCAGTGTTAGTTTGTCAGTGTTCGAGTAGTTAATTTTGACAACTCATATAGATTTGTGGTGTCACTCTACCCATTCTGCAGTATGGGATGGTGTGGTGTTGATACTGCTTCTTCTGGTAAAAATTGTTATTTCTGGATTGTGTTGAAAATGACCTTCACCACCCAAAATAGTAGTTCTTCGGGTTTCGTGCCCTTGCCTTGTTACCTTGGCTTTTTCTTGGATCATGGCACTCCTATTTATTTGGATCTCGTGTCCTTACCTTGTTGCCTTGGTTTTTCTTGGATCATGGCATACCTAATTGTAGCAGTTGATCAAATTATGTTTGGTGTTTGTTTTTCACTTTTCGACATCACTCCATTGACAGTCTCCTTGCATGGAGCTATTTTGGTGAAGCCCAGTGTCAGTTGTTTTTGAGTTATATGATCGAGCAATGGATTCAGACCATAGTGTGCACCACACTTCTTCAACATTGTACAAGTTTTTGGAGTCGAGCTTATGAAGATATCTTGCAGCAAGATTTTGCTCTATACTTTTTTATTACTAGTTTTGGGTACCTTTTGGTGTCCATTTTTCCTAGCTATTGTACGTGGGTACCTCATCAGGCCTTGTTGTCAAGACCCACCTTCTTTTCCACCCACCTAAGTTATGCTTACAGGAGGGTGTTAGTGTAGGTTATTATTTATCTTTTTATTTATTTATTAGGATAATTCTTACACTTGTGTTAGCCCTACACTTGTTGGGTTAGCTTGCTTAAGTGTACTAGTTGTGTGGGGTTAGCTTCTCAGTTATGTTGAGTTAGCTTATTAGTCTTTTGGAGTTAACTTAACTACCAATATCAGTTAGTGGGAATTCTTCACCATTGATTTAGGTAGTAGTTGCACTTCCCTCCTCGTATATGTACATCTCTCTTATTGAATAATTCAAGTCATTCTATTGTAATGTATTGAGCATTATGGATTATGATGGATTTCCAAATATGGTATTTTAGCTCTTCTACTTTGCAAATCTAATGGGGTGTGCTAATATCATCTGAGATTGTGGCTTGGAACAATCTTCTTATCGTTCCTTTCACAAATAATGTCATGTAATTTGTATGTGCATGAGTTTCATTGTTTTTGTTAGATAACATTGTTCTTATTTTCAATTAATGACGTCATTAGAGTCTCCTCTTGATATTTGATGACCACTAGATATTGGAGTTGCGATGGGAACTATGCATCTTACACATCTACGAGCTAGTAATGTAAAATTTGTTATGAATTTCTTGTATTAAATAACATCATTTAGTGTAAATAAATGGAATTCATATGTACTATAATATGCTTCATCATGGTTGTGATAGGAGGAGGTGAGAACTCTAGTTCGTGAACTTACCCTTGAGGTTGATGTGTTTAAGGTTGATGACCCAAAGTTGATGTTGAGAGGCATACGATGATTAAGGGGGATTATAAAATTGTGGTAAGTGTTTATTTGTGACTAATGTCCTTTTATATGTCATGTTTTGTGTACTAATATGTATATTGTTTATTTATATTAATTTGTGGAGCTACAATCATCCCTTGAATGTAGGATTTTTGATCAGCGGAATGGGAATCCCACCTAAAAAATTGGTTTTTCATCTTTCTGGAGAGCCAAGAGAACCCAATTGTTTGATGATACCCCGTAGTTTTTATGTATAGGATATGCCTTTGGTGGCATACATGGATAGCTTTGTATTTTTCTTATGTATATTATTGTATTCCTATATGACTTAGTTTAGACATTCATTTTGTTCAATTTTGTGTGACATCACGGCTTTCAAAATCACTATAATATATGAGACAAAAAATATAATATTTTAAACTTGTATAGTGTATTGCACTCTTTATATGTAGAAGTGGACTAATATGATTCCATATCTATGTTATGTTAACATGTATTACTATTTTATTTAAAAATCATTATGTTTTGAACATGGGTATTAAAACATATACAATTAACATACAATTTAGCCATTATGACAATAATTCAATACCATCAATTGTAATCATATAATGCCTACACCAATGACATCCACTTCCTGAAATCTCAATATTATTCTCACAATAGTATGTAGAGGTGTTTGTTGAACTAAGTGTTATACATTATCCTTAATAAACACAACCCCCTATTAACTATAACGCATACTTTCACCTAATGCATACATACATTTCCAAGAAAGTGCATAAATCAGAGTGAATTTAAGTTTTCCACTCACAAACTATTACAAGATACTCTTATACACATGCATGACAAGTATGGATGTTTATTGAATGATTGCTAAGTGTTGGACCAAATGATTGAAGAGGTATCTTGGAAACTAACAACAAGAGTATGTTAAGGTTAATGTTCATACATTGTTTTATAGATCCCACTATGGTACATGCTAATAGTATGATGAGAAAGATTGGTGTAAATTGCCACCAATAGATGATCTCTCCATCATATCCAAATTTTGGATTGATTGTAAGCCATTCCCTCTTGCACCAATAAAACACATACACGTAACAACCGAAGGTTTAATTGGTATTTTGATGATAAAGTTTAGAGTTTCCTCGAGATAGCTATCACAACTAAGAATGTCTATTAAGCAAAAAAAATGATCATTTTTCAACATAATTACATTGAAGTGTTTATAACCTGCACCAACTAAACGTGCATTGTTGCATCATGTCCAAATGTTGGATCGATTATAATCCCTTCTCTCATGCACCAAGAAAACACATCCAGGCAACAACCACACATTTAAATAACTTTTTGATGGTAAACTTTAGAGTTTCCTCAAGATAGCCAACACATAATAATCAATTGTAGGTGTAATTTCATTGTAGTATTTATAACCCTTGTCCACTAAACCAACATAGTAGGTTGCTAATAAAAAAGTATTGAAAACATGTCCACACAACAACTGCAAACTTAATTGGCACTTTAATGATAATTTTTTGAGATTTTTCGAGATAGCTAGCATGCCAAAAATGTTAACCATATAAACATAATAATCAATTATAAGCATAATTCACTCCTAGATCAATCGGAGGGAATTTAAGTTTTCCACACATAAACTATTACATGATATCATTATATACATGTATGACACATTTGGATGTTTAATGGATGATTGTTAAGAGTTTGACCAAATCACTAAACATAAACCTTGGAAACCAATAAGAATACATTCTCATTTCACCACCGGTATTGTATGAAAATGTTTTTTTTAACTTGTATCTTGCAAACTAATAATAATAACATAATCTCATTTCGCCTTTTATATTATATGAAAGCACTTTTGGACTCACTTAATCTAGATCAGGATGTATGAGCACGTAAGAGACATCACTGGAATGATGTAGTTAGGAGGGACCAAGATGGTTGGGTAGAAAAACAACACATTTGATAGCATTGTTATCCCGTAAAATTGTTGGGGGCAATTTTACAGGTAACCCTACCAAAAATTTGTTTCGGCCCCTTGTCAGGGACCCCTTGCGTTCGGAACGTTGCAAAATCCCTTCCCGGGAAATCTAGTTTTCCGAACTTATCCATTTTTGGCCTTTTTTGGTCAAGCGCACATTCCATGCATGTAACATCAAGTTTTCTTGCGCCCCCTTTAAATCCTTTGGCGCATGCTTTCTCATTTCAACAGGCGTTTTGGTGCGCCTCACTATGTTGAGTCTTCCTTGCATGCGCCAAGGTGCACGCACCTTCATGTCAACAATACATTTGTTGCGCCACTTTTTGGTGCTCCTAGGGTGCACATATTCTTATGTCAACATCACTTTTGGTGTGCCAGGGCGCATATAACTTCGTGTTGGCAGGTCTTTCGGTGTGCCACAGGGCGCACGCTTTCTAGTGTCGAAAATGATTTTCATGCGCCACTTGAAAATTTGGTGGCGCATTTATTACTACTTTGCCTATATATAGGTGCGTCTGCGATGTCATTGTCATCTGACACAATCACGTGATTTTTATCTTACACCTGTACCTGCCAGCGCACCTGCTCTGTCATTTTTAAATCGCTTTGTGGACCCGTTTACACATTTCTTCGTTATATATCCTGGTAAGAGGTCCTCATTGCTTCTGTGTTTGGTGTTTTTTTTATTGGTTGCTTGCTGGTTTGGTTTGAGTTAAAATTTTTGTCAAACATGAGCTCCCCATCCTCCTTGCTTTTTTTCTCTACCCATGCTTTTTTCCCCCTCTTTCCAGATCTGCTGGTAGGGGAAACTCTGTCCTAAAAAATGGCTTGGAACTCTCTTAATAAGCTTCTTCATAACCCAAGTGAATCCTTAAAAAGGAGCTTAACCACATGCAAACCCCTCAGAGAAAGAATCACGGCTTGAAAGGGAGACAATTATTTTTCTCCTTTGGCACATCTGTCACCCCTGCAACACGATACACAGTCGCGCCAATGGCGCACATACCATGACTGTTACACTAAGAACAGGTGCGCCCTCATGGCACACTTCCTTCATTTGTTGCAAACGCTTTCCTTACGCCCCTTTTGGCGCACCAAACTCATTTGTTGTATCGCTTAAAACATGCACCCTTTGGCGCACCCTGCATTTATGCAACACCAACAAAATCTGTGCCAAGTGCAAGACTTTAAACGGCGCAGGTGCATCCATGCTTACAACAACATCATGTTATGCAGACCTTCCATGCATCGCGCCATGTTCTCCTGTGGCGCATGAAAAAATGATGTTACACGCATTATACATGTGCCCTTTGGCGCATCCTGTACCCGTGTAACATGAAAAATATCTGCGCCCTTTATAAAATATATACACATGGCGCAGGCACACTTGTGCTTACAATAACAAAATGCAATCTGTAGTGTCCATGCGCCATGCACCCTTTTTAACACTGATTTATCCCTTGCAGCAGCCCTTTCCTGTGCGCCTTACCATTTAACCCTGCAGCTTGCAGTGTACATGCGCCCTGCGCCTTGAGGCCTTAAAATTGCCAACTCTTCTTTCTGTCAATGCTTTAATGGAAGATCGAACAGCTAACATGACCTTCTTGCGTTGGGTTTCACTTCTCCTTTTTGCAGATCAGCAACTGAGTTTAGAGTTACATATGTCAACATCAAGCAAGATACCTACCAAATCTAAAGGCAAGGCCAAGCTCACAGAGGAAGAAATGAAGTATAAATATCAGAGGGTCAGGATGCCCGAGTCCCAAGCAGAGTGGACCTAGACATCAGAGACTCAGAACTGGGCCATATTGACATGGAAGATTTTTGGGCCAGAACCCAGAGGGTCACAAGAAGTCCATGTAGGGACAAATTGATAGACAGTGCCTTGCACTTTGCTGGTGGGATCCCAGTTAGCGCCGTGAACAACGAATTTATGATGGTGGTAGCCCGATGCTACAATAAAGACACAAGATGTGTCCACAATGAGAAGGGCGAGGTTATAATCAACCTCACTGCCCGCCATTTTGAAATAATGCTCGGCATCCCTCACCACCGGCACTTTGTGGCCGTAAGCTAGGAAGACTGCATTAAGGCCTGGGACGATAATGAAGATCAGTGCATGCAGTTGATGAACGAGGTTTATCTGAAGAATAAAAAGGTGGTCACTCGGTGGCCACAAGTCATTCATCGTAGTGACTTTTTAGAGGAACTCAGCGACACCATCACGTTCCTGAGCAGAGTCTTTGGGCTTCCTGACGCCCATTATTTTCACAAGTGGATGCTGCAGTACCTAGAAACAATGAACAAAAATGTGCCCGATCAGCGCTTTGAGTGGGCAGAAATCATAAGCAGCACAATCTCTGAGCAGCTCCAACAACTTAACACAACGGGGAGGTTCTATATGAACTCCTATGTGGTCTATGCTGCAGCTTCAGAAAGGGACTATCCGGCTCTAATGCGGTGCAGGGTTTGGCCCCAATTCAAAATCTATGAATATTATCCAGAACTGAAGCTGGAAAATAACATTCCCCAATTCACAAAAATCAACGATGCATTCTTCTATTTTATCATCTGCCTGTTGAGGCCAAATATGACTCACGGTTGCACAACCAAGAGCATCGTAGCGGCTACAGAGAAATGGGGGGCCCTGTTCACTCAATTCCCCACATTTACCTATCTGAGGGCAGTCAACTTCTTGGGGGAGCCAACTAAACTGCCCAGGTATGTCGGTCCCAAGTTGGTCCTGCGAGAGCTGTCGAGGCAGCTTATTACTTACCACAAAAAGTGTCTAAAGAGAAAGAAGGGTGGAACTCCTTTCCCCCTCACAGTGGGTAGGTATACGTGTCTCACTCACCACAAGGCGAGAGACATGTTTGCAGAACTGGAGCTACTGAATCTGAAACATAACTTCCCAGCAAGACCCACCTTCGACCCGAGAAATTGTCTGCCTAGGGCCAAGCTTGACCCGATCCACATCCCTCAAATTGAAGATATCTACATCGACATATATCATGAGGTTGAACTCAGGAGGAAGGATCATTCCTGCTTGGCCTTAGCAAAAATCATCTAGTACGGGGTGGCCATCATCCCAAAAGGCTACCAAACTACTGAGCAGGAAGTGGATCAAGTGTATCTTGACACGGGTGGGGATGATTGGCCTTTCGCGGTGATTGATAGAACCAAAGCTCCTCAAACAATCGAGGAGAGAGTCAAGGAAACTCTGTGCAGAACAGAGCATTGGTGCCGAATGAACGGGCTCATCTACCTCGGAGTCGATTTCACAACCTCTCCGTTGGGCAACGCACCTCCTCGGGCTAAATAGCAGCCAAAAGGCAAAGGAAAAGGCAAAGAGGGTGAATCCAGCTCCACCCAAGAGGAAGCTCCTGAAAGTCCTCCTTCCGCTACACCCGAACAAATTATAACTCTGGCTTCTCCAGAGAAAGAAACAGCGGAAGATGTTCCGATAGGCACATCCACTCAGGATGTCGCCACTACTACAAATATTGAGGTCCCTTCTGTCCCTTCTCCCTCTCCTCCTTCCCCTCCTCGAGTGACCCAAGCGACCATTCCTTCGGTCGTGTCCTCTCCCCCTTCTTCTACTATTCCTCCTGCTTCTTCGTCCATCTTCTCCTCTCTTGCGGACCTGTCCCCCTCCATTTCTTCCCTCATCTCTGAGCTCCCTTCCCTTCCTATGTCTTCCTCCCCTGCAGTATCTCTTCCTCCCGTGGGCACTTCTTCGGCCTCCCTCTCGATGCCGCCGCCTCGTGTCTCCATGTTTTTCACTTCTACTACTGCAGCTGCCCCCTTCTCTGTTTCTGGTCCTTCTCCCCTAAGTCCAGCCTGGATCTCCCAGCACCTAAGTCAACAGAAAAGGAAAGTTCCCATCGCACCGATGGACTTTTCCGTTATCCCATCAAAGGGGGCCAAGAAGCAAAAGCCTATCACACGCTTCTCTCAGAGTGCTTTGGGAGAGAGGGTAATTGAGATCGCATACCCCAATCCTCTGAAGGATAAAAAGGATCTGTCTTCGACAGATTACACAGTGACTCAAGTCACAATGGGGACGTCTTCTGAAAGCCTTCAGGGAGAGGTCCTATCTGCAGTTGATGCCCTCTGCAAGAATATTTAAGAAGCAAAAGAAGAGAAAAGGCTACTGAAAGAGTAAAATAAACATCTGCTCCATGCCTTACAGAAGATGTGTAGTGCACCTCCCACAACTGCCACCGAAACTCCTGAGCCTCTGAGTCAGGATAAAATTAATGAATATGCAAAGATCGGCGAGCAAGGTATGGTAGTTTCCGCCTGGAGGAGCCAGATCCTCAAGGATGATGAACGAGTGATCGCCAAGTTGACCGATTTGTATCTGAACATCAACAAGGCAAACAAAGAACTCCAGGAGTTAGTAGGACCCATATCCGAAGAGCTAGACCATGCTAGGCCGCAACATGAGACCTTTCAAAGAATGTTCGACTGTTCAGTCAAAGATCTGGTCAAGTTCAGTGTTTTCGGTCACCCCAGGGCCCTCAATAAAATCCTTTCCACTCTGGATTACCGAATGGATCAACTGGAATTCATCCTCGAAAAGATTGATAAGGTAAAGGAAGAAGCCCTGGATGCAATGCATCAGATGGAACAAATTGTTCTAACGATGTCTCCAGGGTTGCTTACTCCTTCTTTCGCCTTAAGGAAGGTTGACAAAACCATTCAGATCTTCAAGGAGATTGTTTCGCAAGGGCTAGGGCCAGAGGTCACTTTTGACGTAGAATCCATCAATAACCTGCTGGCCTGTCGGGACTTCATCGGGTTCTTAATAGAAGCAGAGAATGAATATTCCAAACTACCAGAGAAGCTCACAGACGAGCGGGAGACTTGCGAGGCTATCAATGAGCGACACAAGGATCCTTCTCAGGATCAATTAGAGCCCATGATCAGCAAGTTCATGGAATACCGTGCCCAATTCCACATCTAGTCACCTGAGTAGCAGCAGAAGCAAGATATCCCCTTTCAGCCGCAGGATGACGACGATGACTAATTTCTCTCTATTCTTCGACTTTATTTTTGTAAATGTCTAAAGTATGTTGGCACAAATGATGACATCATCCATGTTGCACCATGGGATGATGTCATCCATCAAGTTGTCAAAAGTCAACATGACTTTGAGATATTTTGTAAATTTAATGTAAATAGGTGGTTGATTCCTTTTTGCCTTCTTCTCCTTCTTCTATAAGTACTCGAATACTTGTTATATTCGAGGGTGAATACTTTTCAGATGAGAAATAGAAGTAAGAAGAAGATTTTGAACTCTTTGTAACAGAAACAAGCATTAAATACAATATATTTAGACTTTGTGCTGAATACATGTGTTTTAATATCAAATATTTCTTATGTTAGATTTGTGTGATTGTTCTGTTGGATTTGCTTCTACTTGGTTGTCATTTATTCATCAGTATTGCTTTATCCGTCTATGCAAGTAGGTTCGGCTCTGTTTACTACCAACCCAAACCATAGACCCTTTGACCCTTCTACTTTGGAATTCATTTCTTTTCTCCCTTCGGATCTGATCTTTCTTCGTTTTCCCCTCCTTTCATTTTTCCTCTCAGCTGGAAACAAATCTACTAGGATGAGATCCCAGACCCCCCGAAGGCAGAATATTGTGA
Source organism: Taxus chinensis (assembly GCA_019776745.2). Taxonomy (NCBI): domain Eukaryota; kingdom Viridiplantae; phylum Streptophyta; class Pinopsida; order Cupressales; family Taxaceae; genus Taxus; species Taxus chinensis. The sequence continues at coordinate 711,535,338 of CM034147.1, read as the reverse complement.
GACTTGCACAGATTCCTGTTAGTAGAATAGCAATAAACCAGTTTCGCTTTGCTGACTCAAAGAGGGGCTATGCCCTGCACACTGTTGACTCGTTTATCCATAAATCTGTCCAAGTGACAGATTGTTGAACCAACAAACATCTACCAACCCACTCGAATGTGTGGGTGTCGTCGCTTTAGTGTAAATTGTAAAATATTTCCCTCGATATCCTAACATTTACGCAAATTAAAGGGTTTTACAACATTATGATCACTATGAATATGAGAAAAACTAGGGGGAAATGGGAGAAACTAGGAGATGTATTTGTAAATTCATCGGTCTTAAGTGGACGCATTTTTCTGAAAAATAAAAAACTTCAACTTGTACGAGTTTTTTGAAATAGTTACACTCAAAATTGGAAGATGTTGTATAAACATGAATCATAGAATTTTGAGTCTAGTTTCTAAGATACTAAATTTTATTGAAAACAAATAAGTTTAAGTGGGTCAAATAACTAAAATACCAACAGGTGCTCCTGTTTTTGTTAAAAAACATAACAGAGTGACTTTCATGCCCCCCACCATTTTTTTAGCACCATTTAGTTTTTTTGAAAACCCTTTGGTAGAAAGATAGCTAGGAGCATCTAGTTTGGGCTACATTTTTTTAAATTTTTTTAGCGAGTATTTATTTTTTTATGATTTTTCTAGTACAAAATTTTAAATTTAAAAACATAACGGAGCTCCGACCGTGCCCCCCCTAACTACCTCAAAAAATATCAAAAATTAGATATATTTTTTTAATGTGTATAGAATTTGGCCTAGTTTGGGCTAGTATAATTTTTTTTCAATTTCGATGAGCCAAAAAAAGATATATATGACAAAAGATAGACATGTTTAAACTTCAAAAAATAGCTATAAAAAGGCATTGTTAGAAAATAAATAATATGGGAACCTTATATTAGTCAGAAAATTTGAAAACTTATATTTTTAGAAAGTAGATAGTCTGCTCTACGTCGTGGTATAATTTTTTTAAACGAATCGACCGTTTTATGTCGATTTATGATGGCGGAAGAGAGATTTTTGCATTTTCCTGCAAAAACACGTGGTTTGTTGTGTTTGTGCAGGTCCATGCCTCAAGCTTGGGGATCCAAACCAGATCCAAGCCTCGAGGCATGGCTGGAAAAAGTGAAACAGCAAAAATGTGTACGCGTTATAACGTTATGTGTTATGTTCTATACTTATTTATTGGGGCCCCCAACATCTTTTTCCCCTTCTTCATGGGTTTTCTGTCGTATTTTTGTCTGGTCTACAGATTCCTGTACATTCTTTGTGAATTTTTAGTACTTCATCTTGTCCCCTACCCCACAATATATTATTCTGCAATCATGGGTGACAAAAAATGACATAAGGATGTAAAGAAATTCAATAACAAGACACCAGAGCAATTGGAAGAGCTGAGAATTAAGAAAGTGAAGAGGATGCAAAAACTTCGTGTAGGGCAAGGTACTTCTGTTGTATCAAATGTATCTAATGTATCTGAGAATTATGATTTTTCTTTGAATGTTGATATTGAATTGAATGATAATGTTGGTATGGATGAAGAAATTGATATGAATCCAATTGTTGAACCTTTACCTGAGAATCCAAATGTTGAAGTTTTACCTGAGAATCCAAGAATTGAACCTTTACCTTCCAAATGTTGAACCTTTACCTGAGAATCCAAATGTTGAAGCTTTACCTGAGAATCCAAATGTTGAAGTTTTACCTGAGAATCCAAGAATTGAACTTTTACCTGAGAATCCAAATGTTGAACCTTTACCTGAGAATCCAAATGTTAATCCTGAAATTTGTATGGAAACACTGAATGAAGAAAGTAACCCTCTTAATGAATCTTCACCTCTTAGAACATCTCCTTCCATTTTGTGAAGAAAACCAATTCACTTAATTGAAATTGATGAAAACATTATAAAACCAATGCCTAACAAAATGTCTGACAGAAATGCAAGAAGAAAAGCTAGGGGAATTTGGGATAATTACTTTGCGAATTTAAATGACACACAAAGATGTCAATTATTTGTTACATTGATGAAATTAATTAAGATGAGACCTACAATGAAGACCCTGGGGTTAAGAACTTCTAATGTTGTTGATCGAAATGCGTCAATTGTTGAAAATATACATAAAGCATACCAAACTGTAGGTGCCAACAGACACACCAAAGATAGTAATGCTACACGGCGTGCACTTACTAATTGTATAGTAAGTGATAAAACAGTTAATAAATGCTTGATTAGAAAAACAAGCAGTGCTTTGAAGCTAAATAGAAAAACACTAATGAAAGCAATAGGGAGACACAAAAGTCTTGAGTCAGTCAATAACACTGACTATTGGGATTTCTCTAGCAGACTCCCATGGAAAGACAAGAATACATATGATATTCTAAAAGAATTAATTGTAAAATTTTGGAATGAGAACACAAGAGTGTCACCTAATAGAAGAGATACAATAAAAAGAAGAATAGGTTCTCGTAATCGTGAATCGTGTGCAAAACATTTCTTAGATATGACTCAAACACAATTGTTCTCTAAGTTTAAAAATGAAAATCCACAAATTAACATTAGCCAAAGATTCTTTGAAATGAACAAACCCTTTTATGTAAAAATCAATCACTCACGTACCACTTGTTGTTGTAGGCATCATGTTGAATTTTCAATGCATTATGATGTTTTTTTTTGTCAAATACATCGTGTTTTGCATATTGACATCATGTTGCAGGAGTGTGGATTAAATGTCCCACCAAAATCTTCAAGGGAATTTATTCAACAATATTTTGTGAAAAATCAAGTAGACAATTTTTTTATAACAAAGCATGTTTGGATGGAACGTGCAACGTATGTGGTGGCTTGCCAAATCTAAAAATTGTATCCATGAGGAGAGTACAGATTCAATAGGAAAATAATTGGTTGGTTTCAACAAATATAAATCAGTGGCATATCAATTAAAAGATGGAAAAGAATCTAAGAGGTGTGAGCTTGTTACAGAACAGTTACCTGTAAAAGAATATTTGGTCAAATTCAGAGAGGAAATTGTTTATGAGTATGCAAGGCACACACATAGAGCTCGATGGTTGGATGAAAAATTCAAGTTAAGAAAGGACACATTCCCACTTGGCACTATTGTTTCAGTAGTTGACTTCACAGAGAATTACACATTGCAACCACAAATGGAGGTTCAGTCTCAATACTATAACTCGGTGCAAGTTGTTATTTTCGTGCATATAACATTCATGCACTCTCCAGAAAGCACTGAGCAAGATCAAAAAATATTAAGAGAGTATCATTTCTACATCAGTGATGATCGGACACATTCTACAGAATATGTGCAAGGGTGTTTCCAGGTGTTTTATGTGAACTTGAATGAGAGGAACATTTTTTTCAATCAACATTACATTTGGTCGGACAACTGTACATCACAATTCAAGAATGCACAGATGTTTTATTGGCTAAGAAGGATGCACAAAGAAACAGGTGTACAACATATTTGGAGTTTTACTGAGGCAGGACATGGGAAAGGAGAGCATGATGGTGCAGGAGCATGTGTGAAAAGAGCACTTGCAAGAGAAGAGTTAAAGTTCAAGGATGGTGCTAAATTTACAGATGCAAGAAGCATTGTTGATTGGTGTGTCAAGAACATGGGCTCTCAAGATCCAGTTCAATGGTTCGTAGATATTTCTAGGTTGATAGAGGAACAACATTTGAGCAAGCTATGAAGATTGTATGATAGTTACAGGATCAAGTGATATGCACGAGTTCCGTAGTTCAAATGCAAGTTCTTGGACTCTTTATACTAGGTGCATGGCATGTTTTTGTATATCATGCATTGATTTTGCATGGAATGAATGTGAGTCACAACAGTGGGTGGACAAATGGATTTGTAGACCTCTAATTCCACTCGAACATTGTATATGAAGTTCCACGAGCATTACAACTTGCAGTGTCTTCAGATCATATGACAACATCACCTGACTTTGACCAAGTCTCTGATTTAGTGCAACAAGGTACATATGTATGCCATGTTTTAGATTTATAAATTATTAAATGATCAAATCTTAATGTATTTTAAATTTGACTTGAGTTTTACTTTGTGATGTAGGGCATGTTTTTGCAGTTATTGCGACAGAATTTAACAAAGAGGGAACAACTACTTCTTGTCTCGTTGTGTAGAGGGGAAAAAATTTTTATTTCCACAGTCATTGATGGTGAAGGCCTTGAGTATCCCACTGGGTCAATGGTAGTCACTGGAACTTGGCTTCGACGATATCCTATAAAAAAATCAAACACTTGGTTGTTTGAAGACTATGAAGTACATCGAAAGATACTTCACTATTCACATTTGGTTCTTGCAAAAAATATTAAATTGATCAAATATCAAGGTAGGCCATTAAACAAGAATCTGTGGAAGGTTCATGAATCAGATCATGAAGCAATTCTTGCTACTGTCAAGAGTAGAGTTGATCCATGCGGTTCATTGGATTGAATTTACAAAGGTATGTTCTTCATGAATTTTTAATTTGAATATTTATTTTAATGATTTTCTTTAAATTTTGTAGGATTTAAAATTCTATTTAATTGCTTACTAACATGTTTATGTAGGTTAGTGGTGCCAAAAAAGCTTCCACCTTCACGTGGTTGGCACTGTTAGTAGAGAATTTATTATTCTCGAAGCCAAGTGAAGCTAAGGGAAATTAAATATTAGAAAGGAACAACAAACATAAATTCTCATTTCACCACCTATATTGTAAAAATATCTTATTAAAATTCTCATTTCACCACCTATATTGTATGAACCACCTATATTATTCACGTGGTTGGCAATGGACAACCTTACACTGACTCAAACTGACTATTTCAACACTTTTTAAACAATAGGACAGCGAGAGAACTAAATGGAGATGGAGAAAATTGAGAGAGGATTTCGTAGAGGGTACCAACATGGAGGTGTAGGATCTGACGAGACATCTCTAGGTGCCACAGAGTCTGAGAAATCACCTGTCAAAGATATAGCATTTTTTGGTCTCAGGGCTCTTAAGGGACTATGCCCGGATGAGGTAGCCCGGAAGCACCACAGAGATTTGGCCTCCAGAAAAGACACCTCCCCTAGCATTTACCTAGCCACCCTGACATGTTGGTCATAGTTGGTTTGGTGCCAAGAGCTTCCGTTTGCAAAATATTGCATCCTAGACAGCCTTACACTAACTCAAACTACATTATTTCACATGTTTTGCAAATAATAGGACAATGAGAGAACCAAATGGAGATGGAGAAAACTGAGATAGGCTTTCATAGAGGGTCCTGACATGGAGGTGTAGGATCTGACGAGTCATCTCTAGGTGCCACGGAGTCCAAGAAATCACCTGTCGAAGATATAACATTTTTTGGTCTCGGGATCTTAAGGGACTACGCCCGGACGAGGTAACCCGGAAGCACCGGGAGCTTTGGCCTCCAAAACGACACCTCCCCTAGTGTTTACCTAGCCATCTAGATGTGTTGGCATAGTTCATTTGGTGCCAAGAGCTTCCGTTTGCAAAATATTGCGTCTGGAAACCTTACACTGACTCAAACTGCATTATTTCGCGTTTGCAAACAATAGGACAACGAGAGAACCAAATGGAGATGGAGAAAACTGAGAGAGGATTTCATAGAGGGTCCTAAATGGAGGTGTAGGATCTGAAAGACATCTCTAGGTGCCATGGAGTCTGAGAAATCACCTATGTCGAAGATATAGCATTTTTTGGTCTCAGGGCTCTTAAGGGACTATGCCCAAACAAGGTAGCCCAGAAGCACCAGAGCTTTGGCCTCTCAAAAATAACCTCCCATATATTTTACCTATCCACCTTGATGTGTTGGTGAATTTGGTTTGGTGCCAAGAGCTTCCGTTTGCAAAATATTGCATCGGACAACCTTACACTGACTCAAACTGCATTATTTCACGCATTTACAAACAATAAGACAACAAGAGAACCAAATGGATATGGAAAAAACTGAGAGAGGATTTTGTAGAGGGTCCTAACATGGAGGTGTAGGATCTAATGAGATGTCTCTAGGTGCCATGGAGTCTGAGAAATCACCTGTCGAAGATATAGCATTTTTTGGTCTCAAGGCTCTTAAGGGACTACGTCCGGACGAGGTAGCCTCAGAAGCACCAAGAGCTTTGGCCTCCAAAATGAAACTTCCCCTAGCATTTACCTGGCCACCCCGATGTGTTGGTGTAGTCATTTTGGTGCCAAGAGCTTCCGTTTGCAAAATATTACATCTGACAGCCTTACACTGACTCAAACTATATTATTTCATGCATTTGCAAACAATAGGACAATGAGAGAACCAAATGGAGATGGAGAAAACCAAGAGAATATTTCATAGAGGGTCCCAACATGGAGGTGTAGGATCTGACGAGATCATCTCTAGGTGCCACGGAGTCTGAGAAATCACCTGTCGAAGATATAGCATTTTTTGGTCTCAGGGCTCTTAAGGGACTACGCCCGGACGAGGTAACTCGGAAGCACTAGGAGCTTTGGCCTCCAAAATGACACCTCCCCTAGACATTTACCTGGCCATCCCAACATGTTGGCATAGATTCAGTTTGGTGCCAAGAGCTTTTGTTTGCAAAATATTGTGTCTGGAATCCTTACACTGACTCAAACTGCATTATTTCACATGTTTGCAAACAATAGGACAACGAGAGAACTGAAATGGATATGAAAAAAACTAAGAGATATTTCGTAGAGGGTCCCTGACATGGAGGTGTAGGATCTAATGAGATGTCTCTAGGTGCCACGGAGTGAGAAATCACCTGTCGAAGATATAACAATTTTTTGGTCTCATGGCTCTTGAGGGACTACACTCGTGATGAGGTAGCCTAGAGGTATGCAAGCAAAGAGCTTAGCCTCTAAAAATGGTCACCTCCAAACATTTACACTTCATCACTATGATGTTTGGGTGAAGATTGTTTAGGTGCCAAGAGCTTTCATTTGCAAAGTATTGCATCTGGCATGTTACACTGACTCAAAATCTTGTATTTCAGTGCATTTACAAACAATAGAGACAACGAGAGCACCAAATTTTAGGAGATGGAGAAAAAATAAAGAGAGGATTTTGTAGAGGGTCTAGACATTGTAGGATCTAAAAATGATGCATCTCTAGGTGCCATGAGAGTGAGTTCACACTTGTCCGTGGCAGATATAATTTTGTTGGTCTAATCTTAAGGGACTACACACTAGACGAGGTAGCCCTCTAAAAATGATATTTCCTCCTAAAATGAACCTCCATAGTGTTCACCATGGCCACTCCAACGTGTTGTATGCAAACACGTTCAAATTGCAGTGCCATGAGCTTTTGTTTGTCAAAATATTTTGCATATGAAAACCTTACACTGACTCAAATGGACAATACTCTACAAATCCTTTCACATTATTTCACATGCATTTAGTAAAACAATAGGACAATGAGAGAACCAAATGGAGATGGATGAAAACAGAGAGTGCTTTTGAGAGGGTACCTCATGGTAGTCCCTACAAATCCCTGAGAGATGTCTCTAGGTATATCTTTGAGAAATCATAAAGATAACTTTTTTGAACTCCATGAACTAGACTATTCATCGAGATCCTAAACCTCCATTTGGGACCCTCTATGAAAAGAATATTTATCATTTTCTCCATCTCCATTCAGTTCTCTTTTATCCTATTGGTGCAAACACATGAAATATTGTAGTTTGAGTCAGTGTAAGGTTGTCAAATGTAATACTTTGCAAATGGAAGCTCTTGGCACCAAAATGAATTTTCCAACACATCAGGGTGGCCAGGTAAATGCTAGGGGAGGTGTCATTTTAGAGTTCCAAATCTCCCAATGCTTCTAGGCTACCTCGTCTGGGTGTAGTCCCTTAAGAGCCCTGAGACCAAAAAATGCTATATCTTCGACAAGTGATTTCTTGGATTCGTGGCACCTAGAGATGTCTCGTCAAATCCTACACCTCCATTCAGGACCCTCTACAAAATCCTCTCTCATTTTTCTCCATATCCATTCGGTTCTCTTGATGTCTTATTGTTTGTAAACACGCAAAATACTTGCAGTTTGAGTCAGTGTAAGGTTGTCTAGATGCAATACTTTGCAAACGGAAGCTCTTGGCACTGAACTGACTTCACCAACACATTGAGGGTGGCTAGGTAAATGCTAGGGGAGGTGTATTTTTAGGAGGCCAAATTCCCAGGTGCTTCCGGGCTACCTCGTCCGAGCGTAGTCCTTAAGAGCCCTGAGACCAAAAAATGCTATATCTTCGACAAGTGATTTCTCAGACTCTGTGGCACACCTAGAGACATCTCCTTAGATCCTACACCTCCACATAGGGACCCTCTACAAAATCCTCTCTTACTTTCTCCATCTCCATTCAGATTCTCTCTCGTTGTCCTATTGTTTGCAAACGCATGAAATACTGCAGTTTGAGTTAGTGTAAGGTTGTCAGATGCAATACTTTGCAAATGGAATGGAACCAAACCGACTTCGACCAACACACATCAGGGTGGCTAGGTAAATGCTAGGGGAGGTGTCATTTTGAGGCCAAAGCTCCTGGTGCTTCCGGGCTACCTCGTCTGGGCATAGTCCCTTAAGAGCCCTGAGACCAAAAAATGTTATATCTTCGACATGTGATTTCTCAGAGTCCTATGGCACCTAGAGACATCTCGTTAGATCCTACATCCATGTCAGGACCCTCTACAAAATCCTCTCTCAGTTTTCTCCATCTCCATTCGGTTCTCTCACTTATCCTATTGTTTGCAAACACATGAAATACTACAGTTTGAGTCAGTGTAAGGTTGTTTGATGCATATTTTGACTCTTGGCCCAAACCAACTATGCCAACACATCAGGGTGGCCAGGTAAACACTAGGGGAGGTTTCATTTTGGAGGCCAAAGCTCCTAATTCTTCTGGGCTACCTCATCTGGGAGTTCTTGTTCAATGACTAGATTGGCTTAAGAATGAATTTGACAGGGGAATGTCTAAGAACACACAGGGTTTATCAATCACCTAGTAAATATTTCTTGTTTAGTTTTAATGGAGATTTAGCTGGCCTATGACTTAGTGACCTTCCATTCATTGATAATTTATGCTATGATAAACCCATGGATGCTTTAAAAAGTGCCTTCAAAAAGATAGGGGTAGTCATCAAGCCTAGTGAAGGGTGTGATGTGATTTCCAAATAACTTGAAATGCCTACATTTAGAGGTAATAACATGAATTGGATAGATTTGACAATCAAGAATCATTGAGTGTCTGAATTATAATGTCATTGCATCTGTTCTTGAAAACATTGGAGTAATGCATCTGGAGAGACATTCTCAAAATATCAACAGATGAAAGGCATCAAATTGTGATGACTCTCTTTGAACTATTGAAGCTTGTAAGACTTTGTGGGAATCCTTATATCCTTCTATCCATGCTTGTTGCAAAAAAAATTGTCTTAATGATGGTCCTAATGATTGTATGCTCAGGTTTTTTAACAAGGGAGAAGACTAAGAAGCATTGAAGAATGTAGTAGGTGCATGATAAGATAGGAACCAGTACAAAGAGACCATGAGCAAGAAGAAGCACAGGTAAGGTAAATACACATATACACATTGATAAATTGAATGAATAATTACTCAGATTAGGTAACTCTTTATATACATACATTATATAAATATTGATTTCCAAAGTTTGATGCATATTATACATTGAAAATGCTAGTACATGTACATCACCAATAAATGAAAAAATAATCCATAATGTCTTAAATATTGTCAAGTGCACATCATATTAGTTTCATGCAAAAATAATCTCAGAAATGTAAGGTCTCATACAAAAATATCGAGTTCCAAATAGTATTTTAATGTGCACAATAAATATAAAAATGCCCGAATAGGTCATATACCATCAAGTTCAAATGCCATATAGGCGTACATACAATGCCATGCACATAGGCATACAAAAAAATGTCATGTAAGACACACACACACACATATCCTAATCATCAAAATCTATCCCTCTCTTGGCCTTTCTCGAAGAAGGCCCTCCCTTAGATGAAGATGGAGATCTATGAGATGACTTTGGATCATCCTGAGCCCATGCTACGAGTCCTCTTCCACTGAATACTCGCTTGTAGTTGAACCTGTAAATGAAAACAATTTTTTTTGTCAAAACTTAATTTATATATGTTTTCAACATGTATTTAAGAACATGCTAATGAAAGTATTTACATAAATACACAAACTTACCGCAAGCTCTCGATCATGTTGAATCTGCATCTCACGCTCAGATGAGTCATCGGGAGCTCCTAGAGCATGAATGGGGTATGAAAACCGATGAGATCGAGGAGTCCATGCCCTCGAAGTTCAAAATGGAGGGGGTTGAAGTTCCCTACATACACATAAGATCACAAAATCAAACATCAAAATTAGCCAAAATAGAACTAAGTACATGTATGTGTAATGACAATATTTTAACTAATTTTATCAATATAGAACTATTGTTTTTACCCCGCCACACCTGTGAATCAAATGAACAGGGTTGCTACCTGTCACAGGTAACTCTTGCATATACACAATGAAGGACATTATTAACATAATTTAATAATTCTACAATGAAGGACATTATTAACATGTAATTTAACATAATATGAATTACACGAGCAATTTAACAAAAATACATGTTGTTTGAATACCTCAGTGAGTTGTTGCGCAGATGAAATCACAACAATAACACCTTTCTCTACTCATCACAAAGATGGTGAGGTGTCTAGTGAAGTCAGCATCTTTATCAAACATGTATCATGTGAGTTAGATGAACATACAAGAACATACATATATTTGACTTCAAAATTTATATATATATATATATATATGTACGTGAAAATTTTACACAATTAACATTCTAAATTACCTCTGTGAATGTATGTGTACGCATGGTGCTCGCCGCCTGTGGTCAGGATGAAGACGCCCCTCCCACGTGCTTGTAATATCAATGCATACATGTACAAATACAATTATTTCAAAAATTTAACATATATAAGTAAATCAAGTACTCCGATATTTTTGTAACACACATAATAAAACATAACAAATACCTGTGAAGGTGACGCCAATGACTGTAATCCAAATGTATCACTCAAAAAGGCATCTGACATAGTGGCATTATTATGTGCACCCCCAGCCAACTCCACCAAAATCAATATGCATGAAAGTATCGTCCTCCTCGAGGCCCCAAACATATGCTACCACATGACGAGCAAAGATGTGGCCTCATGTTAGTACTCCCTGAGGGAATACTCTCTTTGTACCTCCATGAGCATCTGGCTCAAAAATCTCCCTCATATGTTGAAACAAGGGTCGCAGATAGCCCCTGAAGCGCATGGAGTGTATCAATCTCTATTGTCTCCTTCACTGCTGGAGGGACAGTCTCAAAGTGAGGGGGCTTCTGTGCGGGACTCTACCTTGCTGAATAGGTGCACATTGTGCACCTGGTCGATCCTGTGCAGATCCTTTTCCTCGGCCCTTGTAAATCTCAGAAATCAAAATAATTTGGGATCTTGTTGAGGATAAACTCACAATAGAGTTTCCTCAGAAAGTATAGTGGCACCTCGTTGTTATTGCAAGGTGGAAAATCAAACACCATCCACCATCGGTCCCAAAAATTATTTTTAATCAAATCATTATTGCACTAATGGATGGGAAACCATTTGCATGACAACGGAACAGGAAAATTAGTGCGGGGGTCCGTGAATAAGGCACATATGAGGTCTTTTGTAATTTATTTTTTCTTTACATCCACATATGATTTTGTTTTGGAATAATAAACCCTACAACCCTCTCTGTAAGATGTCCAACGATCAATTTTCCCCATTACCACATCAACTTGAGCCACTAATGCCTCCAATGTGTTTGCAAGAGAGGCATCGGTTGGGGTTTTTAGATTGTGAATCCCTCATTCTTTTGATTAAATCCTCAATTTCAATTTTGTTTTCAACTATGTGGGATGCTAAATCTTCTTGACTGCCAGGGGATGTTGAGAAACTGTAGGAGGGCTAGGAGGGATGACAGGAATAACAGGGTTTGGTTGTGGTTGATTCCCTCGACCTTGAACTGTAACAATAAAAAAATGTATTCAATTCAAATTCTACTCTATAATTACCAAATTTCAATGCAATTTTGAGAAAAGAATTGTGCCTACCTCTTCTCCAGTGGCGCCATCGTTGATTCAAATCTTCCCAGCGATTCAAAGACGATCATTTGAGCTTGAGATCCAGCTGAATGAAAAAATGTGAGGGCACAAATTAAGCTCTGAAACTCGCGTTTGAGGGAGTTAAAATGATAGAGGCTTCGGGCTTCTTTTTTAATTTATAACAGGCATAACGCGTACATGTTATAGGCTTGGTAATTTCCAAACCTAGAAAAATATAACGTGATCGCGTTATAATATAATGCGTATGCGTTTTATCTATTTTCAGTTTTTTGTCCACTTTTTGGCCCCCCAACTTGGTGCACTTTCCCACACATACCACATACACATACACATACACATGGACACATATTTATACATATACATACATATGATACATACATATACATATACACTAGTTGCATATACATATCACATCATACATATGTGTGTGTGTACTGTGTGTGTGTGTGTGTGTGTCACTCAACAAGCACCATTGTCAGTGATCGTTGCTAGTTTTAGATGTATTAGCAAGCGCCCAAGTAGACATGTATGCAAAACCTGTAATAGTGCATAACATCAACCTAGCAGTGTGGCAAATATTGGTTTAGTTCAACGAAGTGCCGATTGTAAACATACCATCCTGGTCTCACCCTAACATTGTCATGAATTGCAGGATATGTAAACAATGGATCGTTCTGCAAGGATGATCAAGAAAACTCTTTCAAAGGTGGGAGAAACTAGAAGATACTTTGGAACATGGACTAGATGACCAGCATGTGAGCTTCAAATTTTTTATTAGCAGTTGCAATCATGTTGTGTTTAATCCCCCATGAGGGTTGTAGATACTTCGTTCGATGTCAGGGAACTTAAGATACATCATCATACTGATCCGTAGGAAGGACTTCCAAGATGGTTAGAAATAAAATGAAACCTTCTACATACACATCTACTAGTATCACATAGACATGTGGGTTCACTATGGATTAGGTGCCACAAGACATCCATTGCAAACATATCACCTTAATACCCTAACACTGACATTGAAGGATTTATATACATGTTTTGTTCACTGTGACTGTGAGTGAAACTGGATCAGGGTGATGGGAGGAACTAGGATAGGTTTTTGTATAATTTAATAAATGTATAACTATATAGCTTATATGATATACATTATCTAAGTGTTACAGGTATTGTGAGACATCATTATATCAATGTATAGCTATTTTTTACTCTATCCCAAGGACATTAAGAGACATCATGTATATACCAATGTATCTAGGAAGGATATGGGATGATTAGGAAGCATAAAAATGATATATGTATGATATGCATATACCAATCCCAATTCGATAGTGTAGATACCATATATTTGGTGCCATGAAGGTTCTAATTACAAAATATTTCCCTATATACATCCTAATGTTAACTGACAAATGTGATGGTTTTGTAGTCATTTGTTCATATGTTGTGATGCGAGAACAATGACATGTAGTGAGATGGTAGAATCTATACATTGTTTTGTATATATGTGAATGTATTCCTACATATAGGTTATATGTAGGGATATTCATGTGTGTAACAGTGTTGCAATAAATCATCATGCCAAAGTTCGACTATTTTCACACTCTTAGGGAACTTAAGACACACATCCCCTTAGGATAAATTCATGAGCACATGTATCTGAACAACAACAGGAATGACAGGGTTGAGCAGTCACAATATGGGATTTCTACTATAGTGTGTACTAGGGCCCACTATAACTACTATGTATGTTATGTAATTTGGTGTATCCATACACATCTATGACAATATATCACACACAGACACATAATTTCATACATGACTGTACCAGAATGATAACCTATATTCTATATGGACTAAATTGTTACAGGAAATGACACATATACATACAAGAAATCCAAACCCCCATATGGGAGAGAACTATGATATGTTTTGTAAATATTACCTAACATTCCTGATTTACTATGTTTAATAAATCATTCCCAAGATGTCATGGGTTACTAAGAAATCCATCCGTCAATTTTAAGTGTATTTTATATTTGAGGGTGCTTGGGAGAATGCCATCATAATTTCATGTATCCACCAAGGACCTTGTCATGGTTTGGTTCTTATGAATGCGACATCTAATAGTTTACAAGATAAACATCCTGACCTAAAATACCCATTAGAGCAATCACCATATCTATGCCAAAGAAGTATTCCTCCATTAATGACATCACCACAATACACCATGTAAAGAATTTACATATAAATTGAAGGACACTTTTTGTTGCGAACTTACTATACAAAGGTGTGACTTATTGTAGATTTAAATCCATGAAGATATTGAAAAATCTGAGAGAGGTTTCTTCATAGACCAGATTTCCTAGTTAGTACCATTGTGTTACTATAAATCATTCCTAAGTACCATTCCGAGTTATCTAATCATTGAGATTTCTTGAAAGTTTCCACTAATTGCTACTGTTAAGGTGCCTTAAATACATATTTTGATAGTTCTAATTATGTAGATTTACTAGGTCCCAAAACCAATTTGTTCTTTATTACAATTGAAATAACCTTAGGGAATATCATCTAAAACACACCCAGATGATAAAAGTGAAAGCAATACCTCAATTCTATTGAGCATTTTGAAGATCCCTTGGTCTATAAACATAGTCATAATCAAAAATTCTCCCTTATTGGGTAAAGGCGTCTTAGGCTATCTGTCCCCCTAACTAATCCTCCCGAAATCCCCATGGGATCCCTCTCTATTATATCTTACTATGGGAGAATAGGTAGGGCGGTCCCTCTCATATATATGCGGCCTCTATCTGAACCTATCTCCCCCAACAGTCTCCTTGTAGAGGGGTGGGTCTGTCTGTCTGTCTGTCTTAATGGTCTCTCTCTGCTCAATATCTTTTCTTCGCATTTATCCCTCTCTTTGGAGCTGACATTGGCAAATTGCCATTACATTCATATGGTCATGTATATGCCACTATCGCTAATAAAATAGGAGGAATTTTGAGGAGGACATGAAGTTTTTGTTCTGACCATGATGAAAGGGTGACTATCCATAATGTGCTATACTTAACTCAATGTAGAAAGTGTTTCTATATAGTAGATCTAGTGCAAAGTGAGTGGTTGGGTTAGTGATCGCAACGTGAATCCTAGATAGACCCATTACACTAAATAAAGAAGATTATAAGGCCTATATATTCCTCTATTATATAATAGATCATATATGATTTAGATCATGACTTCTAACAAATATAGATGAATGTTGTATAGATACCCTCTTAAACAAATGGATTAAAACTAAATGATCTATGAAGTAAAGGAATTAAATGATCATTTTGTATGAAGATATTAAAACTTATATTATAGCATATTCAAGAATATAAATTCTTTACTTAATGGCATAATTGTGTCACGATGAAGGTGGAATCCTTGTATTGGTACCAACTAACTTAAGTCAGATAACATTAATAGTGATTATTAGTGCATATATCTATATCCTATATTATGTCAATAAAGAAAAAAATTACTTCAAACATATAAAACATAAGAATTGAACAATATAATTACAAACTATAAAAATTATGTGTCATTGTACGAATTAGAATATAATGAACCATTTGGTGGCCGAGTATAGTCATTTAAGGAATTTCAATGTTTTATTCATGGGCATAAATAAATAACTTTCAACATAACTTATTAATGCATTATCTACCCCTATATTTGATAAAATGAACATTGGTAGACACAACAAAGGTTGAGAATAATGAACTAATATTTATATGAGCGTAAAATTCCTCATGATAATGCACAACTTGGTTTTCTTCATTGGATATCTTCTAAAGCTCATGTTCCAAGTAACAACCACAACACCATAGGGTATACTCTGAGACCTTCTGCATAGTATGATTGGGGATATTAAGACATTCTTTTGCTTGGAAACACAATGGGACAAATAATCTTGTTAGTCCTTCTTTATTATTTAGCTTGCAACAACTACATATAAAAATGATTTGGTCATCACAGGTAAGTATACAAAAGTTGTTAATTTCCAATGGAATGATTCTATAAATTGGGGTACATAAGTTTGAGATAAAATATTAATTTTAACTAAACATTACATCTATAATACTTGGTTGCACTATGAATTCCGATATATGGTCAAATTCAACTAATTATTTGATGGCTCTTATGAATTGTAGTGCTTGTCGAGGTTGACACATATCAAGTGGATTTAAAGTTCTACAACACCATTCATTTGACCCACTCTTTTAAATCAAACTCATCCCAAAAATATGTACATGAAGAACAAAAACATGGTATTTTCATTGTATGAATAGTTCATAAACATGCATTTAAACTTCTAAAAAGAGTGCAACTCACTCGATCATATTAGTGTAAAAAAGTCTTCATATTTTGTAAAGTTAGATTCTTATACCAAAAAGTAATAATCTACCATTTGTAGACTTACTGTCACATACTTGGTTGTTGAGTTATACCATTCCATAATGGATGTTACATTGAGTTAAATTTGCACCATATCGTTGTACTTCATCTCATCTCATGTTAGGGATATT
Organism: Taxus chinensis; assembly: GCA_019776745.2. Taxonomy (NCBI): domain Eukaryota; kingdom Viridiplantae; phylum Streptophyta; class Pinopsida; order Cupressales; family Taxaceae; genus Taxus; species Taxus chinensis. Next base: position 711,518,525 of record CM034147.1, on the reverse strand, counting down.
TTTAACACATGCTTACTGCACCATCATGCTCCCCTTTTCAATGATCATTCCTTAGTGAAATTCTAAAATACGTTGAACATCTAAGCATTTTATGAATCCTTACTGAGCTGGTAAAACATTTTTGGATTATTCAATTGTGATGTATAGTTATTCGACCATATGATGTGTTATTGTTGACCTGATATGATGTTTATGTTACTCAAACTACCATAGAAGATATCAAATACAACATTATGAAAAACTCTAAAGAATGTTTATGATCATCACTAATATAGAAATGGTAATACCTCTCAAGATATTGTTTGTCTTTCTCTATGTTTTTGGGAGCATGTGTGAATGTTATATGCATAAATACAGAAACATAGGATAGAGTTGTAGTAATATGATTATATTTCATTATATGGTTGTAGAATATATTTCTCTGTACAATCAATGAACTAACAGCAATGATACAAAGAGGAAACATGTTCCTTGCATAACCTAAGATTACTTATCATACAACCATTGAAATATTGTGTGTATGCCTTGGATTCTGCATACATTATCTTGTCTCAAAATATAGTCATAAAATTTTATACACATATTTCTTTACTCACTAATATCACACATTTTGGCCTCTTTTCTATATTTTGAAGTTTATTCTACTAACTTGTATTTCCCAAACACTAATTAGTTCATTTACAAATAGTATGTGTATTCTCTTTGTCTATTAAAATTTTTCAAATGTTGCAAATCACCACAAATATCATAGGTTCCATCCAAACGATGGTTTTTTTATAAAACAACTATCCTTCTCTTATACAAAAAAGACTTGAGATAAAATATCTTGCTGATATAGGTGGAACATCTATCATACACTACTTGAAAAATATTAGCACTATGCATAGTAAACTAAGAATGGACCCTACAACAACATATATGTTGGAAAACATCATAATGCGTAACAAATTCAATATGGGCCCTATAACAACAAATAGTCCATGAGTGATTTATTTTAACATAAAAAGGTTTTTCCATTTCAAAATACCTTTAACCGATTTCCATTTTGGGATGAGTATATTTGAACTTATTATAAAATTGCATTTGTGTCATATCCTAAAATTGTTTAAAATGCAATTCATAATTCGACTACCAAATATTTTTTGAAAACATCTTTTTCATTGGGTGAAACCCTTGTATTAGTTTTCCAGAATTCTTCAATTTTGGATTTTAACTCTTCAAGTATGTCTTTATATTTTTATAGGATTCTATCAGAGGATGCCCATGATTCATTTTTATTGGGTTCCTAAACTCATTCATGTCTTTCGATAGTGTTCAATAGTGTTTTTCTATTTTTAGTGTATTACTTATTTTCCTAACTAAACCATGTTTCTTTGTTTCATTACTTATTATAGTTGATGTAACAACACATCATGTAGTATTACTATCTCTAAGGTGTGAAGTTAGGCCCACTTCTTGGTATGCATTCATTATATTATTCACAATGGATTTGTTTCACTATTGGTCCTAGATGTTCTTAGACCAAAGGTCTTCATGGTGGGTCTAAACTTAATATTTTTCATCATTTCAAACAATTGACATCTTCCTTTTTCATTTAAGTATTTATAAAATTATTTCCATATATTATTATCTTTTTTTCTATAAGTGCATTCATCAATCTTATCACTCATTGGATTTAACATATTTTCATCAATTTCAAGTAAAATACTAGGTGCTTTATGTAAAATTTAATTGGAAATATTGATGGTAAAGTTGGTTGAACATCAGATAAACATTTTTCATTTCCTATATGTTGTTCATCTTTACAATTTGGTAAATTTTGTGTGTTTTGAATAGTTTGGTCATTTGGTGTAACATCTAAGTTTAAATTTGGAATTGCATCATCATTCATTGAACATTCATTATTTATTGATTTAATTTGTGTTTGAGGATATCTTTCAATATCCTATTCATTTGGAAGAGATGAAAAATATTCACCTCCACAGATCGATTTATTTATTTCTTTGATTTTTTGCACTTATTCCCTTGTTTTATTTTTCTTCTTTCTTGGATGCGGTTGATGGTAAACAATCTTTGTCAACGTCCAATTTCTCTAGAAAAGACATGTTCAATTAATTTTTTTCACACCCTTTTTGCATCCACTCCCTTTCTTTCTTTGGCTCATCAAGTGTTTTCCTCCTTGGTCTCCTTCCCATAATCTCAAATATATATCTGCATAAGACATTCAAAACAAAAGTAATGTTTTATGAATGTTAGGAATATAAGAAATAATGAAAAAACAATCAATTATTAAAAAATATAAGAAATATATAAAAATAATAATAAAATGATTCAATATAAGATAAAAATAAAATAATAATGTTCTATCAATGTAAAAAACACAAATAGTACTCAATTATAATTTAGAATGTCTCAAAAGAATTAATCATTATAGGAATGTGCAGATAATAGTGCAATTCACAAGCATTATGGGACCAAAATCATGAGTGTATTTCTCTTTTGTGTGCTTATGTCATTTTCATTGAAAAAATTCAAGTGCGTTATAAAATGTCCGTGTTATGTTTGATTTAGGTTAGAAATTGCCAACCATAAGGATTGGATTTGGCTATGAGGTTTAAGCCTAAGGGTTAGAGTGTCTATTTCGTGATTGAATCCATGTTAACAAGAAAATGATTAGTAGATAGGAGGGTGGGTTTCCTGACAATGTCAGTCCCAAGAAGTGAAAACTTCCTAGGATGGATGTCAACCCACTTTGATAAAATATAAATAAGATGATAATGGATAAATGATAAGATGTAACAGAATATGAACTGAAAATAGAAAATTGAAAAGTGCTAGATAAGATAAAATGTAGATCTGATAATAACAAATGATGAAAATTAAACCAAACCTGATCAGGTTGATGGTGACCTGAGACTGACTAGGCACAATCAATGATGATACTGATAGATCTGAAGGGGTGATATGAAGTTGATATGAGACTAATATGGTGATGGGATGTTATAGAGGGTCTGGATCTGATTAAGGACAGAAAGGATGCAAGAAAATTGGTAGATCTGATGAAAAAAATGATGAATGCGAGTTGGGTTGATGACGACTGGATGGATTGAAACTGAAAGATTGGTATGATGAAGATGAGATTTGAAGCAATAAGTGTGCAAGGAAAATAAAATTGGAAGATCTAAGATACTGATGGGGTTAGAAAATAGATAGCTGGAAGGATGGATGACAGATAATAAGAAATATATGTGGATTAGGTTGACGATTGATTGTGTAGAGTTGACGGATTTGACCGGAAGGGATCTAGGGTTTGATGGAGGAAAATGGATGGAAAAATAAACTGCAGAGAGAGATTGATGATGACTGATGAAGGGAAGAGCTCCAAAGTGACTGAGTAAACAGGCAAGAGTGATGCGCAATGATGATGGGATGACAATGGGGACTCTAAGAAGCTCTAATAATCTCCAAGATCTTCAAGAATGACATGCAATATCTCTGTAGTGGCTCTAAGGTGATAACAACAACTACAAAGAAGAGAGAGAAATGAAGCCAAGAGTCACAAGAAAGCTCAAAATATCAAAATTGTATCCTCAAGAGAGGAGGGGTATGGGTGTATTTATAGGGTCAATGGTGACCCGCATGGGTCACCGGTGACTGCAGAAGACCATCGATTTGGGTCAGTGGAGATGATGATCAACTCAATGCAAAGGGCCTAAAAGGGGTGATATTAGGGATTTGAGTGGTTAATGCGGGTTAGGGTTGCTTAGGGAGGATAAAAGGTGATTGGGGATAGGAATGCATTGAATGAGGGTAGATGGGAACCTAGGGATAAAAAAATGATGTTTAGGGAGGATAAAAGGATTAGTGGATGGGTTTAGGGATAATTAAGTGTGATTTGGGATGGATTAGGGAAGGTGAATTAATAGTGGGATTAATATAAAATAAAATGGGATGGGGAAAAGTGGGAATTAGATAAATGGATTTAGGAGAAAAGGTAAAAATAGGAAGGGAGGTATGTATGTGCAAGATGGATGAAGGGGAGAAACACAGGGATGAGGGACAAGGGATACCAAAATTTGGTGTCTACATTTTCCCCTTTTTGTCGAGTGGTTTGCGTTAAGCAAACCACAAGACAAAAACAAGAAGTGATGAGAGATGATGGTTGAGGTGCTCCCCCTCAAACTAGGGATTGACGACATGAAGAGGAATCGATCATGAGTTTGAAAGAGATAGATGAGAGGGAAAAGGTGGAAAGGAAGAAAAAAAAGGATGGAGAGAAGATGCCCCAAGTGGAGAGGGATAAGGATAAAAAATGAAAAAAAAAATATGGCGGTGATTTTGGAGTCACTTCGGTAGGGAACAAAGTATGACCTCAATGGAGACAATGACAATGTCCTATGGGACTTGTGAGTTGGAAAATCACTACAAGATGGAGGGAGTCCAATGGGAATCCACTCGGATGGATGTGTAAGTTGTGGGACCAATGGGTCAAAGGTAGACATCAAAAGTATGTGCAAACAAATGTGAGGATGGTCAGGACAAAGGTCTGACAAGATGTGGGGGAAAAAGCAGATGTGATATCCTTCATATATGAGGAATCATAAATATGCATCTAGGTGGGACAAGGATAAAATATAGAGATGATGGCCACAATGATGGGCTTAGGATAAGATGGTGTCAATGGGAACACAAGGATAGCCACAGAGTGGGATGTTGGATGTGATGAAGATATGTAATGAGATAAGCCAAAAGGTAGCCAACCAAGGCCAATGGACAAATAAAAAGGTGTTATGAGGAACACATGAGTCAAAAAGTGGAAGAAAAGATAATTTGATGAGGATTTGAATGAGGGATGAGAAAAAATAAGGTTGGGTCATTGGTGACTAGACCGGGTCGACAACGACTTGGTTGAGGTCAATGGTGACTGGTGGGTCACCATTTTCTGGGTTCACATGCCTATATAAGCGATGTGGTCAGCTGACTAAGCTCATTTTCACTACACAATTTTGATGATCGAGAGCTTAGAGAGGTATAAAATCTTGAGATTTGAGAGAATGGATTCCAACAAGGAGGAAGGAAGTGCCAGAGGACTCAAAAAGAGTGGTAAGCATGAAAACCCTAGCTTAGTTTTTGAATTTTTGTTGATTTTTTTATTTTTTTTAAATTTTGAAATTTGAGGGCCAAGGGTTGGTCAGTGGCGACTGGACCAGTTGTCATTGACTGAGGGAAAGTTCACATCGACCCAAAGGGGTCAATGTTACCAGGTAGGATGGGGGTAGATTGATAGGTTTTAGATGAAAATGATAATTTTGGATGATTGGAATCTGATGAATGGTTGTTTGATGGATTTTTGCAGGCTCGAGATCAGTTATACCTGAGAGACAGAGTCTTGACATTGTTGGGGATGATGAGGGAAGATGTGATAGAGGCTGAGTGGGATCACTTAGTTGCAGTGGGATTGGGAGGTTTTCTCCACTATCAGAGGGTGGTGAGAGATACAAGGTTGATCATTGCTTTGATTGATAGATGGGATCCTAGGACCAAAAATTTCTAGTTCATGACAGGTGAGATGACAATCACGTTAGAGGATGTGTATCATATACTGAGACTTCCTATCTAGGGGGTAACCTGATAGTTCAGTTACAATAAAGGGTAGGATGGTAGAATTGATGCAGTTGTTTGGAGTGGATGCCCCACACATTGCATTCACTTTAGGGGCCTTCCATATAGAGGCCTGATACCATATGAGTGATGCTAGGAGTCGATTGATATGCTTGGTTATGATGATGATTTCTTGTTATGCATTTCCAGATTCAGGTGGAGCCTGGTTTCCATGGGCATTAGTAGGAGTTGTAGTAAACATAGTTGAGCATGTAAAACAATGTTTTCTTTCATCAATGTTGTTGGTGCAGGTATACTATGACTTGTGTAAATATATGTATCAGGGAGGCGGTCAGACATGGATGTGGGATTTTTGTTACACTGTTGGGCCTATGAGCATATAGTTGTAGTGAGGCCACCAGGGCTTCCATGGGTCATAATGAGACCATATTGAGCTTCTTGTCAGATTTTTGAGATGGTGAGAAGACAAGGTGCATGGAGATAGAGGTGAGTGTAGTGAGGATTGGTATGTGGAGAGATTGGGGAGATTAGAGGTGGAGGATGTGAGATGGAGGCCCTACAGATATTTCCCAACATGGCCTAGGATATACATATAGCTAACAAGGGATGAGGAGAGTGAGGTGGGTACAGGGGAGGAGGCTAGAGATGATAGAGGTCATTCAGTTTCCTAGGGGTTATGAGATAGTTTGGCATGGTGTAGATGGTGGCTAGAGCACCCATCAGATATAGACACAATGAGACAGAGAGGGACCTACCCAGTGCCTGTGATGGTAAGACCCATTAACAAAGGAGGGAGAGCTATGGGATGATGATGATGATGTAGGATTCAGAGAGGGGTATGTAGATTGGTAGACATAGTAGTGGGAATCCCAGGAAGTTGAGGAGAGGGCACATATAGGAGGAGAGGTGAAGGTGACCTACTAAGGGAGAGGTGAAAGTGCCTACGGGAGGAGAGGTGGAGGTGCTGGATGAGGGAGAGGCGACAACACCTATGGGTGGAGATGGAGGAGCAATAGTTTAGATATACATGTTATATGTGGAGTTAGATGCAACTATCCATAGGAGCTAGTGGGGGTGCGACAGGAGAGAGATCTATCTATACAATCAGAGAGACCGATATAGGAGACAACTGAGAGGCCTATCAGGCCAAGTATGGAGATTTGGGTACTGCATGTCTAAGGTGACAGGGAGTGAGGCTCAGGGAGCCATGTAAAGAGATGGTTAGATGGTTCCACCTAGGACTATGTCACTGGAGTAAGTACCATGCACTAGGTGAGGAGGCACAGTATTATGAGTGCATAATGAGAGAGAGACTACCTGAGGTGTTACATTATGTGAACATATCTAGCTAGAGAGAGGATGGTCTGGGAGATCAGTGACAGGTGGCTTTTAGGGAGCACAACTAGTGTGATGCAAGCTAAGACATGATCATGGGACATATGAGGGACCAAAGGGTGGACAAGCTCCTATGCTTGGAGGTCAGGGATCGACACTTAGAGTGTCTGATTTTCAATTCACCATGTAGTGGGTGAACATTGTATAGATAGATTTTGATGATTTTTGAGATAGACATTTTGATGTATAGATTGGAGATAGAGCCCAATAGAGGCCTATCATGGATGTATAAACCTTTTGATGATTTATATATATGATGATTTTTGTCATGATGTACATGTGTTGTGTTGATCATTTTAGATGTGATGATTTAGATGCTTATATGGATGTTGATATTTGATCAGAATATGGATATTGATTTAGATGTTTAGATGTGATGTTATGTGATATATATATTGAATGTAGATTAGATGTGATGGATTAGATATGAGAAAATGTAGATGATGTGATGTGGATCAATGATATTGATGGTGTGGATTAGATTATAGATGATTATGTTATTGATTTATGTGATGTGGGATTGATGTGATGGATAGATAGAAATGATGTGATGAGCTAGATTAGATATATGTGGTAGGATGTGATGAGTAGGATAGAAATGATATGATGGATTCAAAATGTTAGATAGGTAAAAGATAAGAGGATGAAATGGGATTAGATTAGATGTGGAAAAAAATGGGTCGTGACTTTGATAAAAGTGACCAAAAGGTATGAAGTACACTTTTCATAGTAAGGAACACATGAGGAAAAGATGCTTTTAGACTGGATTGGAGGTAAATGTGAAAAGGAATGAGACAAAGCAATGCACTTACAGCCAATAAAAGGTGTTTAACACATAACTAACAATAGTTAGTCATACTTAAGATCATAAGGGAAAAGATGGGAAGTGTGCTTATAGACCTATTGTCACACAACAAAGGGGTTTTAGATGTAACTTATATGGGGAAAATAGGTTCTCCTTAAGTGGTTGTCCTAGGTCCATGCCCCAACTCTGAGTAATATAGTGCAAACTGATCAATGTAGGAAGTTTATGATAGATGAGAAAGTTGATCGATGTGGGAAGCTTTCTTAGGATGCTTGCTTTTAAATTTTTCTTTTGCTTTTGAGATTTTGAAGGCTGATCAATGTAGGAAGCCTTTTACTACCATGATATAAGATAGTATCCATCCTTCGAGGGAGTGGTCTACATTTAGATTTTTTATTTTAGATTTTTTTTTTTACTTTTTTAGATGGTAGGATATATGATAGTTGTCCTTCAAGGGAGCAGTCTATTTTCTTTATATGAAAATTGTCCTTCGAGGGAGCAGTCTGTTTTTGGATATGATAGCTTTGATATGAGCATCTGGAAGATTTTGAATTTTTATGATAGAGCTAGGGATAGCCAAGTAGACCACTTGGGGAGGGGAGGTAAGATGTACAAGTGACACCTATGGACCCTTATCATGGTTCTAGTAGGTAGATAAGAAGGAGACGAAGGTAATGATTGTGGGGTTCCCACCTAGAAGGAGGAACTTTTCCATAAGGAATATGTTATGGGTAGATCCGTGGTGCCCATATTCAAGGTCATAGATAGGAAAGTGATGGTAGACCACATAATTCCAAATCATTACAATGGAGATGGAAAGGCTAGTGATGGAAGTAAGATCATTGATATGACTAAGAGCACATTGGTAAGTATGTTAACATTAGAAAGGCCACAAGTGCAAGGCATTGAGAGGTTTTGTTTCTAGTTTACCATTGAGAGAGGATAAATGATAGGCTCCAGACCCATACTTATGAGTGATAATATAAGGTCCAATCTAGTTGGGAGAAAACTTTCCATGCTATCTCCTTTCTAGAGTAGTGACATTCTGATTTTATTTTAAGACTAAGTCACCAATATTAAATTCACGTTCTTTTATATGTTTTTTGTAGGCACGTTTGATGCACTCTTGATAGACATGATGATGTTGAAGAGAAATCAAATGACATTCATCTAATAATTCAAGTTGTGTTAGATGCTCCTGATGATAGTCCTCATTAGAGATGAATTCACAAAGAGAAACACGTAAAGATGGGATTTGGACTTCAAGAGGAAGAATGAATTCATAGCCATATATAAGAGAGAAAGGGGTAGCGCCCGTAGAGGTGTGGAATGCTAGTCTGATAAGCCCAAAGAGAAAAGGGGATGTGAAGATGCCAATTTTGACCTACCTTATCAACAATTTTGGCAAGGATGTTACTGGCTTTGGCTGGCTATTAGCTTAAGGATAGTAAGGAGATGAGAAGCTAAGCTTGATATTGAAAGAGTCACAAAGCTTCTTAAGGTCTTTGTTTTTAAAGGAATTTCCATTGTTCCATGATGATTTTATGAGGAACACCAAATGGAAAATGATATGTTGATAAACAAAATTGAAAATTTTGTTAGCTTTAGTGGAGGCGAGTGGAATGGGCTTCCACCCATTTGGTGAAGTATTTAGTTGTGGTGATGATAGAATGATGGCATTGGGAAGAATGTGGATTGATGAGGCCAATGAGGTTGAGTCCCCATTGTGAGAAAGGCCATAGATCTTGAGTTGGATGTAAGGCCTGGCTAGGAATGTGATGAGATTGGAATGTTGCTGGAATTTAACACACTTTTTAACATATTCACAGTAGTCTTGGTTGAGGGTGGGCCAGTAATAACCCATGCAAAGAATGTGCTTGGCAATAACCAAACCACTAAAGTGACCACCATAGATACTGTCATGGACTTCTCAGATAGCACAGGTAGATTCATGAGATTTTAGGCATCGTAGAAGAATGTCATCAAACCCACGTTTGTAGAGGATGTTTCCAAGGATAACATAGTGGTTAGATGCATTGAAGAAATGACCTCCTACCATTTTTGGATAGGTAAGAGGAATTTTAGATTGAGAAAGATTTGAGAGTACCAAATATCAGATCATAGTATCAACATGATTGACATGAGAATCTCATGGACATGAGATGGACTGATCGAGGCAATGAACAAATGATGAAGAGTTTAGATTCTTCGGTTTCCCACAAGATGAGAGATGTGAGGGATGCCATAGTGTCTTTAAAATGATTAGATGAATGAGGGAAAAATTAGATGGTATAGAAATCAAAGGCCTCAAGAAGAAAGTTGACGATGTCCTTATATTTTTGAAGGACTTCATTTTTGCATTGATAGGTTCCCTTGAAATGATTAATGATAAGATGAGAATCACCGTAGATGTCAAGGATTTGGACACTAAGCATGACAAATAGTTTTGAGACTCAGGATATGAGGGCTTCATACTCAACCATGTTGTTAGTACATTCGAATTTAAGTTTATAAGTAATGGGGATAGGAGTATCCCAAGGAGGAATGATGATAACACTAAAACCTCCCCCTTTCCAACACTTAGATCCGTCAAAGAAAAATGTCATCCCGAGGGGAGAAAATTCATGATCGATGGTATGGATAGATTTGTCTAGAAATTGTTTGTGAGGAAGATGATTGTTATGAAGAGGGGCTTCAATCGAGATGATCAATGATGGCTTGGCCCTTGATTGATTTCTAAGAGATGAAATCTAGGTCAAACTCAGTCATGAGCATGATCCATCGAGTGATGTTGTCATTATGATAAGGTTTAGAGTGCATGGTTTTGAGAGGATGGAACCTAGTGATGACATAGGTTTTGTGATTAAGAAGATAGTGAAAAAGTTTGGAGGTGGAAAATAAGAGATCACAACACAAATTTTCAAGCTTCAATGTAGTGAGTCTCATAATCATGAAGGGTGTGACTGACATAATATATGGCTTCCTCCCTTCCTTTCTCATCATGATGCACCAACATGGAACCCAGAGCATGATTGGAGGTAGAGATGTAAAGATAGAAAGGCTCCCCCTTGCACAGGAGGTGTGAGCATAGGAAGGGATAAAAGATAATACTTGAGATCATCAAAGGATATTTTGGAAATCATCATCCCAATTAAAGTCAATGTCTTTGCGAAGAAGATGGATGAAAAGGTTGAAAACGATCAAAGAGTTATGAGATGAAACGATGAACTGATTGGAGTTGGCATTTATGAGTACAAAGTTGCTTTAGATTAGAAAGAGGAGGAATCTCAAGGATGGATATGATTTTGATGGGGTCAACTCTAATACCCCTAATAGAAATGATATTTTTATGCTAGTATCTTCTAGTGTAATGATGATATGATTATAGCAAAAAAAAACATCCATAATAGAAATCATCTCATGGTTGGTCGTGAGGTCGATAATCTAATAAATGTTAGGAAGGGGAAATTTGTATTTTAGGAAAAGCAAGATTTAACTCTCAAAATTTTCAATGCAGATATGGAACTTGCCAATAGGTTTTAGAAATAGGTGCGATGTTGGAAACCCAATGTGTAGATAGTTTATAGGTGTCATGAAGTTGGTTGAGAGGAGGCATTGCAATTCCTCTTTGACAAGGAGGGAAACATGAGGATTCATGTAAAGAATCTTCTTCTTAATTGGCTTAGCATTGGGGATAGTGACAATGTTGTAGATGAGGATAGAAGGATCAAGTACTCACATGTTGAACTAAGATGATGCAAAGAATTGAATGTTCTTAGAAAGGAAGGTGGTGGAAAAATAAAGATCTTGAGGATCAAGGGATTGGCCAAATTTGAGTACACGGGGCTCTTGCAAAGTCCCTATGTTGATGTTGATGGTGGATCCATTGAGAAGAGTGGATGCATCTGGAGGTAAGGATTTATGAAGATACGAATCCTCTACCCACATATAGGAAAGAATGGAATCATCATTGGTGCATTGAAGAATATCAACGGTAGGGGAATTTTCCTTAACCATGTTAGGAAATTGAAGGGGAGGGGACCTATTTTCACCTTCAAACTTATAAGTGACTAGTCCTAAAGTGATCGTGGAGATTAAAAAAAGCTAGAAGAGATGGACATGGTATTATCTATATCCATGGGATAATTTGATGGAAAATAAGTGGATGAGGGATCAATGTTCATAGGATATGGGGATGAAGAAATCACAAGAGAATCAATGGGTTGCTCCTTGAAACCCAACTTGAAATTCTCATGGGGTTTATGAGATTGGTCAATGATAAAATCATGCATGCCTTATTCATAACACCCCATACCAAATCCTTTCTATGCACAATGATGGAGGTAGGTGTAGGGAAAGGATTTATTATAGAGGAAATCAAAGTAATTGGTGTATGGCTTAGTGTGAGGTTGAGCATTGATGTAAGAGGAAGGGTGTAGACACTAAATCACACACTTTGGGTACATTTCTAGGTCCTGATCACATACCACTATTCATATGATTCCTAAGGGATAAAAATACTAATTGACCAATGTTTTTGGTCTCTATGCTTTGTTTTTATTGTCCTTCTTGGTCTTACACAACTTCTTGCCTAGTCTTACTTTTAACACTTCAGTTTTTATGAGTCTGAACACCAATTCCTAGCTAAGACACTAGTGCCAGGTGCCTTTGTCCCCTCTGGGTGCCCCCAACCTCTTTGTATCTTGCTCACATCTTTTGGGTCCTTTCTAGCTGTTACACATCTTTATTTCTAATGGGTCGGTCTTTTAGTGGTTAATTATGAAATTCAAGAAAGAGAATCATATAAATATAATGTTATGTGACCATAATAAAGGAACAAGCACTAAGCATTAACTATCACTACCTAAGGTTACATCTCAAGAGCATTATATAGAACATTCAAGCATTTATATAGCTCTAAAAAAGGGACAAGGACTGATACTTTTGCATACATTTCATGGGATGGGAAGTTAATTATTTCATGCACACATATATCTACATTTTATACATCTAGCTACTTTCTTACTATCAAGTGAGACACACACAAGATCCACCTAGGGCACAATTTCACACACACATAGAACTACATTAGGTCTGAGATGAAGTGTAGCACTTATTTGTAAGTTCACTTCTTCATAGTCAAGGACAGTCTGATCCCTCATTTATATTATTTTATTTTATGTAATTTGATGTGCTTTGGGGTTTTACAAGTCATTTCTTCATCGCAGGTTATAGGAGACATCTACAGACTTGGTGTGACATACTAGTGACAATAAGTGAAGGAAAATGAATATCTTGCGACCTTGTAAAACTAGTTTCCATAGCTTCTGAGAAGACACGATTTCCCAAAATATGTATCTAACACCCTAGGTTCCTTTGACCCTCCGTAGGTGCCTTTTTCCTAGCACTCCTGACATCTCTATAATTTTATAGGCCTAATTGTGACACTCTACTTTCATGTTCTAGCTATTTTCCTTATTAGCACAACTTCAACATCATATCAAAATCAGCTAAGTGTTTCCACCTTTCATTTGCAATTGGGGTTTCATACTTTCTAGCCTATTTTTCTTGGGTCAATTTTGTACTTAATCATTCATATCATTGTACCATTATATATTTAAAGTTAGGGTTTTATTTATTTCAATATTTTCTTAATCATTTGGTGAAATCGACCTCTATGAATAATTTTAGGGGCTATATTTCATCATTTATTAAAGGCTTTCTCATCATGGATATTTCTATTCATGATTTTCTTCTAATCAACCCTGAATTAAGAGATAAAATCATTAATCTCTTGGCAACTACTTTTATTCCTTATATATTTATCCAAATATGGTATATAACACATTCGTAGATGCATTTTCTCAACACATTACTTTTCCATCTAATCCTGTTGTCGATCTTGTTATTTTAGACAATGATCCACCTTTCTATATAATGATTCACATCCATAATGTGGGTGTCAAACACACCATAGTTGATAATGGATCTTAACTTAATCTTTGTACTCTACCATTCATTAAAAATATTGGCCTTTTTGTTACTAATGTTTGTTCCTCATCTATTTCTCTTCGTGCATTTGATGCCTCTATCCATCCATGCATAGGCCATATCAATTTTACCATACATGTCAGGAAAAAAAAATATTCCTATGATTTTATTTTTCATCAAATTCTCATTTTAATATAATTTCTTACTTGGTAGGCCATGAGTTCATGCCATGTAGGCATAACCTTTTATAGTGCATTGATGGGCTAAGTTATTACATGAGGGTGTCTAGAATATACAATCCTCGGTGATTGTGAACCATTTAAATATTACAACCTTCATCCAACCACTATACTCCCTAATCCAACATTTTGTTACCACTAATGACCCACAACCCATGGATTCTCCGACTCATTTGCCACCACTTAAGGGTGTTATTTGCATGTTAGATATTATCCCATCTGCATCATTACCTCTTGTTGCTTTCTAATACCGCTATGGTCATTTATCAGGGGCTTATCCAAATATTGGACGTCATTCCACATACTTCACCTTCTCAAGGGAAACCACCATTAGCATGTCCTCCTTTTATATGTATACTTATTCATGAAATGACTCTTATTGGGAACACATCCCATTTGATCTTACTTACTCCAATACTATATGTACACATGATGGATTGATTCAGATAGGTTTTGTAGTGGATGATATATTCCCTCCACCTCATTCCTCATCTTTATCATGATTTATCCTTGCTGCTTTATGGTCTTCACATATTTCATCTCATTATTTCTTTTACGCGCTCCTTGCATATTTTTCCACTTACATCAGTCTTGGCTTGACTATATTGGGGGCACATTAGATCCCGAACACATTGATATTTTATTGCCCGTGACTTTCGGAAATGTTTTCATTTGCAATGACTCATTTCTCGGCTATTCATAAAATATCACTCCCTTGGTATACACATGGCTGTCCACTACCTCCTTTCACCAATGAAGAATACACATATGGTCATGTACAATTCACACCTTAAATGGCTCTTTACTTGACCAACATGATATTATTTCTTACCAAATCTTGGATGCATCACCTTTTAGTTTTCACCATGATGTTGATGATCTTCTAGCCGATGTTATTTGATCAAAATTATCATCATATAACTTGGGGGTCATCATGCTTATTTCTTCCCCTACTAACATTATTAGGTTTCTTACATATTCTCACACTACACAACTAGTCTCTCACATGCATCATACACATCTTGATGCATTCAGTATCATCATTACCTTATGATGACTCACTCTTGTGCTTTGGTTCAAACTTGACTGTTGAGGGCATACTACATACATGAACCTAACACATTGCACATTCATCACATTTCTTTCTCGTAGCTTCTATTACACATCGTACACACTCTACGCATTCATGACATATATTTCCTACATCTACTTCTACATGTTGTGCTCATTACCCTATGATACACTCTAGTTTCATGGTTCATACTCGACTGTTGAGGGTCTCAATATAAAATTAACCTCACCATATCATTCATGCTCTCTATGTTGTATGCTTTATCGATCACATCTTTCTAGTGCATATAATTCAAACCATTTCCTATGACACACTCTTGTTCTACGGTTCATTCTTGACTGCTGAGGGGTCTTTTATCAATGAAACTCATCTCATGTATACACATTCACTCAGGGGGAACGTTTACTCCTATCACACTCACATACTACATTCCATTCCATCTCATCCACAACATATTGCATATCTTGGTCACATTTACTCTTACTTACTTATGCTTACATGTACACTTTATTATACATGCTAGATAGATACATTGTATGTCATTATCTCTTTATATATACACATGCATGTTCACTTTCCTTCTAGTTGTGGATCATAGATATTTACACATATCGATACATGCAACATGGATGCTTGGCGCAATACCTCTTACCATTCCCACAACGGCTCCTGGGGGCATCCACTTTCGTACATTACATGTGCTATTGTTTTATTTGTTATAGCACACTACTATATCAAATTATACATGCTTTGACATACTTGATATTTTTCTAACATGCTAATGGGTGCTTCATGTGCAACATTTTTCTTACAGGTATATTTTCTTCCATGGTTGTCTGATTCATTTCTTGTCATTTTGATCTTGTATGACATTGTTTGTGGGACTTTTCCCTTTGTCTTGTGTGCACACTTTATGTTTGCGGCCAATTACAACCTCGACTTGTCTTGTGACATCGTGAGTGATGTCCCATGTTTGAAACCCACTTTTTGCGATCTACTTATGTCTATCTATTACATGTTTACATTATCTTCTTGTTAGCTTGCTTATTATCTTACATCTTGTATCTTCTTTTACATGTGTGTTTGTCTTTTTTCACTAACACAAAGTTTTTTCCTAACCAATTTGTTGCATGTGTCTTGGTTTCTACCAAGCACACTCCCTCCCCTTAGAGGGCATCAGTTTCAGCACAATGATCGGTCCTCCTTTGGGCCGCATACTCCTCAATGACATCACATGCACCCCAAACAAGGGGGGAATAATTTGGGTGAATCAGTCACCCACACAACAGTCTACATTCACAATATAGTACAATTCAACACACAATCAACATTGTCTTCAGTCTCAGTAACGGCCCAGATCCTAACTTGGGTCCTCAGCACAACATAATCACCATCGCCCAGACCCAAACAGTAGCGCCTGGGTGCCCCTGACCCTTCCTGGACACCTATGACTAGGGGGCAGTTACATAACATTTTTTAGTTCAACACAATTTTTGACATTTTACACAACAAATTTTATAGGGCAAACAATCCTTCAACACTCGACATGTATGCACTACATCTTATTTTCTACTTTCACATTGAATCAGAATTATTTGAAATAGATCATATTTTTACACACCATCTGTAGTGGTGTTCACATTGTAGGGAAGTAGTCAAAGGTTGAGGATGACACAGACCTTTCTCCCTACACTTCTTCCGTTCTTGGTGTGAGATCGCCCAAAAAACTTGCACTCAACGCAACTGGCGTGAGATCGGATGAAAAAATCATTCTTCTACAACATCATTTAGGATCCTTTCTATCTCTTTCACTCATCATGGATCAGGTGCACATGTTCCATTTTCAATTTTTCTTTACATACTTTTACACACTTTTTACACATTTTGATCATATACACACATAGTTGACTACTTGTTTGTTCTTCTCTTTTGCATTTCTCATCCTTATGGGAAGTAATAGTCACATCAAACAACATCAATCACATCATCAACTGAAAAATCAATTGACATCAACAACATGTACAATGCAACATCTACACATACACTCTCTCCCTAGGGTCATCATCATCATTTTTCACTTCCTCTTCTCTAGCTTCCATGCTTCACATTTTTATCACTCCATGATTTTTCTTGTCTCTCTTAGCACTGATTTTCACCATAGATCTACATGGATATCAGGTACACATCTCTTATCTACTTTATGTTATTGAGCATTCACTCAACAACATAAAGTGGGGGCAAATGTAGACACTAAATCACACACTTTAAGTGCATTTATAGGTCCTGATCACATACTACTATTCATATGATTCATAAGAAAGAAAAGTACTAATTGACCACTGTCTTTGGTCTCTTTTCTTTATTTATGTTGTCACTTCTTGTTCTTACACACCTTATTTCACAGTAGTCTAACTTTCATACTTTGGTTTTTCTGACTTCAGACACCAGCACCCAGTCCAAGATGCCAGTGCCAGGCACCTGCCGTCCCCTCTGGGCACCCCCGACCTCTTTGTATCTTTCTCGCATATTTTGGGTCCTTTATAACGGTATTGGGCATCTTTATTTCTTATGGGTCATCCTTTTAGTGGTTAATTACAAAATTCAAGAAAGGGAATCATATAAATATAAAGTTATGTGACCATAATAAAGAACCAAGCACTAAACATTAACTATCACCACCTAAGGTTGCATCTCAAGAGAATTATCAAGAACATTCAAGCATCCATCTAGCTCCACAAAAGGGACAAGGGACTGATATTTCTGCATACAATTCATAGGAGGGGAAGTTCATTCTTTCATGCACACATCTATCTATATTTTTCTTACATCTAGCTACTTGCTTGCTATCAAGTGTGAAACACACAAGAGCCACCTAGGGCACAATTTTGACACACACACACATAGAACTACTTTGGGTTTGAGATGCAATGCAACGCTTGGTCATAATTTTAATTCATGACAACCAAGGATAGTCTTACCCCTCATTTTCATTATTTTATTTTTTGGATTTGATATGCTTTTGGGTTTTGCAAGACAGTTCTTCATTGCAGGTTACATGTGAAATCTACAGACTTGGTGTGAATACTAATGACAATAAGTGAAGGATAAAAAACATCTTGTGACCCTACATAACTAGTTTCTATAGATTTTGAGTAGACACAAATGCCCATAACAGGTCTCTGACACCCCAAGAGACCCTAACCCTCTATAGGTGCACTGGTCCTAACATTTCTGACACTCCTACAATTTCTTGGGGTTGATTGTGATACCTTGCTTCTTTGTTCCAACAATTTTTCAAACTAGCACAACTTCGGCATCCAATCAAAATCAGCTAAGTGTTTCCTCTTTTCATTTACAACCAGGGTTTCATAATTTCTAGCTTATCTTGCTTGGGTCATTTTTGTACTTAATTGTTCATATTCAACACTGTTATATATTTAGAGTTAGGCATTTATTCATTTTTATATTTTCTTAATTAAAGGGTGATATATGCCTCCATAGATGAGATTGGTTCACATATAGGGTGGACTAAAAGAAATAATGTCCCCCGACATTTTGTTGATACATAAGAGATTTATTAGGTCTACCAAATCAATTAGGTGTGGGAAGGGCATTGAAAATGAGGATTCAATAATCCCCTAGTGAGAGACACTGCATCACATTATCAATAAAATCATCATTAGGTAGCTTAGATGTAAGTGACAGATGAGCTAGTAGATGCTTCAAATGAATCTAGTTTAGGGATAATCATGTTGTTTGGTCAATAGGTCATGTGACATGCTTTAAATGGAGGAAGGTATGTAGGGAGTGAGGATTTTCCCCTTATGCTAAGACTTGATGGAGTGATAGAGAGTAGAAGGGACATAACACATGTCATGGATCCATGGTTGTCCAAGTAAGATATTATAATAAAACTCCCCCTTAACGAGGTAAAAGAGCTTATGGAGGAGTCTTTCACCAATGCAAATGGGAAGGATAAATATGCCCAAAGGGGGCAATAACATCATTAAAGGCACAATCCACGGGTGAGATAACAAAGTTGGAAATCTTGAGTTGATCAAAGGTATGGGATGATATGATGATAATACTTGGCTCCATTGTCTATCATTGAACATCAAATGAATGTATTGTTGATGTAAACAATGATGAAAAGAGGGAGATCATGCGATATTCAAGTGAGATATTAGGAATTTCAAAGTCATCAAAAGAGACGGCGGTAGAAGCTGTGAGCACTCTAACAAGGGTTGCGAAAGGTTGGGTCTCATCACTTGTGATATGGGTACATTGTAGAGATTAAATGAGAACTTGTCTATGATTGTGGGATATTTGGATGAGCTCATAGAGTGACATCTTAATAGGATCTTGATGGAGTTGATTCACAATACTTTATTCGATGATAATGGGTTGTTGGGTACGTAGGGCAACTAAGATGGATACTTTAGATTTGGAAGAAGAAGATGAAGGAGTGGGATTGTCAGATGGATTGGTGATGATAAATTTTGACTTAGGTTGAATAGGTGGTTGAGAATCATGAGGGTGAGAACGTGTGGCAATATGAATGAAATCAATGAATAGAGGGGGACCTTATTTGGAAGAAGTAGTGCTTGGAGGGGGGATTGTGACAAGGTTTTAGATGAAGAAGAGGATTTATAATTCTTGGGGGAAGAGGATTTGATTAAAGTATTATGATTGGATGTGAGTGAACTAGTAGATGGAAGAGGATGATCTTCTTCAATGAGAATATCATATTCTTCTATAAGATGGTGGATGAGGGTTTGAAGCACCCTACAATGTTCAGTATCATGTCTATGGGTGTGATGATAAGCAACATGGTATTAGAATCAGACCATGTGGGTTTTTATGTGCATGTGAATCAAAATATTTGATGTGGGGAAGGGTGATTGCAGAGGCTTGAATGAGACGTTGAAGGATTTCTGAATAAGAACCGATGGGATTTTTTGGAGAAGAGGTTATGTGGATTGTAGATGAATTAGGTTTGGGAATGGTAGATGAGGGTAAAATAGGTGTTTTTATTTTATGAGGCTTTACGGGCATCTTGGATTGTGATTTGGGTTTGGAAGAAGGGGACGATGGTTGTGATTCAGATTTAGATTTAGGGGGAGGAATAGGTGGTCTTTATTTTGATTTATTGATTATAGGAGTTTTAGATGAAGGTACAGATCCCAAAATGGATGGAGGCACTCCTAGGATTGACGATGAGACATTGGATTTCTTAGAGTGATGGGGTTTAGGAGGAGGTAGTTCCAAATTTTTATGTGGGTGAGTGAGATATTTATGAGTAAGGATGCCAAGGTTTTTAGATTTTTTTTGTGAAGGTTTTACTTTTGTAGGAATGATGATGATTTCTACAGGGGATGGTCCTTAGAAGGTAGAATTGGATGATTTAGATGTTGATTTTGTTGAGAGGTGGGGGTGAAAGATAAATGTGGTGTTTAGATATGAGGCTTGATAAGATTGGAAGAAGTCATAGATTGTGTGTATTTTGGAGGTGTTGATGTGGGAGTTTTTGAAGGTGCAGATGAGATGGGGGGATCATTTGTGATTATATGAGGCCCTATCTGTTTGGTGGGTTTGGATGCTGATGTGGGAGTGGATATAGCTATAGGTGTGGTTGTAGGTACATATATGGAAGTGGATATAGATGTAGGGTTATGTGAGGAGAATGTTGTGATAGATGTTGGGATAGACATGGGTAGGGAACTAGATGTAATGGGTGTTGGTGTAGTAGGTGTAGATATGGATGAGGAAGTAGATGTGATTGAATTAGGTGTGGGTGGAATAGTCATGAGGTATAGTAGGTGTAGCTATGATGGATGTAGAGGTAGGTATAGATGTGGGTAATATTGTAGATGAAGGGATGGAGGTAGAAATAGACATGGGTGTAGTAGATGAAGGAATGGTGGGTGATAGGTAATGATGTTAATTGTTGGCTTAGAGTTTTGAATCGTATGGGAATTGGGTGCTTGAGATGTAGGGGGAGTAATTTGGTTATTTGGCAGATGATTAGGGAAGGGTTGTTTGAAGACATCTAGAGGTTGATTAGGAGGTGTGTTAGGGTTATCCAATTGAAGGTCACCATGATCTATGAGATGATGTACAAGATATTTGAAGGTATGAAACTTTTTAATGTCATGACCGTAGACTTGGTGGTACTTACAATAGTGCTCCTCGCGATACCATGAATATGTAGGTCATGATTTGTCAACGGGTTGGATAGGGAGAAGTTGGATGAGATGCACAACTATTAACTTGTTGAAAATAGAACTATACCATTCCCTGAGAAGGGTATATTTGGGAGTTGATCTAGGAGCTCTTTGTGGAGGCTCTGTGTGGGAAGTAACTACGGAAGAAGATTTGAATATGATGGTGTTGTCTACATTTTTAGATTTTTCACCGTGATTAGATGGCTTGGTGAATTCGGATTTTTTTGGGATCAAAGCTTGACATGGCCTTGCTCAAGGGGACCAAGAATGTTCAATGCTTTCCCTAGCCATTTTGAATGCCTCGCTTTAAACTTTACAATGGATATCCCCCAAGAGTTCTCTATTCTCCTTCCCCCAACTCATGTAACTCTTCCTAAAGCAGTTTTTTATTAACATTGGATAGAGAGAAGGATAATTGATTGACCTCCACACAATTAAAATTTGATGATAGAATTCATCATAAATTTCTTCACCTGGTGACATAGAGGTCTATAATGGTCATTTGTCCTTAATCTCATAATAGAAAAGTTGAGCTAATCAAAGTTATGTTTTGCGGTGAAGGAGAATAGAGAATTTTGAGGAATGTCTTTATATCCAAAGTTCCTTCCAAACTTTTAGGAGGCATTATCATGGCTCGTAAGATCTTGAACTTCATGAGCTATAAGGTAACATGCAAGCCTAAAGGCATGAAGATGTTGTTATGGGTCCTCCTTACTATTAAACTTGGAGATTTTGGGAAGTTCCTAGTGTGTAGGATAAGATTTTACAGGAATCAAGGGGTTGATGGGCTCATTACAAATCTTATTCGTAAGAGAAGGTGGTTTTAGACCCCAAAGTAGCAGCTTCAAAATTGACCATTCTACTTAGCAAAGCATGAATAGGGTCATTGGATGTATGGGATGAGAGACTGATGGATGAGGTTTTGGGATATAAGAAATGGATGGGTGAGGTTGTAAATGGGATTGATATGATTAGGGAGGAGTAGGTGTTTTTGGATGTGGTTGATAAGGGGGAAGATTATTGAAGGGTTGCAATTGAGTTGGTTGGGAGATAGGATGTTGTTGGGAGATAGGGATGTAATTAGATGTATAAGATTACATTTGTTGTTGTTAAGATATGGGGATGTTAGATTGATTTTTCATGGGATGAGTGGGGATGTAAGTATAGGGTGGTTGAGATGTTTGGGTAAATTGATTAGGGAATATGTGGCAAAAGACACTCCAAAGTGTAGGTTGGTGAGTTTGGGTAGACTCCAAAGGGTGGGGTTGTGAGATAATGAAATTTGTGTGGACATGTGATGTAGATATAGGGACCAAATTTTGATTATGTTGTTTGGGTGGTGGAAGAAGTAGATGATATTCTTGAAAAGTTTGGGTAGGGGTGCTAATGACGAAAGTGGATGAGGAAGTGATGTGGATGGAAGAAGTGGGGGTGGTGTTAATACGGGGAAGATTGGGAGGAATGGGAGCCAACAAGTTGAGTGGATTGATGAGTTTGGGGGATTATAGAGGAACATTGATGGGATCCGTATTCACGTTGCACCATGGCAAGCTCATTCATAACTCTAGGGAAGAACACAATGAGTTGAGAGGTGAGGACTTGAGTGGATTTGGGGTGAGAGTGATAAGCATATATTTGTTGAAGAGGGGGTCCGTCAATGGGAAGGTTGGTGGATTTATAGAGAAGCTAGTCATGAAAAGCAACATGGTTAACATCCATGAGTTCTTGGAACTCCAAGCATCTGTGAGGGATAAGGGGAGGTCTAAAGGTCTCTAAGGAAGAAGTAGATGGGGGTGTATCATGTTTAGAAGAAACATAAATAAAGGCATTAGTCTCAACATGGGGGTTGGTTTGGATAGCTTGGGAATCATGGAGAGGAGCAATGGAATCCATAGGTTGTGTAACTTAAGAAGAAGTGACCAAGGGGGTGGAAGAGATAATGGAAAAGGCCGAAGTTTGTTGGGAAGCAATGTTGGAAATGGGGATGTTGTATGATGACGTTGCTTGGTCCAATTTTTTTTCTTGAGAATGGGTGATAATGGGCATGAAACAACAAATAAGAAACTATGTTAATTTTTAATATTTCAAAAAATTCATGCAAAAAAGTGTTAATAATATTGCTTATTAGAATATGTGAAAAAGAAAATAAAATGGGCTCAAAGGGATCCTAGGAAATGGACCAAACTAAGGATGGTTTCAGGTGGTTTTGGATGAAATCCTAGATATACTTGAAGGTACGTGAGGCTCAAATCAATGCTGATTATTAGTATGTGGCTTAGTATTGAGGTATACCCCCTCACTTGAAACACTACAATGATAAGGGTGTTAGGGTGCTTAGCTTTTATATCGATAATAAAAAAATTTATTACACGGACCGAATATCATGGTGACTTTCCTATTGGGTGATGAAATCCCAATAGTTCCACTTGGAAGAAGATGTTTAAGATGTGTAAATGTGCATTCTAAATGTGTGTGGAAGAAGTGAATGCAAAGAATTAACCTTATAATTAGACTATGTTGTCAAACATGTATGAAGAGGTTATTTTTAAGTTCAAAACAAAGTGTTGTATTTGATGAAATCAAACAGACAAAGAAGGGAGAGAGATGCAAAAAGAGAAAATAGGAAAAAATGAAGAATATATGGATAACGCTATTTTACTTTTTATTTTATTTTAAGAAAATGTGTTGTTGATCTAAGTAAGCAATCCACCATGCATTCAAGCAAGCGAAGCTCCCACCTGTGAGGTTAGTAGAAAGAGAGAAATGGAAAATGGAAATGGAAATGAAAACAATGAAAGAACTCACCAAAGAAGGGTGGGTCCCACCAGGTGTGCTAGAATGTTGATTGAATTTTCTTGCTCATGTTTTAGATTAGTGAAATAGTAACAGAGAACATAAGCAACTCCAATAATGAGAGGGTTTAAGGCTACCTCTAGATAGGATGATGATAGATACAGGTGCAAAATATCCTCCTCGCAGTGAGTTTGATTACATGCACAAAAAAGAGAAACTCAATAAGAAAATGATTAGTAGATAGGAGGGTGTGTTATATGATAACGACAGTTTTGAGAAGTGAAAAATTCCTAGGATGGATGTCAACCCACTTTGATAAAAGATAGATAAGATGATAATGTATAAATGAAAAGATGCAACAAAATCTAAACTGAAACATAAAATATGAAAAGTACTAGATAAGATAAAATGCAAATATGATAACAAAAAATGATAAAAACTAAACCAAATGTGATCAGGTCAGTGGTGACTCGAGACTGACACAGTTGACGATGACTGACTAATCTGAAGGGATGATATGAAGATGATCTAAGACTGATCTGGTGCTGGGATGTTACAGAGGGTCTAGATCTAATTAGGATAGAAAGGATGCAAGAAAATTGGTAGATATGATGATAAAAATGATAAATGTGAGCTAGGTCGGTGGTGACTTGGATGGATCGATGGAGACTGGGTATGATGAAGATGAGATCTGAAGCAATAAGTGTGCAGGAAAACAAAATTGGAAGATCTAAGATACTGTAGGGTTGGAAAATAGATAGATGGAAGGATGGATAACAGATAATATGATAAATGTGGATCGGGTCGATGATGATTGTGTAGAGTTGATGACGACTGGGAAGGGATCTAGGGTTTAATGGAGTAAAATGGATAAAAAATTGAACTGCAGAGAGATATTGATGACGACTGATGTAAGGGAAGAGCTCTAAGGTGGTAAACCTGCAAGAGTGATGAAAAACTATGATGGGATAGTAATGGGGACTCCAAGACTTTCAAGGGTGGTATGAAAATATCCAAAATAGCTCCAAGGTAATAGTAGAAGCTGTAAAGAAGAGAAGGAAAATGAAGCAAGAGTCACAAGAAAGCTCGAAATAACAAAATTTCATCCTCAAGAGAGGAGGGGTATGGGTGTATTTATAGGGTCAATGATGACCCACATGGGGCAATGACGACTGCAATAGATTGTCAATTTAGGCAGTGGAGATTTGCTCAACTCGATGCAAAGGGCCTAAAAGGGGTGATATTAGGGTTTTGATTGGTTAATGTAGGTTAGGGTTACTTTGGGGGGATAAAAGGTGGTTGGGGGATAGGAATGCATTGAATGAAGGTAGG
Organism: Taxus chinensis; assembly: GCA_019776745.2. Taxonomy (NCBI): domain Eukaryota; kingdom Viridiplantae; phylum Streptophyta; class Pinopsida; order Cupressales; family Taxaceae; genus Taxus; species Taxus chinensis. The sequence goes on along the minus strand of CM034147.1, from coordinate 711,493,052 downwards.
TGGCAACCTAAGGATGATATAAAGGATGTTTAGGGAGGATAAAAGGATCAGGGGATGGATTTAGGGATAATTAAGTGTGATTTAGGATGGATTAGGGAAGTTGAATTAATAGTGGGATTATTATAAAATAAAGATGGAAAGTATGGGAATTAGATGGGTTTTAGGATAAAATTAAAATATGAAGGGAGGTATGTATGTGCAAGATGGTGAAGGGGAGCAAACGTGGGATGAGGGACAAGGGATACCAAAATTTAGTGTCTATATTTTTCTCTAAAATCCAATTTGTTTAATGTTTTGATCCTTAATTTCTAATCATAGTGTCTTCATTTTTTGCTAAAACATGTGTATTGTTTTTTTAATGTAATTTTTGATCCACTCATCCAAATTTTAAAAAATTACATCAAAACGATCTACACTTCTTTCTACATACATCAAAAAATTGATTTGATTATTTCTTCTCAAAATTAGGGGGTGTATATGTAGTTATTTTGTTTTGGGATGTGTCCACTTTGAAAATTAGTACAAATAATATATTCATCAGAAAATAGGAAATATTAGTGGGACCTAATACATGATCTTCAATAACTATTTATCGAAGGGATTTGTAAAATATTTTACGAAACTCAAAAAATGGGTGGCTCTATATGACACTATTATATTTTTGACATAAATCAAGAACACTTTGTGTGCATACCTTTACCCTCTTAATCTCCACCATTTTTAATAAAAAATAGTAATTTAGAAATGAAATTTTGAGCACTACAATTACTGATCTTATCAAATTGTCAAATATTTAGCATAAACATTCCAAATAACTTGTTGAGTTTCTTTTTTTTTTGATTTCGGGAGAAGAGTGGCCACTTTTGACCCCCTTTTGGTCCACCATTTCCATGCACTTACCCAACCCTATATCATCATTGAGATTAGATTTGTTAATTATTAGCCCATATTGGGCTTGTGCACTCTAAAATAAAAAACCATTGAGGGCAATGATTGATTACAATTTTTTCATGTTGGATGATAAAATAGACCTTGAATTTCATTATTAATATAGAATGTACTTGTCATGTGGTTTATCATATTAGTCACTTGTATTGTACAATGACATGAAATATTATACTTAATTAATAAATGTACCTTTTATTTTTCCTTGGGCTCTAACATCAAGTATTAGGGTTGAAACTACAATTAGTTGAGATATTTCTCTTCTCAAAACGAGACTATGTTTTGCTTATTGTGATTAGTTGTAAGCTTCGATTTAGTTCTCATTGAATAGAACTAAATAATTTTTTCTTAATGCTATTTTATGGGCCATCATTGTTTTGACATGGGAAAATAACTCATACAATCATAAAGGAGCCTTTACATATCAACTCTTTTATAAAACCAAAATGCTAGGTTAAGCCTTGTATGGTTGGGTGTAAATGTATTTAAGGGGTACCTTGAACCGTATCAATATAATGACTGCGTGACTAAATAATTAAGTAATTTTGACTTGGTTTCTATAGTTTATGATCTTAACCATCACACAAAGTGATTTATAGCTTGATTTTGATATGTTCTAGACTTTTATAATTGTAACTAGGCAAGTTAAGGGTTGTACTAACCCTTGAATTATATACAAAATAATCGTGATTCTTCAATGTAGCATGTATTTTACCCTTAGATCATCGATTAACTTGAAATATTAGAAACTTGATGTATAAGACTACTATAGATATTAAATATTGCTAAATTTTTTTGAATATAACTTATATGTTCATTAAGAAGATGACAAGATTATCGATTACTACCTGAATAAGTTTATATGATTTATCACAATCCTACCTTAGGTGACTATATCTTATACATTTTCATTGTTCTTTTTGATATTCCTTCCTTCAACTTGTGTAAAGGTTTGAGATAATTGAATACAAGTATAACTTGTATATCTTAACCAACAGTAAACACTAAATCATGCACTTTGGGTAATTATTTAGTCCTGCTTTCATACTACTATTCATATGGTTCTTGAGTGAAAAAGAGTACTAATTAATACATGTCTTTGGCCATCTTGCTTTTTTTTTTCTGTTGCTATTTTTGATCGTACACCTGCACTTACCCAGTTCATAATTTTACACTACATTTTCCCTATTTCTAACTGAGGTGCCCAACTAGGACTGGGGCCCCCAAGTTCCCCCCCTCTGAGAATTTTGATTATCTTTGCACTTTAATCTCACTAATTGGGCACTTTCTAGTCGTTTGAGTTTTTTATCTTTTTGGTGGTCTTCCTTTTCAGGGTTAATTATGAAATTCAAACAAGAGAACCATATAAATATAAAGTTATGAGACCATAATGAGGGACCAAACACTAAGCACTACTATCACCACCTAAGGTTGCATCCATCAAAGGCTTCTATTTCTCCATTTACATCCATCTAGCTCCATCACAAGGGATAAAGGTTGGCTTCATCTACATCACACTTCATAGGAGGGGAGTTTATATTATTCCATGCACTATTTACTTATATTGTACATCTATTTATTTCTCACTACTCATAAAGTGCGACTCGCACAAGAGCACCTAGGGCACAATTCCACACACACACACCTAGAACTACATTGGGTCTGAGATGCAGTGCAATGCTTCAATGATAAGTCCATCCATTTGGCATCTGAGGATAGTCTGACCCCTTCATATGTATATTTATTTTTTAGGATTTTGATGCTTTTTCTAGGTTTTTACAGGCGATTCTTCTATTGCAGGTTTACAATGACATCCAATGAAGTTTAGTGATATAAACGTGATTAGGAAGCAAAAACACACGATCATTCAACGACACCTTAAAGGAGGTTCCCTGGCCATTTCTGTAGATCATGACACCCATATCTCATACTAGGGTGTCCCAGGCACCCTGTTATCCTTCTCCATAAACCCCCATCTGATCTAGACATCTTGAGATCTACAAAATTTCTCAGGAACCTGTGTGATGATTTCCTCCTCCTATTTAGGTGGTCTTCTCTGCGACATAGTATTGCAACCCCAATGAATCATCTAAGGTTTATTCCAACCCTCTTTGCACATTAGGGTTTTAAATTTTCATTATCTTAGTTGTTTGGGTGTATTTACTACATTTCATTGTCATTTATTTACTGCTTCTATATCATCAGTATTAATCTTATAAATTCCATTTTAGTTTAATCATTTTGGTGAACCCGACCTTCGAAACCTCTTTCTATTTAGGGATTTTATCCTCGTCTTACCATGGGTCACTCTTATAGCAAATTTACTGAGGAACATCTTAAAACCCATAATTTATCATATCATTGATGCATCCCTAATGGGATTTATACTTGATCTTTTACATGCTGAATTGGGAGGAAGCTACAAATTTGATAGCTTAGAGCTAACTACTTCCACGGCTGATCTCTACTTCCATGGCTACTTAACCCGGTTGCTTCTACTCTAAGCGCCCATTTCTAAACATCCCTGTTTTTATTCCTACTCCCACCAATCACTTCAAACCACCTTCTTGTAAATTTCACACATGGTAGGTTTCCTCCGTTGGTACTCAAGACTTAACTACTTAGTCTATTAAGACCTTCAGATAGACAAATATTGTCAATTGTAACAGGATATGGTTCCCTAGTAGATCTCCATCTTTGGACTCCAATTTTTTGCTATATACTCCATTCATTTCTGAATATGTCCACGTATCTACTTCCTCCCAATTTTTATCACCCCTAATTTTCCCATTTTCAATGTCTGCATGGTGACCCCACAAGAGCAATACTCCAAGCATTCCATATGTCTTTTCTAGATTTTGCGGATGATCATATCCTTTTGGATACACAATTTTCCCCTCGTAGTCTAATATGTGAATTATGCGGTGCGTTGATTTTATGACCTACCTGTCTATTTGGTAGTCATCTGTTCACACATCTAGTCGATGCTTTTCTCATTCACTTCTCCATCAACATAGGCTCTAAAAGCTCTTATGACTAACTAGCACAACTTAAACAAGGATCTAATCAACACTTAGAAAATTATGTTTTGAGATACAAGAACTTACTTATATAAGATGTTAAATGTGCTTGCAGACCTTACTGAGCTTTAGGATTTATGATCATCCATAAGTCTATTAATCTCACCTCTCTAGGAAAGTGTTCTCTTTGAGACCTTCTCCATTCATTCGATCAACTCTGCCATACTCTTAAGCTTCACGGAACCAAACTCTTATCCATTGGTAAAACTTAAATATCAAGAGCAAACATCATTTTCTACATGTTTTCAAAGCAAGTCAACATTCAAATCATCTACAACTAAATCAGCCTGACACAAAAATTAGTGTTAACGCAATATCTACTACCAAAGAGCTTCAATCAAAACCACCTCAGCATACATCAACCAAATTCCCTACGTCCCCACATCTCATAGTATAACTTCTTGAGAGAAATCTTATTACAATTCCTCCACTGCTTGAATTAGAACCATCATGACCAAAATTAAGGAATCGCAATGAGAATTTTTGATGCGACTATCATCGATGTGTGGGAAACTCTAAAAATAGGTGTCTTGAACTCCACACCATCATCCAAGATCTTATCAATAAAAAAAAACTTGAGTTTACAGATCCTACATACTCTACACCAGTCAAGGAAAACCATAAGCTCAAGCTATCTAATAATCCACTTTCATAATATGATAAGAAATCAACTGAATCTTCAGCTAATCATGCAGTACCTCCTCCTGCATTAGGGGCTCTTGATTTTATAGTTGCGCATACTGATGCTTCTCCACTGATCATCTCCTTCTCTCACCATGAATATCATGAAAATTTCACTTCTAATCAATTGCATATCACGACATCTATTAGATTAGTCTTCGTCAATAATACCATGTTAGGAAATAAGGGATAAAATATGCGGAACAATCCTTCACAGAATCACAACAATAGAAACTAATATGCATAAAATATTACATATCTCAAATAAAAGTGCATAATAAAAATAGCACAACACAAAGAGAATATTTAACGTGGTTCACCCAATTTGGGCTACATCCACCAAGAATAACTTTCTCATATTTTGTTACAAGCCACCATTCTCTCAATACAATATCCAGATCTATTCGGAGTTATGCTAAAAAAAAATCTACAGAATTCACACCCGAATTCAAACACATTTACAATGTTACATCATACCTAACATATGCACAAAACCATATAAGTAGACAACTGCTTAAGCAATTTTACAAAATTATGGGTATCAAAACCATGGGCCAAAATTGTCCCATAAACCTATGGGTCAAAAATACTACTCATATAAGAAAAGCATGTTTCATGGTATATTGGGCACATTTTTTCGAGGCCAATTTTTTTTTCTTGGGGTTATGCCCCCGTACCCCTGCTTAAGGCCCAACCCAACCCCAAACCCTGGCGAGACAACTGTGAAAAGTGTACAGTACTGTTAGTGTACAGTATTCAACATTTTTACACATGAAAACAAGCTCCACAACCTAGCAATCTCCCACTTGGAGACTAGTTTTCCTCTGAGCAAGCTTCTTAAACCTTAACTAGTTTTCGTGAAGACCAACCAAAGCTAAATAAAAATTCATTTTTTCCCTTGTGACCACCTTGGTCATCATGTCTACAGGATCCTGACTGGTATGAATCTTCTCCAGCTTCAACTTCTCTTCCTCCAAAGTTGTCTTGATGAAATGTTACCTAAGCTGTATATGCTTCGTCCTAGAGTGGAAAGCGAACTTCTTAGTTAGGTGTATAGCACTCAGACTATCACTATGTAACTTCCCTTCCTCTTTCTTATGTCCCAAATCCTCAAGAAATTTTGTATCCAAATCAATCTCTTTACTTTCCTATGTGGCAACAACATACTCAGCCTTTGTGGTTGACAAAGCCACCAACTTCTGTAGTCGTGAAATCCAGCTCATTGCTATCTAACCTATAATGTAAATATAACCTGTCATACTCTTCTTGCTGTCTACATCTCTAGCTATATATGAATCTACATAACCACACAAAGTGGCGTCTGATCCATTGTAGCACAAAACTATCCCCATGGTCGCTCTCAAATACCAAAGGATCCACTTTACTGTCTGCTAGTGATCTCTACCTGGATCACTCATAAATCTACTCACCGCTCCCACTGCATGGGTAATATCAGTCCTAGTGCACACCATGACATACATCAAACTACCAAACATTGATGAGTAAGGTACCTTGGACATTCAGTTTCTCTCTTGCTCTTTCTTGGGACACTTCTCCTTTGATAACTTGAAATGGTTTGCCAAAGGAGTCCCAATTAGTTTAACATCCTACATATTAAACCTCTCCAAGACCTTTTTAATGTACTCTTCCTGAGATAAAGTTAGCTTTTGTTCCTTCATATCTTGAGATATCCTCATACCAAGGATTTGTTTGGTTGACCCCAAATCCTTCATAACAAAGGAGTCACTTAGCTATTTCTTAAGTACTTTTATTTCCTGCATGTTTTTACTTGTAACCAACATATCATCCACATACAGACACATGATAATATAACTGTCATCCTCAAATTTCTTTGTATACATGCAATGTTTAGAATCACATCTAATATAACCTTGTTCCATCATGAATCTATCAAATTTCTTATACCATTAACGTGGAGCTAGTTTCAAGCCATACAAGCTCTTCTTCAGTTTGCACACCATCTCCTCTTTACCTTTAACCTTGTAGCCCTCTGGCTGCTGCATATATAGATCCTCCTCCAAATCACCATGGAGAAATGCAGTCTTTACATAAAGCTACTCTACGTGTAAGTCTTCTAGTGCAACTATTCCAAGAATAGTTCTAATAGAAGTCATTTTTACTAGAGGAGAAAAAATCTCATCAAAATCTATATCTTTTTCTGTGTAAACCCCTTGACCACCAATTAGGCCTTGTATATTTTCTTGCCTCCTTCTTCCTCTTTGACTCTGTACACCCACTTGTTATGTAGTTCTCTTTTGCCTTTGGGTAGCTTCACCAAATCCCATGTTTGGTTCTCCATGAGAGGCTGATGCTCCTCATCCATGGCTTGCTCCCACTTCTTCCTGGCATCTACCTGCATTGCTTCATCAAAGCTCTCTGTCTCTCCACTGTTAGTGAGTAATAAATAATAAAGAGAAGGATAAAAATGTTTAGGTTCTCTTCTTACCCTAGAAGACCTCCTCAATAAAGGATTTTGGGGTTCCTATTGAGGAGGTTCTTGAACTAGTTCATGTGTCACTTTCCCATCCGGAAGAGCCTCTACCACTGCATATTATTTCTTGGATTCTTCCCTATTTTCTTGCAATTGTTGCTTATACATGAATTTCTCATTAAAGACGACATCCCTAGATTAAATGATTTTCTTGTCCTTAATACTCCAACATTTATATCCAAAGTCATCACCACCATAACCAATGAAAGTAATTTTTTCTAATTTAGCCTCTAGGTTGGTCCTATCATCCTTGTCTATCTAGAAAAACACCTCATATACAAATACTCTAAGAAATGAATAATCAAATTTCTTACCATACCAAGCCTCCTCAGGTATGCCTCCATCCAAGGCACTTGAGGGTCCTCTATTTATCAAGTACATAGCTGTGCTCACCGCTTCTACCCAAAAAGAAAGATGTAGTCCTACATGTAACCTCATACTCATAGCACGTTCCATTATTGATCTGTTCATCCTTTCTGACACCCCTTTATGCTACGGAGTTTCTTGAACCATCGTTCTCCTGCAGATTTCATTCTTAGAATAATAATCATAAAATTCATCGCTTTAATACTCCCCTCCATTATCTGACCTAAGACATTTTAGCTTAAGACATGTTTCATTCTCTAATAAGGCTTTCCATTTAACAAAAGTGTCAAATACATCAGATTTGTTTCTAATACAATAAACCCAAACTTTCCTTATTGCATCATCAATAAAAGTAACATAATAACTTGAACCCCCAAGAGATGATACATGAGCCGACCCCCACACATCAAAATGCACCAACTCTAACTTACTCTCTTTCTTTGTAGGTCAAACTTTGAGAAACCTTACTTGCTTCTGTTTCCCATATATAAAATCCTCACATAACTCCAAACATGTTTCTGTATATCTGAGAAAATCCTTCTTTATGATCTCCATGCCCTTATGGCTCATATAACTGAGCCTATAGTGCCACAATGTTGTATCTACTTTTGAAGCTAAAATATTACAAACATTAGTGCTATAAGTGGTTAAATACAAGGTTCCAACCTTCTTACCTCTTGCCACCACAAGAGCACCCTTATTAACCTTTCAAGAGTCCACTATAAATATCACAGTACAACCATCACTTCCCAACTAGCTCGCCGATATCAAATTTTGTATAAAGTAGGCACATGTATGACATCCTTTAATAGCAATATATTCCCATTCCGCATCTTTACCTGAACAAAACCTTTTCCAACTATATTGCAAGGCTCATCATCACCAAGAAAAACATGCCCAAAATCTCTTTGAACATAATAAAAAAAATGATGCCTATGTGGAGTAGCATGGAAAGAGGCCCCTAAATCTAAAATCCAAGATTTAACAATATTGTGCAAAGAAATAATCAAAACATCCTGACATACATTACCCATTGCCACATCTACCTCCTTGTTTTCTTCCTATTGTTTCTTCTTGTCCCAAAGCTCCCAGTAGTCCTTATTTTCATGCCCAAACTTTCCATAGTGCTAACATACTATCTTGCTTTTGGATTTTGACCTTTCCCGATATTTCGATTTTCCACGACTTCCTTTATTCATCTGTCTCCCTCTAGTTTCCACTCTCAAAGCATTACTTGAAGTATAAGATTCCTCAGATATTTTTCTTTGCATTTCCTCTCTTAGAATCACCCATACAACATCCTCGAACATCAACTTTGAGTTAGCTGGAACTGAGTTGCTTACCACCATCACCAGGCTATTCCAACTCTCAGGTAAAGAGCACAAAATTAATAGAGCCCTAACTTCTTCATAAAATTCTATTTTAACCGAATCTAGCATATTTACAACCCTATTAAAATAATTTAAATGATTTGCTACTGAATGACTCTCAGACATCTTCATATTAAACAAATTTTTCATTAAAAATATCTTGTTAGAGGTAGAGGGTTTTTCATATAACTTCCCTAATGCATCCAACAGTTCTTTTGTAGTATTTTCCTTTGAAACATTAAATAATACCAAAGATGTAAGACACAACTAGATTATCACAAGTGCCTTCCTATAAAAAAAATCCCATTCCGCATCCGTCATGCTTGAGGGTTTGTTCATCTTCTCAGACAACGAAATATAAATATCCTTCTGATAAAGGTAATATTCCATGTACATCTTCCAAAGACTGAAGTTCTACTCATCGAATTTATCAACCATTGATCTTCCATCATTTGCCATAACTCCCACTCAAGTTGAAAATTTTCCCGTGATTCAACACTTCAGCAAACTAGACCAGACTCTGATACCAACTGTTAGTAAATAAGGGATAAAATATGTGGAACAATCTCTCACAGAATCGCAACAATAGAAACTAATATGCAGAAAATATTATTGATCTCAAATAAAAGTGTAGAATAAAAATAACACAACAGAAAGAGACAATATTTATCATGGTTCACCTAATTGGGGCTACGTCCACCAAGAATCACTTTCTCAGATTTTATTACAAGCCACCACTCTCTCAATACAGTACCCATATCTGTTTGGATCTATGCTCAACAAACTCTACAAAATTCACACCTAAATTCAGACACATCTACAATGTTATATCATACCTACCATATGCACAAAACCACATAAGTAGACAACTGCTTAAGAAATTTTACAAAACTGTGGGTATCAAAATCATGGGCCAAAACCGTCCCATAAACCTATGGGTCAAAAATCCTGCCCATCTGAGAAAAGTACGTTTCTTGGTATAACAGACACATTTTTTCGAGGCCATTTTTTTTTCTTAGGGGGTGCGCCCCTGAATCTTAGTGAGACAACTGTGGAAAGAGTATAGTACTCTTAGTGTACAGTCTTCAACATTTTCACACATGAAAATATGGTCCATAACCTAACATACTAAGGATGCCCCGTCCTATCCCATCAATGCATGTTCTATTCCATTTCTCATCGCTATTGGCTATCCACTATCACAAATCTCATATCACATGAATATTTCATATGGTGTTGTCAAACTTTGTGTTATGGTAGGTCCTCTTACTATGCTTGTACCTTTCCTTATTGGAAAAATACTCGACGGTTGTGACATGCTTCTAGGCCTCAATTGGATTCATTGGTCTAAGTCCATCATCTTTATGAATCATTTATGACTCAAATTCATTCATAACAATCAATTCATTTCTATCGATGGTGTGCCTCCATCTATTCCATGGTTTTCATCTACTCAAGCACTACTTAATGCATTTCCTACTTCATCTAGTACATCACACTGCATGTTAATCAAAGCAAAAATATACTCCTAGTTCTCCTACTCACACACCCTCTACGTGGCCTCACCACTCTGCTAGTACTACACACCGATATAGGAAAATTTCCCACATAATTACAACATCTTGGTGCAAATATCCTCCTTATTTTATTCCAAGTAGGTGTCCATCACCTCTGAGCTCTAGGTCATACACTTTCATCACCATCAACATCAGATGAGGGACCTTCATCCTTCACTTTCATTGGATAGTGCACTCAGTCACATGCACATGGGGGGCATTACATTATCTCTCCCCCTACTCACATCATCAATCTTATAGCATACACATATTCATCCACACATAGTTTGACCATTTCTTGATGACACACTATTGTGTTTTGGTTCACACTTGACTGTTGACGATTTATAATACACATGAACCCCACACACTATACATTCAACACTACACATCACACATCTTCACACATATTATAGTACATCTCACAGTATACATCTTACATCTTGCATACTACATCTTACGTTTATTCTACATCATGTGTATTTCAACCTTTGGGCATCTACATATCATACAAATTCTACACACCATACTAGTGTTCATCATACATGTTTCACACTCATACTATCTATACATCTTGCATTGCATGCTATACATCACACGTTACACATCACATAATAGTCTCTCATCATTACACATAATACACACATCTACTTATACATACTACACTCATTACCCGATGACGTACTCTAGTCTCATGGTCCATACTAGACTATTGAGGGTATACATAACTAATGGACCTCATCACACTCACAAATGAAACAATTCACTCTTTATCCCATGCGAAATTCCTATATTAGTGATATATGCCATAGGCTACATCATCACTTCCGATCGCATCACTTAGTGGTATATGCTTTAAGATACATCACTACTCCCTCTTCTCATGTTGTAGTGATATACATCATAGGTACATAGTCTCTTCAGCTTGTATCACTTAGTGGTATAATATTTAGGCTACATCACCACTCCCTTTTCTCATCTTGTAGTGATAAACATAGTAGGCTACATTATTACTTACTCTAGCATCATCCTCAGCTATTCGGCTCATCGTTTAGTGATAAATGCTTTAGGATACATCACCACTCATTCGATCATCTTGTTGTGATATACGCTTAGGCTACACCATCATGTACATCTCATCTATATGTCACATGTCATCACTACACATTCACCACAACACTCTACACACAACACATAGTTTGACCATTTCCTGATGACACACTCTCTTTTACGGTTCATTCTTGACTGTTGAGGGGGCATAAATAAATGAACATCATTTCCTACACTTCCATTCACTTAGGGGGCACGTGGTGCTTATCATTCACTTGGCATTCCATTCCATCCATCCACAACATATTTCATATCTTGGTTGTATTTACTCTTGCTTACATTTACATGTACATGTTCGTCTTATTACACATGTTAGATAGATCTCTTGTATGTAATTTTCTGTACCATACACACATGTGTGCTCACGTATTTTTCTAGTTGTGATCACATATACAGAGCTTCTACATGCAACATGGATGATTGGCATACTACCAGTCCCAGAATGGCTCCTGGGGGTATCCACTTTCCTACACTACAGGTTTTATTATTTCATAACACACTAATTTATTGTTTATACACGCTTTTGACATACACTTTATCTTTCTAACATACTAACGGGTGCTTCATGTGTAGCATTTTTTTTGCAGGATTACTTGCAACCATGGCTATTTGTTTATTTGTCCTTGCTTGTCTCTATTTTTCATTGTATGTGGGCTTTGCCCTTTATTTTTTGTGCACACTTTCTTATTTGTATGCAACCATTATGGCCTTGAATGTCTTGCGACATCGTGAGTGGTGTCCCATATTTACAACCCTCTTTTTGCGGCCTACATTTTCTTCTTGGGTGTTTACATTATCATCTTGCGTCTTAGCTTATACATTGTCTTCGTAGCTTATTCTTTGTTGTCTACATGCATGCTTGTCTTTGTTTGTACTAACACTTATTCTCTATCCACTTTGTTTATGTGTGCCTTGGTTTATACCAAGCACATTCCCTTCCCCCTATAGGGCACAATTTCTGTGGTTGGTCCTCTTTTGGGCCACATTTTCCTATCTGTGACGTCATATGCACCCTCAAAGAGGGGGGCATCATTTGGGTTTACAACATAGTATTGGTATAGTCTAGTTTTTAGTTTTCATCCATGACACAGTGGGTTATATAGTGAGTGGGTTCAAACCAATCTATAAAAGTCCATACACAACCATTTACAGGGTATATTGTCCTTCGAATTCTGGGGAGGAGTTACAGGTTAGAGGATAAATAAAACCTTCCTCTCTACATTACTTCGGCTAGTGGCGTCAGATCACCAAAAAAACTAGACAATATAGAGATCTCTTCACTCTTGGGAAGAAGTTACAGGTTGGAGGATACTGTTGACAATTTTTTGCACTTGTGCAAAGATGTGCAACTTGAAACTTTTTCGAAGGAAGGCATTGATGAAATGGACCTGAATCTGAATAGGGGGATGCATTACAATTTTATTGTGTTTTTAGTTGCAGCAATTGATTAACTACATGTAATCTGTAACTATGCGTGACGTTACAAAATGTAACACCTCACATAGATACTTCTATTCCATGTTCATCTTCAACAAGGAAACAAAAAATCCCCGAAGGACTAATGCATTTCCTTGATGATGGTGGGAATCACAGTTTAGGTGAAATGTTAAATTCGAAACAAAATAGAGTTGCAGTTTACATGAAAGAGAGTTCATTTTTAAGTTAGAGGTACCTCAAAAACTCATTATTTATGCATGTTTAAATACATTTAATTATGTGATTAAGTTGTTTATTTCATTAGACAATTAATATCCATCATAAAAGATGAATGTAGAAAGAAGTATACAACTCAGTTATAGAAATTAATGTTATTTATTCATGAAGAAATTCAATATTTCCCACACAATCCGTGGGATGTAACTCACAACTAATGAGAAAGAAGTACATGTGCATGAAGTTAAAAGTAAAAGAGTATACAAGAAACCCATAATTGCCTTGGGTTCTTCTTCTAATCTTCTTGTCTTAAGTTCTAACTTCATCTTTCATCCAATTCTCCCAGTAGCCACAGTGTACCTAAAAAATGAAAGGAAAAGGACATCAATATTGAGCTCAGGGTTTGATCTGTACTCATGTACTGTCTAACTACATGTAAATGGATTTCTAAATATCACAAGCATAAGGTACATTAGAGATAGATACAAAATTGATAAAGTAGTATTCTACAACATCACATATGATTCCCAGAATCATTACAGAAGAAGAAAGAGAAGAAGAAAAAATATGGAACATAAGAGAGGCCAAAAATCCTAATTATTTTCTAACTATTTTCCTAAGTGTGCAGGTACATGTAGCAGATGAAGAAGGCAAAAATATTTTACAGAAATGATTAGTGTACTAAAAGGAAATACATGCTTAAGGAATCTAGATGGTACAAGTTTATGAGATGTTCCAGAAAAAGGAAAATGCAAGTAGAAATCAAAAATTTTCATCAAATTATAGCCAAGTACAAGGTACATAATGAGTATTAGAATCTACAAAAACTACTCAAATAAGGCATGATATATGGGATGGAAGACATTGAAACACTGAATCAAAATTAAAGAAGTAAAGTACAAGTAACAATTCTTGATTCTAGAACAATTTTTTCATCAAAGCACATAAAATAAGCAAGGGTATATTCCAGTTTTTCATTAACAAACCTCTACAAGAACCCAAGAAGAGGATAGTTACTGGAGATACCAAAAAATGAGAAACATCTAAGGATTTAGATGAAGGAAAATAATAAGTTTAAAAGAATAGATGAAGTTTACAACTCATGATATCAGTAATGCAAAATTCAGTTTTCATCATAATGACAAGAATGCAGGTTCTAATTAGATGAAACAAATCAATAAATAGTCTACTTGCAACTTATGGTTTCCAAAAGAAAGAGTATAGGAAGCCAATCCTCAAAACAGTAGACTATATGCTTCAAATAGATGCAATAGTTTCAACATGGCTCAGTTTAAGAACCAACTTAGCCATACAAAAGTTTGCCCTGAAAGAATTTCAGAAATACATTCTAGAATTATTCAAGGAAGGTGAAAAATAATTATTCTCTTAGAATCTCAAGAAGTCATAAATTATAGATTTCAAAGCTTACACCCAAATGAACCATCTTCAGAAATCATAAGTGTGAATCCAAGAAAAGCAAGATAAGCTACAAGTACTACTTCTTTAAGATGTAATTTACAAATGATTCATACAAACTGTCCATTTACAAGAATCATTACAGAATAAGAAATGAGTTGTGTAATAAGATCCATCATCCAATAATAGTTGTCAAAGGAAACAAATTGTATTTAAAAGGGTGACATTTCTAGCTTAGAAACAAAGATAAATGATCAAAGTACAAACTTAGCTATAAGATCAAATTGAAGAGAGAAATAGGAAAGGCTTGTAGCCTTAAAATTTTCCAACTATTACTTCAGATGTGTAGGGACAGTCAAAACGTAAAGAGCATTGTTAAATATGCATGCTATATTTTAAAGGTACACTTTCTTACATCTACAAAGTAGAATTTAGGAATAGAAATTATCTGAAGTAAAGATAATAATAACAGAGTTCATTCATAAAAGAAAACAAATTATCATTATATTTCAAGCATATGAATCTCAAGTTTCTATCTTACAGAGCTATAATTTTTAGTTGTCCAATAAAGGCATCACCATCAAAGAAGACACAATATTTAGGATGGAATATATATGATAATTAGAACTTCAAAATGAGTCAAGTACAGATACTTTAGCTCCATGAAGGTGAGGACTAAATAATATTTCTATAGAGTTTACAAAGTAATAATCAAGTAAGAGTAATGGAAGGTGTCACCTACATTCAACTAAAGAAGCATACTACTTCTTGAATTCAAGGATTCATCCATACAAAGATGTGATGATAAGATAACAACTGATCACAAGAAATGCAAAGGAAGCATTCACCTATCAACAAATGATACATCTAAAAACAGTAAGCAATAGATTTTCAAAGCTTTTAACAGTCAAGTTCTAGGGTATCAAATAGATCCACAACTAGTGAGAAAGAAATAGCTCAAAATCACAAGTTTAATGGAGCTACAAAAGAAATAAAATGAGTCAACTTACTGGATTCAGAAAAAACTTTTGAAACCCCAGAAGTTCTATCAAATGCGAAGAAAGTGAAGATACCTAGAACAAATTTCAAACTCAGGTTTGATAAAGAACACAGATAAAATAAACTCAGTTCTAACAAGCACGAAAGTAGAAGAAGAAATGAGCTCGAGTTTTGAATGGACAAAAGAAATAATGCATAAATCATAAATTTTCAAGGCATTTAAAGAAACAAAAACAAGCTCCGGGCTCGAAGACCAAATGTTGCAGAGCCATATCTGGGTGGAGCTCAAGTAGCGTACTAATGGTAGGAAAATAGTTGCAATAACATATTATGCGCATCATCAGATGTAAATGAAAACTTCAAAGAAACTACAATGTAAATGTTATAGAAAGAAAACCCAAATCGGATTTCAGAGATTGACATTTACAGGGCCATCAAAGATCAAATAGAGCTCAATTTATGAGAAGAATAGAGAATTTAGCAACGTCTGTGTAATACAAAACCAAATCCATCAACACAAAGATTCAAGTGGAAGGTTTCAGTCCTTTTTAAAAAACAACAAGCAAATCAGAGACTAACAACTCAAATCTAGTTACAACGAATCAGAAGTTCCAGCTTTCAGAATGAAACAAAGTTTGAATAGATGCATTTTTTTAGTTTCAGAGCAATAAGAGTTCATTTTACACTCCATGGCCATCAAATTTTGCATGAAAATCAAAGAGAGAAGTGAAAACTTACCAATTCAAGGTCAAATATTGAATGCAGAGTGAACAAAAAAGACCTCAAGGCTCAAAGTTCTCATAAATGGCAAAAGAAATAACAAAAGAGCCACAAATCTCAGGCATGTTTAGTATCAGATCCAAGGGAAAAAATTAAAATGGAAGTATACAGGTACAAAAACAGACTAGCTCACCTTTAACCTTTCATGACAGTTATTGTCTGATAGAGCTCAAACAAGAGAAATGACAATAGAACAAAGTGCCTGCGAATATAATGAGCCTCAACGAGCTAGCAGTAAAACATCAAAATTCGAGTTTGAGATCATACAGCGTTGGTAGCCACAACTAAAAATCATAGAAATTCGAATCAAAGACAAAAATAATAAAGAAACCAAGCTCTAAAAATCTACAGAACTTTGCAGAGGCTTGAGAATCAGAAACATTGAGTCCACAAAGCTTCAAATGGAGAGCCTTCTTGCTTAGAAATGAATAAAGATAGCTCAAACTGAAACTAATTGTGGCCACCCCTACCAAAGTTTTCTTAGAAGCTTGAAACAGAGAAAAAATGATGTAAAATGTAGATATTCAGAGCCTCATAGAATTGATTTACAGAGGAAAATTGAGTTCAAGATCAAACAACAATGACAGTGAGTAGAAAAATAGCCAGGGCTTTGCTGCTCAAAATAAGCAAGCAAGAATGAGAAAATGATAAGCTCGGCGTGTTTTTTAATCAACCTAAATCACTATAGTTATTTCTCAATGGCCAAGATCAAATCGTATAAGATCAAATGGTGCACATTGCTAACTCTAAAGTTAGACATCGATGATCAGATATCTAATGGTACAGATGATAAATGGCCATAATCCAATCACCAAGTTCAAAGCAGACACAAACCCTAACCATAGCCATCTCACGTCAAAATTCAGCCATGGTTCTGAAAATCAATGAACGAGATCAAGCTGCCCAAGATCAATGGTGTAACAAGCATTTACCGCATTAATTATCAAGTAAGAACCCTAACTGAGGGGACAGACAAATCAATGGTGGCGAATCAAATAGTACATGCATCAATGGCCAATGCTCTTTTTTAAATTATCAATGCAAACTCAAAGTTATAGTGTAACCTTATCATGGTTAAGCAAAGCCACCGAAAAATCATTCGAAGGGTGAGTCATCATGGAGAGGGGGCCAACCCTATTATCCAAAAATCATTGCTTTGACTTGACTAAAGGTTCAAACTATAGTGTGAAATACCGACAATGTAATTATCAAAAAGGTAAGATTTACCTTATGTTATGCATGATTTAAAAAAAAAATGAAAACTATATTATTTGAAATGATAAGAGTCCAAACCATGTGTTATTAACCAAGTAAAAGGTGGTCACCATATATGCACCAATGATTACTAAAAAGGTAAACTTTACCTTATCACCTTATATGTAATGATTTTTAATCAAAAGGGACCAAGCCAATAATGTAAAGATCAAGTGAAATGAAGGTGGCCAAACAATAGATGGTTGAGACATATAGAATTAAATAAAATTCCATGATTACCTTAGTTTCCTTGAAGGTACCTTAAAAATTATTCAATGAATCTCATGCTCATGGAGATAAGTTAAAAGAAAGACATGTATCTTTTGCATGTGAACAGAAAGGTAACAAAGGTATTATCATGTAGATTAAGAAAACTGCATACATACAGATGTCAACATCATATTCATCACATGGGTCATGAAGGGGAGTAGGTTTTACATGCAATGCACTAGAAGACAAAATAGCAGAGAAGTCAAACATATGTCAACATCAGAGATCAAGAAGACCTTTTGACATGCTAATTACTTTATTTTTTACAAATAATGGTATTATTTTCTTGCACATGTCTACAGGCGGTCCCTGTTTCGCACAGAATTTTGTTCCAGAATAGAGTTACTTCTATCTTTTCATTCTCTTGAGAAACATATAAGGGTTAGGGCTAGGAGGAATACCTGTTGAGTGTTGGGAGGGTGTGTGCATACCGTAGAGAGATCAAACTGATTGTGAAGAACTCCTTTTTGTTTGGGAAGGACTACTACTTTCTGACGAGGATACAGGTTCGAGGAATGTGGTGATGAAGGAAAATCTTAGGTGGGATGATCCGACAATCGAAAATGAGCTGATGAAGCTATCCTCTAACTCTCCCACTGCTTGGATGAGTGTGACAGTGATCTCGTTGATCAATTACAGTCTTGGACTCAATGCTCTTCTCTGCAAACTCATTTCTCCTTCTCACTTGTCTCTCCCTTGCAAATGGATTCGGGTCCTTGCATTTTGGTTGGGGTAGGTCATTTACAGGGAACCGATGGTGGTTGCATAACCGACAGCGGTCGAGGTAGGGGACCGTCGTCGGTCAAGTCAAAGTTGGCTATTTTTACTAAAAATAGCCAACTTTCCCTCCTTTTCTCGCCGAGGGGTCAGTTGTGGGCTTGGTCAAGTCATTATTAGGCTCATTTTGATGTGGGTGAGGGGTCATGAGTCATGGGTGTGGGTCTGGACCAAGTCATAGGTCTTAATTAAGTTAGTATTAAGGTTAGGGCTAGGTCCAAAATGAGGTGGTGACATGAGGTGGCAGGGTTGGAGATGTGGATTTATTAATTATAAGGTAATGATAATAAATAATTAAGTGTGTAAGTTTTAGGTGGTGAGGTAGGGTTAGGTTGCGGGACGAGATTACGGAGTACAGGGCGTCGTACAGACCTCAAATTTGGTGTCTACAGTCCCCACACATTGGGTGAATTTTTTGCAAAGTATTAAAGGCAAAGGAATTATTTTTCTCACACAGGAAGATTAATTTTTTGCATGTACATCCAATGGGGCAGAATTAAAGAATGCCTAAAATTATCATTGCAAGTGGATCAAGTTGTAAGTGTCACATCAACAAAAGAAGAAAAAGATTGCATGCACATTGGAGAAGACTCACACAACAAGCAAAGGATATTATTAGCCAAATTATTCATCCAATTTTATTAAAAATAGATCAGTCAACTGCACTTGGACTGAAATTTATTTTTGTAACTAAGGCTATTAATGCCTCATTGTAATCAACATGTATACTTTTATTCCTTTATTTATTCATGATAAAGGGGGTAAAATTAGCATGCATGGGGCAAGTACAAATTTTATCCTATTTTTAGGATGGGATGGTGTGAATAATCTTGCTATATATATTGTGTGCAATTGTAAGGCACAAGGAGGACTTTTTTTGACATAGGAGTGCTGAAGCAATTTTTTTCAAGTTTTGCCCCTTGAATGAGAACTGATTTTCTGCCTTTCCAATTATTTGCAGTGGTGTGTATCTCTTTATTAATTCTTGTGAATGTCAATTCCCTGATTAATCATCTTACCTTACTACAAATATGGTAATTTCTTGCATAGTATTAGTGTGCATGTTTATCTTATTATGTTGTTGTGATTTATTCACTCAATACATAAAGTATTTTACCTTAATATTCTATTGAAAACCATTGGTTCGTGCATCCAAAATTCATTTCTCAATTTTATTATGCATATGCTCAGTCAAAGCCCTCAACAAGTTTGGTGTATCACCCCCTTTCAATTTCATTCACAGTCATCTTTGTACCCTCAAAACCCCAAAAAAATAGTTTAGGATACATAAAAAAGGAACCGAAAATTGATACCAGAGACTCACCTCAACAATAGGTATACCCACAAACCTTAGGTGTTTCCATTATATCTACGAAAGTGAGAGATTCAAAACAAGCCTAGAACCCCTGCTGTCATCTCTCAAGTAGGGTGCACTTTCAAGAGATAACAGATACATCAGACTTTCCTCCCTACACTTCTTTGGCCAAAGGCATGAGATCACCCAAAAAACTCACACTTCATTGACATTTACATGATCCCTTCTATACCTTTTTTCTCATCATGGATTAGGTGCACATGATCCTTTTTCATTTTCATACTTTCATTACATGCTTTCTACACACACACACACACACACACACACACACACACACACACACACACACAATTGGTTGGTTGCGGCCTTGGGTCGGGCCGATTGGTTGGTTGTGGCCTTGGGTTGGGCCGATTGGGTGGTTGCGGCCTTGGGTCAGGCCAATTGGTTGGTTGTGGCCTTGGGTCGAGCCGATTGGTTGATTACAGCGTTGGGTTGGGCTGATTGGGTGGTTGCAACCTTGGGTCGGGCCGATTGGTTGATTGCGGTCTGAGGTCGGGCCAATGAATTCAAAATAAGGCTATTTAGCAAAGGCCCGGGGTAGGTGATGTGGTGAAAAATAGAGTTCGGTGGATAAGGGCAGGAGTTAGGGTAAATTAGGCAGGTAACCGATATCGGTTAGTGGTGACCGGTATTGGTTAGGAGACCGATACCGGTTTTCTAGGGTGCGCCCTGACTAATATAGGTTAGAGGTCAAAACCTATAAAAATAAAAAATACGGCATGTCATTTTCACATTGTGAATTTAAGTGCCAACTTTTTCTTGTCTGAGTTTTGAATTGATTGGGTTAAGTTTTTGGGCTGAGTTGGCACTATTTTAGTGGGGGAGTGAATTATTGGTAGGCCCCCGAGATTAGGAGGCAGAGTTTGATTGGTTGAGGACCCTGCTGAGGATATTTGGAGCTATGGCACAGCCTGGAGGAGCAGGAGGTGCTAGAGGAGTTGGACCACCACCACCTATCCCACCACGACGACGTGTAGTTGTACCGGTAGGCTCTAAATTCCTATTTGTGTGAAGTTGATGAATTTAGCTAGGATGTGGGTTTTGGGGTAGGAATCCAAAATTTGATAAAATAATGAATAAATTAAATCGTGAAATGGAGTGGGTAGATATGTTAGGTAGGCCAAAATGGCAAGGTGGGTAAGTTTTTAGGCAATTGTGCAGGGTAGATGGGTAAAAATAGGAAAAAAGGGGATTTGGGGGGGCCGTTTTTTGTCCGGCCCCGAAATCCCACAGTGACCAATGTCGGTCACTAGGCGAATGACATCGGTCACAGCGAAAGATGTGTAGATTAGTTGTTATAGAGATTGGCGTCGGTTGTGTGTCGACTGACGTCGGTGTAAAAAGTTGACATAGAATGTTTGGGGGGGCCGATGGTGGGTGAGGGTGACCGGTACCGGTCACCATGGGTAGGAGGTAAGGTTGTGAAATTTGTTTTGTTGGTTTGTTGTAGGCGGGTAGGATAGATTTTTGGGGTGAAGGGGGAGAAGGTAGAGTTGCTAGGAAAGGTTATTGGGGTGGGGTTAATCGGGTGGTTGGAGGCTGGTTCGGGTAGGATAGGTTATGAGTTGTGTATGAATCAGGAGGGGTTAAATTGGTTGAGGTATGGTTAGAGGGCAAGAGTAGAGTGGGTGGAGTATGAGTGGGGCGGTTGGGTAGGGTGTGGGATAGGTAAAGGGGATATTGTAGATGTTTGTTGGGTGGGGTTATTGATGTTGAGGGAGATGAGGTGGTTTAGGTTTGATTGGAGTGGGTAGGATATTTAGAGAAGGACCATAAGAGTGAGAGGAATTTATAGATGTATAGGGTAAGATAGGTGGGTGTAGATGTGTTTATAGAGTGGGGTTGTGACTGGGTGGGTGAGTAAGTATAGAGGGTTAAGGTAGTTATTTTGTAAAGGGTAGGCCTGATGGAGTGGGGTTGTTTTTGTAGGCATGCCAGCAGCTGACAATGTGAGATCGGATGCCCACCTCTACTGGGGCGGATGCGGCCACATGTGACTACAGCGCAGTGGGCAGTTATGCGGGAGGTTGGACTTGGCGGAGGTCCAGATGTATATGGCTATGGATAGGGACCATAGCCTGATGGTTGCCCTCATCGACAGATGGGATCCAGCAACCAATGTCTTCCATCTCCCTACTGGAGAGATGACAGTCACACTAGAGGATGTGTATCGCATCTTGAGACTATCGATCATAGGTGAGGTGGGTGTTCCAGGTGGATGTTGAGACAACGATGGATAGCATCCTGTAGGTATTCAGGGATGTAACCCCATTGATTATGTACCATAGTGCGAGCATCTGCTACAACGATATGTATCACGCGCATCGACAGGAGACACGACTTTCCGTGCTGATGGTGATCGGTATCACCTGCTTCGCCCTCCCTGACTCAGAGGGAGGCCACTTCCCACGGGCTTTAATGGGGAGTGTTACATGAGATGGTGGGAGGAGCACACCTGCTATGCATGGGGCACCGGTGTATCTGGTGCAGCTATACAGAGAGCTCTGGGGGCTATCGCCGTATGAGGCGATTCGGTATATGTTCGACATTCTTGTTACACTACTGGGCCTACGAGCATATCGTGTGTATACGACCAGTAGGGTTGCCCCAGTAGCCAGGGCCACAGGTAGTTTATAGATATGGGTTTCAGAGGTGGTGTTGGGGGTCCGTGGGCCAGCCACGAGCAGTTATCGCAGGGGCGGGATGTCACTTTCTATAGATATATGCTAGAGGGCGCCTGACTACCTTAGATATTATATAGAGGGCCATATAGAGGCCATCAGCCCCGTGGAGGAGCTCAAGCACAGCTGCGTTGGATCCAGTACATCTTCTGGATAGCCGGACGGAGACTCGGGGAGTATGAGCGGATTCCCTTAGAGAGGGGTACGATGACAGTTAGGCCTATGGCAGGATGAGCCACCTCCCTTCCCACAGTATCGGAGGGAGGATGTAGAGGCACCCACTGCCTCTACCGTAGCCATTGGACCCAGTCTGGGTAGTAGAGAGACCCTGTAGATGAGATAATGGACGACGCCAGGGTGACAGGCTCATTTTTGGTTTGGTGGGCAGGGCAGAGGGCGGGCCGTGAGAGCATAGCCAGCACAACCATATTTAGCGGCTGTTACAGCAGAGAGGGGACCGTCTCCTGGGTCAGTTGTAGTTACTACAGGGGTAGCTTGCTACTGCACAGGCACAGATTAGATTGTTACAGGGGGCAGTTGGCCCAGGCCCAGGCACAGGCACAACCTCAGGTCTAGATCCTTGTTCAGGCACAGGTAAAGGTCCCCTATTCAGGCTCTGATGGTAGCTCAACTACCATCACAGGTACAGGCACAAGGTCAGGGGTGTACAGGAAGGGTAGGGCCCACTTATATTAGGAGCTGGGGGACCAGCCCCCCAGCCATGGTGGCACGGGCTCGATACATGGAGGTGAGAGCGGAGGCCCACTATTATCAGGACGTACTAGATGGTACTGGTGCCGAGTATTAGCCATATGCGGCTCACAGAGCTGAGAATCCCTGGAGTCACAGGTCACAGGGGCTATAGCCACAGCTGGTGGGTCAGTGACAGGTAGGAGGTGAGATCTGGCATAGGGGCCAACTGAGGGAAGGGCCGAGGGAGGGGGGAGAGAGCTGAGCCACCCCAGGAGCGGAGATGGGTTTTTTTTGATTTGATAGAGGATTTGTTGATAAAGACACCGGTTTGCGAATTGAGGTGTGTATATAGAGGCCTACGTGCCCCTCATAGGATTTATGTATGCATTTTTGTTGTATATACTGACCTGCGAGCCGAGTACTTTTTGTATAGTTGATACCGGCCTACGAGCCAAGTATAATTTTTGACATGAGAGACTGGCCTGCGAGCCGAGTCAAGATTTTGACAGAGACAACGGCCTGCGTGCCGACTTTGTATGTTTTGGATTATAGAGGCCCCATGCAGGGCAATTTGTATATGTTGACATTGATTTGAGGGATATATATAGATGATGAGTTTGATCCACATGGTGTGTATAAATGTTTGATTTGATACATATATTATAATTTTGTATGTGTTTTGTCGATGGTATTGGAATTTGATGTATATATAGATGATGTTGATGATGTTTTGATGATATGGATATGTTTTGAAATGTTGATGTTTATTATGATGATGGATGTTGATAGTGATGTTGTTATGCAAGGAAAAGAGGCGGGCTCTGCCAAAAAAAATTCAAAAAAACAAAGAAAAGGATTAGGTTTAAGCAAGAGGAGACAGATGACTGATATCGGTTAGATAACCGATGTCGGTCACAACCTGATCGATACTAGTTAGCTAACCGATATCGGTTACTCTTAAACGAGATTTTCTAAAAATAGAAAATCTTGGGAGGCAACTGAAATCTTATTTTTAGAGTCATGCAACATGTTAAATACGAGGGATGCAAGGCTGTTGACGTCGATACAGGTAATTGCATGGGAGAATTGAGTGATAAGAAGGAAAGAGATAGGTAAAGTGATTGTGGGTTTGGATTAAGAAGGCGTAAAGGCAAGTAATAGTGAAGAGGGTGGTGAACATGGCTGAACAAGGAGAAGCATCCAGTGGGCAGAGAGGAGAGGGAAGACAGGTTCCACCTCTAATTGTTGCATCCCAGGAGGTATAATTTTTGGTTGGAATTAAATTTTTACATGCGTATGAATAGGATGTGGGAAGGTAAGTATGTAGAGATGAAAAATAAAGGTGATAGGAAAAAGTTTGGGATGGGGTGAATGTTATGGGGTAGGTAATCAGGGGTTTCGGATATGTGTTTAGGTATAGAGAGGCGTAAACAAGCGAATAAGTTATCATAGGTGGTGTTTTTGAGCAGGGTAGATGGAATTGACAATGACCGATATCATTTAGGAATAACCGGTATCGGTTAGGTAACTGGTATCGGTTATCTATAAATGATGTTAGTTACTATGTAAAGTTGCGGATTGTGATAAAAAAACACGTGGGAATTTATTTGTTGATTTGTTGTTTGTTGGTTTGATGTGTGCATGCACAGGCAGGGTTGAGGATGAATGATAGGGTGCCAAATTTGTTGTCACGAGTCCAAGCGGATGTAACACCAATTAAGCGGGAATTAATAAACCATGTGGGGTTAAGCGAAATCCACTATTATTCACGAATCACACACAATCATGCTATGTTGTAGGTGCTGATTGAGAAATGGAATCCTGAAAAGAATACCTTCTATCTGCCAACAAGGGAGATGACAGTGTGTTGGCTTAAAAATTTGTTGCTTGGGAAGATTTATGGATAGACGAGCCAACAGTGTGTAGGGCATAGCCCCTCTTTGAGTCAGCAAAGTGAAACTGGTTTATTGCTATTCTACCAGCAGGAATTTGTGCAAGACTCACAATATTCTACCTTCGGGAGTTTGGGATCTCATCCCAGTAGGGGTATTTCCAACTGCAAAAAGAAAGGAATGAGAGAGAGGATGAAGAAAGATTAAGTCCGAAGGAAGAAAAGAAATGAATTCCAAAGCAGAAGGGTCAGAGGGTTTATGTTTTGGGATTGGTAGTAAATAGAGCCAAACATACTTGCATAAACGAATAAAGCAATATTGATGAATAAATGACAAAAAAGTAGTGATATATTCAACAGAATAAACACATAGATCTGACATAAGAAAGATCAGATGCCCATAACACACATATTCAGCACAAAGTCTTAATATTTGCATTAATATCTTCTTCTGTTAGAAAAAGTACAAAGCCTTTTCTTCTCACTTCTATTTTTCATCTAAAAGATATCCACCCCCTGAATACAACAAGTATTCAAGTATATATAGAAGGAGAGAAGAAAAGAAGACAAAAGCAAACCAACCCCTTAATTACAAAAATAACTTACAATAGATTACAAAGCCATTTGTTGACTTTTGACAACTTTAGTGGATGACATCATCCCATGGTGCAACATGGATGATGTCATCGTTTGTGTCAACAAACTTTAAATATTTTACAAGGAGAAAGTTAGGAAGAAAGAAACTATTCGTCGTCGTCCTGCGGCTGGAAGGGGGTATCCTACTTTTGCTGCTCGGGTGACTAGATATGGAACTGGGCATGGTACTCAATGAACTTGCTGATCATGGGTTGGAATTGATCCTCGGAAGGATCCTTGTGTCGATCGCTGATAGCTTCGCAAGTCTCCCGCCCGTCTGTGAGCTTTTTTGGGAGTTTTGAATAATCGTTCTCTGCCTCTATTAGGTACCCAATGAAGTCGCGACAAGCCAACATGTTATTGATGGATTCTGCGTCGAACGTGACCTCTAGTCCCAGCCCCTGTGAAATGATCTCCTTGAAGATCTGAATAGTTTCTTCGACCTTTCTTAAGGTGAAAGAAGAAGTGAGCAAGCCTGGAGACATCCTTAAGATAATCTGTTCCATTTGATGCATTGCATCCAGGGCTTCCTCTTTTACTTTGTCGATCTTCTCCAGGATGAACTCCAACTGATGAACCTGATAATCCAGAGTAGAAAGGATTTTTTTGAGGGCTCTGGGGTGACCAAAGACGCCGAACTTGACCAGATCTTTGACTGAATAGTCGAACATTTTCTGAAAGGTCTCGTGCTGCATCCTGGCATGATCCAGCAATTCGGAGATAGGTCCTACTATCGCCTGGAGTTCTCTGTTCATCCGATTGATATTTTAATATAACCCGGTGAACTTAGCGATTACTCCTTCACTGTCCTTGAGGATCTTGCTCCTCCAGGCAGAAACTGCCATGCCCTGCTTGCCGATTTTGGCATATTCATTGATTTTATCTTGACTCAGAGGCTGAGGAGTTTCGGCGGTAGTTGTGGGAGGTGCACTGCCCATCTTCTGCAAGGCATGGAGGAGATGTTTATTTTACTCCTTCAATAGCCTTTTCTTTTCCTTTGCTTCCTGGAGCTTTTTGTAAAGGGCGTCAACTGTAGATAGGGCCTCTCCTTGCAGGATTTCTGAAGATGTCCCCATTATGACTTGAGTCACTGTGTAATCTGTCGAAGACAGATCCTTCTTATCCTTCAAAGGATTGGGGTATGCAATCTCCATCACTCTCTCCCCTGATGCACTCTGAGAGAAGCGGGTTATGGGCTTTTTCTTCTTGGCCCCTTTTAATGGGATCATGGCAAAGTCCATCGGTGCGATGGGAACTTTCCTCTTCTGTTGACTCAGGTGCTGGGAGATCCAGGATGGACTTATGGGAGAAGGACCAAAAATAGAGAAAGGGGCAGCTGTAGTAGTGGAAGGGAAAACGTGGAGACACTTAGAGGTGGCATTGAGAGGGAAGCCGAGGAAGAGATACTGCAGGGGAGGAAGACATAGGAATGGAAGGGAGCTCAGAGATGAGGGAAGAAATGGTGGGGGACAGCTTCGCGAGAGAAGAGAAGATGGATGATGAAGAAGGGGGAACAGTAGAAGACATGGGAGAGGACACGACCAAAGGAATGGTCGCTTGGGTCACCTGAGGAGGGGAAGGAGGAGAGGGAGAAGGGACAAAAGGGACCTCAATAGTTATAGTAGTGGCGACATCCTGAGTGGATGTGCCTATCGGAACATCTTCCACTGCTTCTTCTTCTAAGCTTTCCTGGATTACAACCCGTTCTTGTGAAGCGGAAGGAGGGCTTTCAGGAGCTTCCTCTTGGGTGGAGCTGGATTCACCTTCTTTTCCTTTCTCTTTGCCCTTTGGCTGTTGTTTTGCCCGAGGAGGTGCGTTTCCTAACGGAGATGTGGTGAAATCAACTCCGAGGTAGATGAGACCGTTCATTCTGCACCAATGCTCTGTTCTGCGCAGAGTCTCTTTAACCCTTTCTTTTATCATTTGGGGTGCTTTGGTCCTGTCAATCGCAACAAACGGCCAGTCATCTCCACATGTATCCAAATATACCTGATCAATTTCTTGATCAGTAGTTTGATAACCTTTTGGGACGATGGCTACGCCGTACTGGATGATTTCGGCCAAGGCCAAGCGGGAGTGGTCCTTCCTTCTGAGTTCGACCTCATGGTACAGGTCGATATAGATATCCTCGATCTGTGGAATATGAATCGGATCAAGTTTTTCCCTAGGGAGGCAATTCCTTGGGTCGAAGGTGGGCCTGGCCGGGAAGTTGTGCTTTAGATTCAACAATTCCAACTCTGCAAGCATCTCCTGGGCTTTGTGATGTGAAACACAAGTATACTTGCCCACTATAAGGGGGAAATGAGATCCACCCTTCTTCCTCTTTAAGAACTTCTCGTGGTATGTAATGAGCTATCTTGATAGCTCCAACAGGATTAGCTTGGGACCGGCATACCTTGGTAATTTGGTTGGTTTTCCCAAGAAGTTGGCTGCCCTTAGGTAGGTGAAGGTAGGGAATTACGTGAACAAGGCTCCCCACTTTTCTGTCACTGTCACAATGCTATTGGTCATACGATCGTGAGTCATGTTTGGCCTCAAAAGGCAGATGATGTCATAGAAGAAGGCGTCGTTGATCTTTGTAAATTGTGGAATACTATTTTCCAGCTTCAGCTCTGGATAGTATTCGTATATTTTAACCTAGGGCCAAACCCCACACCGCATCAAAGCTAGATAGTCTCTTTCTGAGGCCGCGGAATAAACTACGTAGGAGTTCATATAGAACCTCCCCGTTGTGGTAAGTTGTTGGAAATTCTCAGATATTGTGCTGCTTATGATCTTTGCCCACTCAAAGCATTGATCGAGCACATTTTTGTTCATTGTTTCTAAGTACCTCAGCATCCACTTGTGAAAGTAATGGGCATCAGGAAGCCCAAATACTCTGCTCAGGAACGTGATTGTATCACTGAGTTCCTCTGAAAAGTCACTGCGATGAATGACTTGTGGCCATTGGGTCACCACCTTTTTGTTCTTCAGGTATACTTCATTCATCAACTGCATACACTGATCCTCATTGTCATCCCAAGCATTGATGCAATATTCCTGACTTACGGCCACAAAGTGCCAGTGGTGAGGAATGCAGAACATTATTTCAAAGTGTCGGGTAGTGAGGTTGATTATGACCTCGCCCTTCTCATTTATGACACACCTGGTGTCTTTATTGTAGTAGCGGGCCACCACCATCATAAATTCATTATTTACTGCACTCACTGGGATCCCCCCAGCAAAATGCAGTGCACTGCCCATCAGTTTGTCTATCCAGGGACTTCTTATAACCTTTCTGCTTCTGGCCCAGAAATCCTTCATGTATATGTGTTCGAGCTCAGAATCCCTTATATCTAGGTCGCACTCTATTTGGGACTCGGGCATCCTGACCCTCTGATATTTGTACTTCATCTCTTCTTCCGTGAGTTTGGCTTTGCCCTTAGACTTGGTCGGTTTCTTGCTTGATGTTGACATATGTAACTCTGAACTCAGTTGCTGATCTGCAAGAAGAAGAAGTGAAACCCAACGCAAGAAATTCATATTAGATGTTTTATCTTCCATTAAAGCGTTGACAGAAGAAAGAGTTAGTGATTTAAAGGCCTCAGGGCGCAGGGTGCATGAATACTGCATGTTACAGGGTTAACAATATGGTGCACGGAAAAGGGCTGCTGCAAGGGATAAATCAGCACCAAAGGGTGCATGGCGCATAGATATTGCAGGTTGCATTTTTTGTTGTTATAGGTAGAAGTGCGCCTGTGCCATATGTATGCACTTTATAAAGGGTGCTGATATTTTTCATGTTACATGGGTACAGGATGCGCCAAAGGGCACATGTTTAATGCGTGTAACATAATTTTTTCATGCACCACAAGGGAACTTGGCGCGGCACATGGAAGGTCTGCATAACATGATGTTGTTGTAACAATGGGTGTGCATGCGCCTTTTAAACATTTTTGTACTTGGCGCATATAAAGTGGGTGTTACATGGATGCAGGGTGTGCCAATGGCGCAAGTTTTAATAATGTAACATATGAGTTTGGTGCACCAAGTGGGCATAGGAAAAGTGGTTTGTAACAAGTAAGGGAAGTGCGCCTTGAGGGCACAACTGTTCTTTATGTAATAGGCATGGTATGTGTGCCATTGGCGTGACTATTTATCATGTTGCAGGGGTGGTAGATGTGCCAAAAGAGGAAATGACAGTGTCTTATTTTCAAGCCTTGATTCTTTCTCCTGAGGGGTTACATGCATTTAAACTTCTTTTACAGGATGTCTTTGGGTGATGAAGAAGCTTAATCAAAGAGTTTCAAGCAATCTTTTCAAGACAGAGTCCCCTTTACCAGTAGATCTGGAAAGAGGGGGAAATGTATGTGGAAGAATAGAAGAAACAAAAAAGGGGGGGGGGGGAAGTTCATGGTTTCATAACCTTATTTAACCCAATTCATACCAACAAGTACCAAAAACCAAACATTAAACACACAAAGAAATGAGGACCTCCTACCTGGATTATATAATGGAGAAGTGTGAAACCGGGTCCACGAAGTGATTCGAAAATGATAGGGCAGGTGCACTGACAAGTATAGAGGGAAGAGAAAATCACGTGATTCTAACTGATGAAAATGACAGCGTAGATGCGCCTATATATAGGTGAGGAGGTAATAAATGCGCCGACCACTTTTTCAAGTGGCGCGCTAAAAGTGCTGTCGACAACGGAAAGCATGTGCCCTTTGGCGCATCAAAACACCTGCCAACACAAAGTTATGTGCGCCTTTGGTGCATCGAAAGTGCTGTTGACACAAGAATATATGCGCCATGGCACACCAAAACTCGGTGCAACAAAAGTATTGTTGATATGAAGGCACATGCGCCTTGGTGCATGCAAGAAAGGCGCAACATAGTGAGGCGGACCAAAATGCCTGTTGACACTTCGAACTGTGCGCCAAAGGTTTTAAAGGGGGCGCACCAAAACTTGATGTTGCATAGACATTATGTGCGCCCGACCAAAAAAGACCAAAAATGGCTAAGTTCAAAAAACTAGATTTCCCGGGAAAGGATTTTTGCAACGTTTCGAACGCAAAGAGTCCCTGACGAGGGACCAGAACAAAATTTTGGTAGGGTTATCTGTAAAATTTCCCTTGCCAATTTTACGGGATAACACAGTGACGTTAGAAGATGTGTTTCAAATTTTAAGACTTCCAATTATAGGAAGACCAGTGTATCAGGCAGGGCCTAATGTAGCGTGTGCAGCGATAATGATAGTATTTGGTCCAGCCGCACGAGATTTGACATAGGGAGGTTTGACATTCACTTATGGTATAATGTTTACGGCACACCCTGAGGCAACAAGGTTAGCCGTGGTATTAATGATAGCGGTGGGGTATTATGCATTACCTAGAGCAGACAGGGGAAGATTTCCAAAATCATTGATGTGTATTATTCAGGAAATGATAGAAGGGAGTGTTACTTTTGCATGGGCACCTGCATATCTGGCGGAGCTATACATGGGTTTATGGGCATGTAGGTGAAATCACAGGACTACACTGGATTGTGCATACTTATTACATTGTTGGGCCTATGAGCACATTATGTGTGTGCGACCAATAGGCCGACCCATCCAGGCAGGAGAGACAGGAGTGCAAAGGTTGGGATTCAGGCGATGGGTCTAGATAGAGCAAGAGGTGAGATCCGAAACCGTGATAGATGACGCCGAGTATTATAGTTAGATGTGGGATATGGTGGTGATTTCGGATATCTGTTGGAGGCCTTATGGGAACTATATGGTGACGGTGAACATAGCCAAGGATTTGAGGGGTGTAGAGCGATTGAGGTGGATCGCGGGACACAGGCCAGGTGAGTACGAGAGGATTCCTCTAGATCACGTGTGGCGAAAATTTGGATTTGTTCAGGATATACCCATGGCTCATAGACCATACAGGAGGATTGACGCCGAGGCACCATTCTCACCTCCATGGCCGACACTTCCATAAGGACCAGAAGAGACATCAGCCGATTGCAGGGTAATGGATGTAGGAGTGAAAAAGTCTTATAGATTATGGTGGGCAGCAGAGCTGCGAGATATACATGAGAGGGCCGATCATCCTAACATAGCTGTGGTTACAATGGAGAGAGATCGCCTGCAGGGTTTATTTCACCAGCTTCAAACACAGGTGAATGAGACTATGGGATTGTTAGAGGTTTCGCAGTCACGAGTGGGGAGAATAGAGGTAAGATTCCTCCACGCGAGAGGGCGTATTCTTATGTTACAGGAGAGATTGGTGGATCAGTGGGAGGAACCAATAGCAATGGCAACTTTGAGGATGGAGAGGCCAGGTGAGCGGCGTCGATGATCACCATCGCTCCCTGATTCGGGATGAGGTGTGGGGGCCTAAGTGAATTTCATAGGGATAGAAGAATAAATAAGGATGCCAACCTGCGCGTCGATGATAGAGAAGATGTATTTGTTTAACCTCTAAATAAAACTAAATACGTATGTTGATTTGAGTTTACGATAATAATAAGAATGTTTGTGTTTTGAATGTTTAGATTGAAAAAGGAAAAAGGTGAGTGTTATCAATATAAATATGCGAAAATATTTATATTTTTAAGTAAAACACAACACATGATAGGTGATGGTAGGGGATGGTTGAGCTAACCTTGGGAGACCCCATGTCTCCTAAGTGCTGCCTACATAGCCCATTGCACAAAGCAAGGAGGGGCCTCAGACTGATGTAGTTCTCCCCTAGGACCAGGGAGAGGTGAATTCAGACAATTTAGTTGTGGTTAGACAATTTGTTGGTTGGTAAAATTTTGATGTTGGTAGAGTAATGTTGTTGGTGTGGGTGTGGGTATAGGTGAAGTGAGGGTTAACTTACCCAAGCATAGGAAATCATGTCCTAAGTAAGATCAACACACAATCCTAGATTCGGGTAAAAGAGGCAAAACTGTTCCATAGTTGGAAAGAGCTAAACAAACCACGTATTATCATAGGATGAGCTTGAATCCCTAGGTACCTTGCATAGGCGAGAAGTTGATAGGTGAAAAGAGTTGTATAATCACAAGATATCGGATATACGCACATCCCTTGAGTTTTGTTATTGTGAAGAATCGTGAGGAGGGGTGGATGGAATAGCTGAAGCGTAGAGAACTTGTTATAAGGTGATTATGCTGATGGAAGAGAACCAAACCAAAATAGACAAGTCCATGACTCAAAATTACTTTTGAATACTACTTTGATGTTTCTGGATTTAGACTGATCGATACAGGAAGTCTACATGGGATATGCATTTTGTTGTTCTTGAGGTCTTCACGAAGCTAATCAATGCAAGAAGCTTCTGATAGAGGTTGACTTTGTATAGCTATCCTTCAAGGGAACAATCTACTTATAGTAGCAGATGCAGCGTTGCACACAGCTGTCCTTCGAGGGAGCAGTCTAGTTATAGTAGTAGATGTGGCTTTTGCACATAGCTGTCCTTCGAGGGAGTAGTCTAGTTTATAGCATGGAGGTCTAGATGTCTTTTTGGCATGAAGCATCTAAATTTGCAGGAAGTTTGACTCAAGAATATCCCAGAATTGTATAATTGAGAAATTGTTATTTTGATACTTTTAAGTCATGGACCAGACTAAAAAGGAGAAGGCCTATTTACGAGGAGGTGATGATCAAATCACATGGGTTTGATTTTACTTTGAGATGCACAAAAAAAAAGGTGTATGAGGTGGTAAAAGAGCTCAAGGGACGAGCGCAAGGTGGATAAGGAGTGATGTAACACTAAATTCAACAGAATAATGGTCGGAGATGCAAGGCATTAATTCAGGCTCAAGTTTACCATTAAGTGAAGCTAAATGATAAGTACCTGATCTGTAAGTGTGAGTGATAATGTAAGGTCAAATCCAATTAGGAGAAAATTTTCCGCGTTTACTCTTTTCTAGTTTGGTTACATGTTGATTCTCTTTGAGGACGAGATCACCAATCTTAAAGGTACACTCATGAATTCTCTTATCATAAGCACGCTTAATGCACTTTTGATAAATTTGAAGGTGGTTAAGCGCTGTAAGATGACGCTCATCAAGATGCTCTAATTGGGCTAACCACTCTTGGCGGAAGTCATTATTGGAGAGAATATCCTGGAGAGATATTCTGAGGGAAGGGATTTGTATTTTGAGAGGCAAGATAGCCTCGGTACCATACACTAGAGAGAATGGTGTGGCATTAGTGGAAGTATGAATGCTGGTACGATAAGCCCAAAGGGTAAAGGGGATGTGATCATGCCAATTTTGACCAGAATCGTTAACGACTTTCATGAGAATTTTGGTTAAGGTTTTGTTAGAAGATTCAGCTTGACCATTTGCTTGTGGATAGTAGGGTGAAGAGAAGCTAAGTTTGATACCAAAGTTGTCACAAAGGGCTCGTAACAACTTATTTTCAAAAGATTTTCCATTATCAGTTATCAGGCGATGAGGAACACTGAAACGGAAAATAATGTGATGATTGATGAATTCAACAATTTTCTCCTTTTTGGTTGAAATGAGTGGAACAGCCTCCACCCATTTAGTGTAATATTTAGTTGCCGTGATGATACAACAGTGATGTTGTGAAGAAGGTGGATGAATCTCACCAATAAGGTCCAAACCCCATTGTGAGAAAGGCCAAAGATCTCATGCGACCTGTAGTGGATGGCTAGGAGTATGTTGAAGGTTGACATGCTATTGACACATAATACAACACTTAACATATTCACAACAGTCTTTATTAAGAGTAGGCCAATAATATCCTAGGCGAAGGATCTGCTTGGCCATGGCAAAGCCACTAAAGTGCCCACCACAAATTCCGTCATGGACTTGTTGGATGGTATGAGTGACTTCAGCACTGGTTAGACATCGAAGGAGGATACCATCGAAGCCATGTTTATAGAGGAGTCCCCCCATGACGACATAATGAGAAACAATTTTAAGAAAAGTGCGTTTGCCATTACTATTAAGGTCAGGCGGGAGAACATAGTTTTTAAGGTAGTCGTGAAATTGGTGATACTAGGTATCGTGCGAGTCAGCAGATGCATTATTTACCATACAAACATCCGGGACTAAGTAAGATGGGGGAAAGAGTTGTTGAACCAAGACAAATATGTCAGAATCAGTTGGTGATGCAGGAATTTGCGAGGCCAAGCAAGCCATAGTATCCGCAAATTTATTAGTTGAGCGTGGAATGGTTTGGATAGTATAATGGGTAAATAAGGTCAAAAGTGAATTGACGTGACAGTTGTACTTTTGAAGTTCCTCATTTTTACATTGGTAGATGCCAGTGACTTGATTTACTACTAATTGAGAGTCACTGAAAATGTGAATAGACTTCACACCTAAGTGTAACACAACGTGGAGACCCAAAACAAGGGCCTCATATTCCGCTATATTGTTAGTGCAGGGGAAATTGAGACCGAATGAAAGAGGCATAGGTTTACCTTCAAGAGGAATGAGAACAAAATCCACCCCTCCGCCGCGTTGGCATTTAGATCCATTGAAGAAGAGAGTCATCGGATAAGACGCATCATTGAGCGAAAGAGTTATGATGAGTTCATCAGGGAAAGTAAAATTGGAAAATTGTTCCCCAGTTAAAGGGGCTTCCACAAGTCGGTCTGTGATAGTTTGTCCTTTGACTGATTTCTGGTGTACGAACTCAAGGTCGAGGTCGGCAAGGAGCATAAACCATCGGGCGATGCATTGGTTTAGGTGAGGTTTGGTGTACATATAATGTATGGGGTCAGCGTTGGTGATGACAAAAGTTTTGTGATTCAGGAGATAATGTCGGAGTTTGGTGGCCACAAATGATAGGGCTAGGCACAACTTTTCGACATGTGTATACCTAGTTTCGTAATCCACAAGAGTATGGATTATGTAATAAATTGCTTGTTCTCGATGCTCGGAGTCACGATGTGCGAGCATGGCTCCTACATCATGGTTGGTGGCAGAAGGTAAAGGTAGAAAGGGCGATCGTCCTGAGGTGGGATAAGCATAGGTGGTTGCAAGAGATAAATTTTAAGAGCCTCAAAGGCTTTGTGGCACTCCTTGCTCCATTGAAAAAAAATGTCCTTTTTAAGGAGATGATGGAAAGGTTGACATTGATTCGAGATTTGTGAGATGAAACGACGGATAGATTGGAGTTTTCCCTGTAAACTACGTAATTGTTTTAGGTTAATGGGTGGGGGCATTTCTAAAATAGCTTTGAATTTAGCGGGGTCAACCTCAATGCCACACAAAGAGACGATAAAGCCAAGGAGTTTTTTGGAAAGGACGCCAAAGACACATTTCTGTGGCTAAAGACGAACACAATATTGTAATAGGCGATCGAAAATAATGGTTAAAACATCGATATGTTCACTGCGATGTTTGGATTTTCCAAGAAGATCATCGACATAATCCTCAAGGATAGTGTGCATGATGTCATGAAAAATGTAATTCATAGCCCGTTGGTAGGTTGCACCAGCATTCTTAAGGCCAAATGGCATGACACGATAGTAGAAGGTGCCCCTGGGGGTAATGAAGGCGGTTTTATGTTGATTGTCTAGGGCTACTAAAATTTGATTATATCCCGAGAAACCATCCATGAGAGAAAGCATCTCATGGCCCGCAGTGAGATCTACAAGTTGATCAATGCTAGGTAGGGGAAGTCATCCTTTGGGAAAGTGAGGTTAAGATCTCGGAAATCCGTACATATCCAAAGTCCCCCTATCGCTTTAGTGATGGGTACAACATTAGAAATCCATTGTGGATAGTCAATAGGTAAGATGAAAGAGACAGAAAGGATTCGTTGAAGCTCTTCTTTAACCAAGAAAGCAATGCGTGGATGTATTTTTCTCAGCTTTTGTTTAACTGCTTTGGAGTCTAGTTTCAGAGTGATGTTATGGACAGCAATTTCCAGATCGATTCCTGGCATGTCAGCGTAGGACCAAGCGAAAGCTTGATTGCAGGCACAGAGAAAGGTAGTGAAGGCGGCTTGTTCTGATGCGTCGAGAGATTGTCCAATCTTTACAATGTGAGGATCATCCTCCGTGTG
The DNA here is from genome assembly GCA_019776745.2 of Taxus chinensis. Lineage (NCBI taxonomy): Eukaryota > Viridiplantae > Streptophyta > Pinopsida > Cupressales > Taxaceae > Taxus > Taxus chinensis. The sequence goes on along the minus strand of CM034147.1, from coordinate 711,455,984 downwards.
GATGTTGATTTCTATAGTCGACTCATTCAACATGGTTTGGGTGTCAAATGGTAAGGCATGTTGAATATAAGAGTCATCCGCACTAAGGTAGGTGAGAATGGAGTCATCATCCTAGCACTCCACAACATTAATCAAAGGCAGGTCTTCTTCGATCATGTATGGATATAAAAGGGGGAGAGAAGATGGGTTCTCACCATTGCGTTGATAAGTGAGAGGACCTAGGAAGATAGCATTCACGAAAAAAAAAAAGTTAGGAGGGATAGATTCTGGGTCTATCGACTCCGTGGGTGAAGATGGTAAAATGGACTATGATTGTTTGGAATGGATGACTTCGTTATCTTCTTGGATACAATTGACATGAGGTTTCTTCAATGTAGGTGGTTCAGAAAACCCAAGACCACTACGATCTTTGTGTTTGTGTGTTGTTATGGGAATAACCGTATGTCGTCCTTGCTCATAAAGACCGAAACCAAAACATTTCCAAGCACAGTGCGTCAGGAAGGTGAGGGAGAAATGACGGTTGGTTAGATATTGAAAATCTAATTGGAAGGGAACCACACCAAGGGGAGGTTCGGGGGTGACAGAGGATGCGTCAGCACCCCCATACGTTAGGTTGGTGTGGCAATTAGGTGGTCCGTAGGAGATCACCTCCCCCACACGACGGTCGTAGGTAGGATGCGCATGTAACTGTCCATACTCTTGTGGGGTATGGAAGGTGCTAACGTTGTATAGGTAGTACTCCCCCAGCGTAAGGCATTGAAAAACACCTACCAAGGGATCCGAGGTTGGGATGTTGTCCGTGGGGAAGGAAGAGGTATTCGCGTTGGTGGTTTCATTGGTCGAAGGTGTGGGTGCGGCTAAGGTGGATGGTTGAGGTGTGGTTGAAGTAGATGGTTGGGTTGGATCAATGGGTGTCTTGACTGGGTACAAGCACATCATTAGGGTGGTATAACATATTATAAGTTTTGAAGGGGGAGGCATCAGCTGTGACGGTGTATGACTTCCCCTCATACTCAAATTTTATACATCTATGTAAGGTGGAGGGAACGCATCCCATAGCCTGGATCCAAGGGTGGCCTAACAACATGTTGTATTGGAATTCTCCCTCAAGGACATAGAAGAGTTTGGGTAAGGTACGTGGCCCTACATGAATGTTAAGGATCATGGTGCCTAGGGTAGAAGTAATAGCATCGTTGAATGAACGCAACATGGTGGGGTTGGCACACATGCAGCTAGGAGGGATATTCATCTGTTGGAAGGCTTTGGAAGAGACGATGTTTAGGCTAGCACCCCCGTCGATCATAACATGATGTACCCGGATGTCCCAGATGTAAGCTGAGATGAAAAGAGCAGGTTCAGGATCTTCTGCACCAAAGATGACAATTTCTTCTTCAGAAAAACTGACAGCAGCGGCTTGCTGTACAGGGACAGAGGTGGTTGTGGAGGTAGGTTGTTTGGTGAGAGAAGCAACATGTGGTTGGGTGTGAAGATGGAGGCGATGGGAAAGGTTTCGTTAGGTAGGACCTCTATCCCTTGAAGGATCTCAATTAGAGCTTGTCGATGCGATTCAGATGTTTGAATGAGATCATAGAGTGTCATTTTTTACAGGAGATTGGTGAAGTTTTTTGATCATAGTGCGATGGGAAACTCCATCAGAGACTAGATAGGCCGGTCCACAAATAACCACTTTAGGTGGTGGTGTAATCGGGATGGCGGAAGGAGAAAGAGAGACCACCAGTGTGCTCTCTTTAGCTTTTCCATTGTTTTTCTGACCTCGAGTAGTAATGCTAATCATGTTGATCTCATGAATGTGAGATGAGGAAGATGACAGGGATAAGTCATTGTTCTCAAGAGGTGGGTTTGCAATGATGATAGATCTTGGCGAGGTGGGGACAGGTGGTATAGGAGAAGGGATCGAAGCTAAGGGTTTGTTCTTCCGTAATTCTTCTTTCTAAGATTTTCTATTCGAGATAGGTGACTGGCGAAGGATGGCTTTTAAAACTTTGCATCCTTCTACATTGTGTCCCGATGTGCGGTGGTAGGCGCAGATTTTAGATTCATCATAACCTATAGGTCGAGGTTTAGATGGATCATAGGGTCTGAGTGGGGGTAGGGAAATTGTCGCATCCCCTACCAGCATATCAAGGATCTTGGCGTAAGATCCTTTGAGTGGGTCAAATGAAGATGAGGCTATTGATTGAGTGGGTGAGATTATTGATTGTTTTGGTAATGGTTGGGTACGAGTGGTTCGTATGGGTGGTGGTTTAGGAAAGGGATTTTGATGATTGGGTTGAACTTGGTGTGGCTTCTTCTGCGCAGAAGTCATGTTTAACTGGTTAGATGATGAGGCCACAGATGACGTGGTGGCGTAAAACAACCATGGGGAAAGAGGAGCGGAAGTAAACAAGTCCTTCGAAGATTGAGTTTGCTTAGGGTTGGTCCGTAGGTAAGATACTTGGGGCAACAATGTTGAGATGCCTGCAGATTTCTGTATGGGTGCAGAAGGTGCTGGTCATGTTAAAGAAGACGTGGGAGGCATGGTGTATTGAGGCAAGGTGGAGGGGTGAGGCCCCAATATAGAAGGTAGGTGTGACGGCAAGGGTTGAAGCTGTGCCTACGGTACTGGTGTGATCGGGGGTGAGGGTTTTAGTTGTGGTGGAGGAATAGATTGGACTTGAGGAGATTGGGTCTGTCTCCTAGGTGGATTGATGGCTTTATCTTTGGATAAGTCTAAATGTTTAGGTGGGTGCGTCAGGCTGGGTATTGGTAAAGTCCCAAGCGTAGGGGAAGGTTTGGTTAGGTTGATAGAGGTTGATGAGGTATTTGGTGGAGATGAGGGGGGTGGAGGTGAGGACATAGGAATTTTGAGATTTTGTAAAAACTTTGGGTATATGGTAGAGGTGTCTGGATTAGTCATTTGCATTTGAGTAGAGCATGGTGTTCTCAAACGTGCCCATAAGAGTCGTCTATCTTCTGGGGGATGACAATCTTCATGTATGGACGGGCATTTTGATATGGAAGAGAAGTGGGTTGTGATTCTAGTCCACTGGGGGTGTGATACAGGGGGCGAATGAGGTGACTGTATCAATGGGTGTTAAAGGGTCAACCGGTCGCTGGAAAGATTTAGGTATGACGAACTGATAGGGAGGAGGGCATGTTCTAGAGGATCTTTCCTGATTAAGGAATTTGGTGATGTAGGCTCGAGGGGTTTCTCTTCTAAGGACGAAAGAAAAAGTGGCGATCCTTCTTCTTTTGCAGCAAGAGTGGTGGAAGGAGATGTTTGGGCAATAGATAAGTTGGATAACATCCACTCACCAATCTTGCAGGGATGTGGTGTAAGAAGGCTCTTCTGTGAGAAGAGAACTCTGGGTGGTTGGTTCCTTTATGGGTAAAGGAATAGCGGGGCTGTCCTCTTGTCCTGATGAAGGAGAAGGGGGCGAGGACTCTTGCGTCGGTGAAGAGGCTCGATTCAGAATTTCTTCGATGGAAGCCCTTGGTTGGGAGTTGAAAACCACATGGATCTCATGCACACTCTTCTCCTCGGCTAAGGTTTCTTGGTTTGTGTTACTGTTAGAGGAATGGTTTGGAAATGGTTTGTTGAAGATTTTTAAATTTCGATTAGCAGGGGCATTAGGATTATCGAGGGTTATATCCCCTGCATCAACCATTTCCTGCACTATGTTTTTCAACATCTTGTAGTTTTCGTGGCTGTGTCCCTTCACGCGATGGAAGTTACAAAAGTCATTTTCTTTATACCAAGAAGGTATAGTGCATGGGTAGAATCAAACCCAGAGTGAGGTTTAACAGGAGGCAAGGTGATAGCTCCTGCTTTAAGAAATTTGTCCAAGATCACATCATAAGTTTCTCCCAAGGGAGTGTACTTGATGGGCTCGGCTTTATACTTATAGGTGGATTTTGGCTGGGTATAAGACAGTGCTTGAGATTTGACCGTTACCGCATGTACAACTCCTTTTGATTTTGAAGCAGCCAATGCATGAGAGTTGGTGGTGTTGGGCTTGTTAGTGGAGTCCTGGGTTCAGAAATTTGAGTTTTTGTTGCGCAACTTCAATTTCTCCTCCTCTAAGGCCCGAATCTCTAGTTTCTGAGCCATAGTAAAGGCCTCATCAAAGGTGCGGAAAGTTTGAATTTGGAGGGTGGGAGAAATGTGTTTAGCACAGGCCCACGTAAAGAGTTCGATGAGCTCGGCTTGAGGTAAGGCATAAGTAAGTTGGTTGATGAGGCCCCGCCATCGTCCAACGAAATCTGCGATAGATTCGTCTTCAAATTGTTGGATGCCATAGAGATCGGTAATGGATACTTTCTTGGCAATATTGATGGAGAAATGATCCAAGAAAGATTGGGCTAACTGGTTAAAGGAGAAGATTGAGTGCTGGGCTAAAGCACTGTACCACTCCAAGGCAGGTCCTGATAAGGACATGGGGAAGGTACGGAGTAGTAAGGCATCGTCATGAGCAATCAGATAGCAAGCATGTCTGAATGATCTGCAAGTGTTGTTGAGGGTCCTCCTTACTATTAAAGCGAGTAAATTTCGGTAATTCCCATTGAGGAGGATATGTATGAAGGGGGACAGAAGAATGAATAGGCTCCCGAAAAACTTGCTCGTATGTCAGGGTGTTACGTGACTTCCTGAAACAGAAGCCTCAAGATTTTGCATCTTGTCCATCATTTGTTTGATTAAATCATTGGTTGGGTTAGATGATGGTGTTGTCGTCGTAAACGGAGGAGGATTGGGCCAAGAGCCGCTACTAGACAAATGGTGGGGCTAAATGTTGATAAGGTATCGATGATGAATGTGTTGGGGCAGCCGAATAAGGGTGTCCTATATAAGATGTTGAGGCCACCAGATGCGTTTGCGGAAATGAAAAGGTGGGCGGAGCCTGAGAGGGAAAGCTCGTGTGGATAGGTGGTAGAGAACAAGTTATGAAAGAGGCAATTTGCGAGAGGATGAGGTAGGGGCAGTGGACGGTAGTGATATGTGGGGCCCCAGATTAACCAAAGGAAATCCAATTGGTGCAGTATGGACCATCGAATCCACTGAGCTGGGAGACGGGGCTAAGGATGAAGATGGTGAGGCGGAGTTATTAGGTGGGGAAGGAGCTAAGTGGGCGGCTATACTAATAGGCATACCCAAGAGGAGCTGACCGTCGGGTGTACGGTCAGGGGTATGAGACAAATAATACTGTACGGAGCTAAGATTAGCATCCAAAAATTTAGCAAAATCCGGATCTCCGACAGAGATCTTGGGAAAAGCATTGGTGTATCCGTAGGATTCCCCATAGGATGCGAAGGGGGTGACTCAGGAAAAAGCACAGAACAAGCATGTGAAACCATGGCTGCTGCTTGTTTCCGGGTGATAACAACCATGGAAAAGAGGATACAACTAGAGAATTAGTCAATCAGGAACAGAAAACAACAACAAAATGTTGGAATTGGTAGGTTGCTGGTGTGTCAGGAACTGTAAAACACAGTAACTCGATATCGGTCAGATAACCGATGTCGGTTCAGAATGTAACCGGCGTCGGTCAGGTAACCGATGTCGGTAGAATGGGACCGGTGCCGGTCACTGTGAAGGCAAAGAGAGAATGTAAGAGGCTGCTGGTTTGGGGATAACAAGGCTTAGTATACCCACCAAACTATCTTGAAGTGATAACTGAGACAGGGTATGACAGAGAAACAGAACTAAAAAAAACAGAAAACAAGCAAGATGCACAAGCAAATCAAGAGACTAACCCTAGGATTAGTTTTAATCACTTTTGGGCTTATGCCTTAGACGCAAGATTATGTCAATCCTAAACAAAAGACCTAAGGGAGATGTCAAGTTTGTTTTGGCTCTGTAAGGCTACCTCAATCGGGCGGAGGAATACCGCAGAAAGGGGGGATGTTTGAGATGTTGTGTAGATTATGATGTGATTTGGTATGTGTTGTGAAGTGAGAGTAAGATTAATTTCTCGTCAATACCATGGATATCACCCCCACGTGTATGACCTGTTACTTAATCTACGTTCACTAGAATTAAAAACAAGCAAGCAAGAATGTGATGCACGTGTTTTAAACCCAAATCGAAAATGATATTCGATGAAGCAAAGAAGATGAATTTCACTAATGCAAAGATGTGAAAGAAAGACAAATTCTTTTACCAAAATGACAAAATATTTTGTGAATATTTAGAAGAAAGAAACAACAAGTGTGCTCCCTATATGAAAACAAGCAAGAAAGAAAGAAACCCGAATAGGGTCCCACCGGGCGTGCCAAAATGTTTCGCACATAATTTTAGTTCCAGAATAGAGTTGCTTCTATCCTTTCATTCTCTTGAGAAACAGATAAGGGTTAGGGCTAGGAGGAATACCTGTTGAGTGTTGGGAAGGTGTGCACATACCGTAGAGAGATCAGACCGATTGTGAAGAACTCCTTTTTGTCTGGGAAGGACTACCTATAAGTAAGACTACAAGACCACCAGATTTAGTTGAAAATAGGTGAGGATAGGCCCAGGGTCCTTTCAAAGGTGGTCAATGTGGTGATAACAGGAAACAAGCAATACACTGGTGGGATGATCGATAGGAAGGCAGTTGGGATGATCCGGTATTGGAAGTGAGCTGATGAAGCTATCCTCAGACTTTCCCAATGCTTGAATGAGTGTGACAGTGATCTCGTTGCTCAGTTACAGTCTTTGGGCTCAATGCTCTTCTCTGCAACCTTTTCTCCTTCTCACTTGTCTCTCTCCTTGCAAATGGATTCGGGATCCTTGCTTTTTGGTTGGGGGAGGTCATTTACAGGGAACCGATGGCAGTTACCTAACCGACGACGGTTGAGTAGGACCGATGTCGGTTAGGTCAAAGTTGGCTATTTTTAGTAAAACAAGCCATATTTCCCTCCTTTTCTCCCGAGGGGTCAGTTGTGGGCTTGGTCAAGTCATTATTAGGCTCGTTTTGATGCGGGTGAGGGGTGATGAGTCATGGGTGTGGGTCTGGACCAAGTCATAGGTCTTAATTAGGTTAGTTTAGGGTTAGGGCTAGGTCATAAGTGAGGTGGCGAGGTGAGGTGGCAGGGTTGGAGATGTGGATTTATTAATTATAAGGTAATTAATAAATCATTAGGTGTGTAAGGTTTTAGGTGGTGAGGTAGGGTTAGGTTGCGGGATGAGATACGGGGTAAGGGCATCGTAAGACCCAAATTTGGTGTCTATAGCCTCCACCAACTCGCTTCCTTCCCATTCGGCCAGCGGGCCGGCTTGTAACTTTGTGCCTTTTAGCCAAAAGGCTAAGTGCCAAATTTCTCTCCATGCCTCCGCCCCACCTTAACACGTGGCACTTTACATCTAATTGGGTAGAATTGCAAGCCTGCCTAGGGAAATTATCCCCTCCAAACTGGACCCGAGCCATAACTTTCATATCAATATTTGGAGTGAGGAATACATTGCATGCACATTTCCATAGAAATGACTTACACAACAAGCAAGGGATATTATTAGACAAATTATTCATCCAATTTTATTAAAAATAGATCAGTCAACTGCACTTGGAAGGAAATTTATGAAGGCAAGTTAGCCAAAATAAGAAGGGGGCTCATTTTGGATCAACAATGTACTAGTCCCATAGTGGCTCCTTTGGGCATTCACTTTCATCCACTACGAGTGTTATTATTAGCATTTTTACTTGAGCACTTTACTTTATCAGCTTATACATAGCATTGAGATACTTGTGAATAATCTTTCTAACATGCTAATGGGGTGCTTCATGTGCAATTTGTTATAGGCAAGGAGGATTCTTGTTTCCATGGTTATCTATTATATGTTTGTCATTATATGCTTTTTTATTTGTCGGCCTTGATTGTCTTTCTACACTGTGAGTGGTGAACTAATTTTTACAACCAACTTTTTGTAGTCTACATTATATTGCAGTGGGTGTTTACATTATCCTTATTAATACATTGTCTTCGTAGCGTACACTTGTCTTCTGCATGCATGATTGTTACCTTACTACACATATGGTAATTTTCCTAGCCACTTATTTACTAGTGTACCTTGGTTTATACTTATTGTGTTGTTGTGATTTATTCACTCAATACATAAAGTATTTTACCTTAATATTCTGCTGAAAACCATTGGTTCGTGCATCCAAAATTCTTTCTCAATTTTTATTATACAGTATACAACAGTCAACAGCCGTATCAATACAATAAATTTGGCAAGTGCTCACCCCCTTATCAAAGTTTGGTACTTATTATAGTGATGCCTTTTGGAGCACCTCATAACCCCAGGTGGTAGTTATATAGCGATTAGGGTTCAACATTGTATATAGAACTCTTACACATCGAAATTTTATACCAGAAAGTTTTCCTTATCACATAGTGTTGGTACACTTCATCTATACCTTAGGTGTTTCCATTTTGGGGAGCTACTTAAAGTGCTAGAGGATTCAACACCAGACCTTCCTCTCTACACTACTTTTATTGTGGCATCACCCAAAAACCCAGACAATACAAAGGTCTCTACAGTTTCAAGAGGTTAAAGGTTGGAGGATGACATGAGACTTTCCTCCCTATACTTCTTCGGCCAAAGGCAGTGAGATCACCCAAAAAACTCACACTTCATTGGCATTTAAAGGATCCTTTCTACACCTTTTTTCATCATCACGGATTAGGTGCACATGATTTCCTTTTTCACATTTTCATACATTTCACTACATGCTTTCATGTTTTTTACACACATACATGCATCTTTACACACACTTTATACACATATACATGCGTATATTTGACTCACTTGATCATCTTCTCTTTTGTAGGTCCTTCCGTATGGGAAGCAAGAAATCAACAGTCAACAACAACATCACTTGATATCACACACGACATACTAACATGTAGGTACATCACACACATCGAAATATACACAACACTGTTTCCACCCTTGGTTCATTTTCATCACATTTTTACACTTTTGGCATCTTTAGTCTCAACGCTCCATCTTTTTTTTTATCACTACCGTGCTTTGTCTAGTCCCTTAGCACACTTTCTACATTAATCTATATGGAAATCAGGTACACATATCTATCTACTTTATGTTATTGTCAAGATTTCTTCTCACCAACATAAAGTGGGGGAAAATGTAGAAACTAAATCATCATGATCTTTGAGTCATTAGATTAGTCCCAGATAACAAAATACTATTCATGCATGGTTCTCTAAGTGAAGAATTGTATTAATTAACCCATGTCTTTGGCCATCTTGCTTTGTACTTTCTATTTGCTACTTTCGAGTCTTGCACCTTTACTTGGGCCATTCTGTCCATAATTTTATACTTCAATGTTTTCCCTATTTCTGGACTTGAGTGCACCAAGCTAGGACTGGGGCAAATGCAAGTCGCCCTAATCCCCTCTAGGCGCCTTGACTCCTCTTTGTACTTTGGTCTTCACTTTTTGGGTCACTTTCTAGTCCATTTGAGCATCTTATATTTTTGGTAGTCAGCCTTTTCAGGGTTAGTTATGAAATTCAAAGCAAGGGAATCATATAAATATAAAGTTATGTGAATCATAATAAGAGACCAAACAATGAGTATCTACTATCGCCACTTAAGGTTGCATCTGTTAAAGGCATTCTATTATCTCCATTTGCATCCATCTAGCTCCATCACATGCCACAAAAGGTTGGTTCATCTGCATCACACTTCATAGAAAGGGAGTCTATTGTACTCCATGTACAAATTATTTGCATTTTACATCTAGTTACTTTCTCACTACTCACAAAGTGTGACTGGAACAAGAATAACTTAGGGCACAATTACACATGCGTGCACGTGCATACATACACACACTTAGAAATGTGTTGTGTTTGAGATGTAGTGTAACACTTAGTGATAAGTTCATCCATTTGGTAACTGAGGATAGTCCGAACCCTTCATATGCATCTTTCTTTTTTAGGATTTTGATGCATTATGCCTGGGGTTTTGCAGGTGAGTTATCCTATTGCATGTTTACATCGACATCCTAGTGAAGTTCAAAAACATACACATGAATGGAAGTGAAGCAACAAGTGCAGACATTCTAACGACCATATTCAGAAGTAGGTTTCCTAGAACATTTCTGCAGATACCAGGGCACCTAGAAACTCAGACCAGGGCACCCACAGGTGCCCCTATCCCTTCTCTAGGTGCCCCATCTATGGGTCAGAAATCTTCCAGATCTATAATTTTCTTAGAGCTTCATGTGTGAACATCTTCTATCTCTGTATTCAGCCGAGTCTCCACTTGTGACATTGTCCAAATACCTGTGACAAATCGTCTTAAGGCCCTTCTAACTCATCTTTGCACATTAGGGTTTTATATTTTCATAGATTATTTCTTTGAGTGTATTTACTACATTCATTGCCATTTATTTACTACTTCTATAACATCAAATTAATCTAATAAATTTTGTTTTAGTTTAATCACCAACCTACTTATTGATTGAATTGATTTTATATTTTCTTCACAAGGATTATTATGAATATTCGGTTAGCTATATAAATCATGTCTTGACTATAGGCAATAGTCATTCTCCTTTGAAATGTCACTTTGGATTTCAATCCTTATTACATATGTAAATTATAAAGCATGACTAGTCTATAGCATTACTTGTTTCATCCTCTGGTGAGGATTTATCTTAATTAGATGATTATTAGAGGTATATTGAATTATGATATCAGAATAACTATTTCGTATTATGGCTTCACATATATGAATTCATGGTTATGTTTTTTTTATAGATAAACATTTTTGATTGGAGCTATGAACTGGATGAATGATTTTGACCGGAGCTATGAACCAGAGTACAATCAACCAAGATATATTAATTAAGCTCAACAATTAGTGGACCACGAGCTACCACGCTTGAACACATGTTTGGAAAATCACGAGCCACCACACATGCACTCACCACTAGCAAACCGCAAGCCGCCACCCTTGAACACATGTCTAGCGAATCACGAGCCGCCACGCTATGCACACACCACAAGGTGAACCACAAATCACCATGCTTGAACACATATCTAGTGCAGGTCTGTTCAACACAAAAATTACCTCTATGATAACTAGCCTACCATCCGCGCCACCTTGGACATTACCACCTCGAACGGGGATCATGCCTTAGTGGGATTTGAAACTGGGTGGATCCGAAAACAACCATACGACCTAAATGCTCCACCCAAACCCCATTGTAGAATTCATGGTTATGTTTCTTTATCTATATTATCCTCATATCTGAGTAACTTTAACCAGTTATGGACTGAGGTGGATGCATGACATGGATTTCCCCTCATAATTGGACCTATAGGGAAAGCTTCATAAGAGAGACAAAACTTTGATAATAATGGTATAATTCTGATACCAAATGATAATAATGGTATAAGCATAAGATTGCAATGACCAAAGAGGGATGGAAGCCTCACAAATATTATTGATCACGAAATCAGTTTACATAACAATGCAAGAGCTATAATATTTATAGATATTAGACAACCTCATATGGATAGACATGACACCCTATCAGGCACCAACCTATGAGATGATAAGACCCATCTCACATGCACAATGTAATTACTATTAATACCAATATTGAATATTATCTAACATAACAATATTGAATGCAATTCACTAGACTAGAGTGCACATGTTACACATTATTAAATAAAAGACAATGCAATAAAATGCAATAAATATGCCTAGGCTAAATTATCCTAACATTCCCCCCCTTAATTTTGCATAGTTTCCAATGAAGTGGAGAGGAACTCTCTGAACAGTGTGAATTTGTCACATGCAAGTGACTTAGTGAAAACATTTGCCTTCTGTTCAGCTGTAGGATAGAATTGGAGTTGTATGTTGTGCTTCAAGACATGCTCACGTATGAAATGAACCTGTACTTCAATATGCTTTGTTCTCTCATGAAATACTGGATTGCGAACAAGCTTCAGAACTCCTTCATTATCAACATATACTAGAGTATATTTTTGTTGTGGTAGACCAATTCCTTCCAGTATTTGGTGTAGCCATATTGCTTCACAAATAGCTTCACCTACAGTTTGATACTCTGCTTTTGTAGAAGAACGAGAAACAAAGTTCTGTTTCTTGCTTCCCCATGATATCTTTCCAGATCCCATAAAGAAGATGAAGCCTGATGTTGACTTCCTATCATCCATGTTTCCTGTATGATCTGAATCTGAATATCCTGTCAAGAAGAAGTTTTCATTCTTCTTGTACTCTAGACCAAGGTCAACTGTACCCTTTAGATATCTCAGTATTCTCTTTGTTGCTTTCCAATGAAATATTTTCGGTTCTTACATGAAGCGTGATAAATAGATGACTGCAAAGTTGATATCTGGTCTAGTATATGTCAGGTAAATGAGACTCCCGATCAACTTTTGATAGAGAGTTGCATTCACCGGTGGTGATGGATCAGAACGAGATAACTAAAGTCTAACTTCCATAGGTGCAGCAATAGGAGTGCAGTCCATCATCCTAAATTTCTCGAGCGTTGTATTGGTGTATTTCAACTGTGACACAAAGATATGATTCTATGTTTGCCATACTTCCAACCCAAGACAATAGTGCATGAGCCCGAGATTTGTCAGGTCGAACGATCAATTAAAATCCTTCTTTTTTGCATCGATCATCTTCACAAAACTACCTGTAATGACTAGATCATTGACATAAACAACCACAATGACAATCTCCCCCCTTGCTTTTTGAGGTAGAGATTGGGGTCATAAGGATTCCTTTCAAATCCATTACATATGAGATGCTCATCAATTTTGATGTACCATGCCCGGGTTGCATGTTTTAGGCCATATAGAGATTTTATGAGTCTGCATACCATCATCTCTTTTCTTGGTATTACATAACCCTCTGGTTGAGTCATATAGACTTCATCTTGCAAATCTCACTTAAGAAAGGCACTTTTCACATCCATTTGGTGGACTTTCCAACCAAATTGTGTAGCTAGAGCAAAGATCATCCTGATTGTCTTGATCTTGGCTGTGGGAGCAAATGTCTCCTCATAATCAATGCCTTCTTGTTGTGCATACCCTTTGCTACAAGCCTTACTTTATACTTATAAATAGTCCCATCTAATTTGTACCTAGTCTTGAATATCCATCTGTATCCAATAGGTTTCTTCCCTGGTGGAAGGTCGACAAGTTGCCATGTGTTATTCTTCATCACTAACTGATACTCTGAATCCATGGTATCTTTCCAAGCTTTTGATTGTAGGGATTCCTGAACTGTAGATGGCTCAACTATTTCAACAACTCTACTCATTAGGGCATAATTGACCTCTTCACGAGCTTGACTACGAGTTCTAGGTCCAGGATTGGATGATGTGCTAGGTGCTTCATCCAAATTTACATCTCTTATTAATTGAGTATACCATTTAGGTAACTTCTTAGCTATTCCATTGGCTTGTGGTAGATCTAATTTTTCACCATCATCCAATTCATCACTGTTATCTTCAGTGGGAACATCAAATTCTATCTTCACAAGAGGTGTATTCTGCATGTTTGTTGAGTTGTTGAGTGGAGCATCTGCTTGTTTATTCTCAAAGAACTCAACATCCCTACTTGTGTATACATTCTTTGCTTTCAGATCCCATAATTTGTACCCAAGTGCTTCTTCACTGTATCCAATGAATATCAGTTTCTCAGCTTTCATATCTAACTTGTTCCAGTTCTTCTTCGGTATGTGCATGCTAGCTTTACACCCAAATACTGTTAGGTATGTAATTAATGGTTTTCGATTTGACCATGCTTCTTGAGGTGTCATTCCTTCAAGAGCTACTGTGGGCACTCTATTAAACAAATAGACTGCAATTCTTGTAGCTTCTGCCCAAAATGTTTTTGTTAAACCTGAGTCGTCAATCATACATCGCACCATTTCCATGATAGTATGGTTCCTTCTCTCAACTATACCATTCTACTATGGTGTGTGAGTAGGAGGCATTTTTCGATGAATCCCATGAGCTTCTAGGTAAGTCTTGAACTCATTATTTGTGAATTCCCCCCTTGATCTGAGCGGAGAGTTTTGATCTTGTGACCAAATTCATTCTCAATAAGTTCTTTGAACTTTTGAAATGTCTCAAAGGCTTGACTATTGTTTCTAAGACAATATATCCACATCTTTCTTGAGTAGTCATCAACACAAAGCATGAAGTATTGAAATCTAGAATGACTTGGTTGCATGGGCCCGCAAAGATCGATGTGCATCAAATCAAGCTTTCCCTTAGCTCTATATGTGTTCTTTTGGAACGATACTCTGTGTTGCTTTCCAACTAGGCAATTGTGACACTTGTCAGTGTTATGCTTGAGTGTAGGTAATCCTTTCACCATGTTGCCCTTTTGAAGTGTTTGGAGATAGCCAAAACTGATGTGACCATATCTACGATGCCATAGTTCTGCAGATTGTGTGTCTTTGGCCACTAGAGCTTGATCATCCTTGTGGACAAAATCAAGTTCGAACATGCATCCCACATTGGAGGCTCTTACTACAATCTTGGAACATCTTGACTTATCTCTTATCAAACACACTTTTTATCCATTATTACTGTCAAAATCCAACTTCAAGTTGTGATCAAGGAGTTGACTAACTGATAGCAAATTCTTGGTCAACCCAAGTACTTACAATACATCTGTGATTTTGTAGTCATGCTTTCCAAGAGGTAGTGAAATGTTTCCAATCCCCTTGACACCATATGATGAGTCATCACCTAATGACACATGGTTCATGTTAGGTGAGTCACGTAGTGTGTAGAACCAATCCTTGCATCCAATCATGTGGCAAGTTGCACCTGAGTCAACATACTAGATATCTTGTGTGGACTTGGTTTCTTCATCAAATTAAGAAGAGTACATGTGGTGTCCTTCATCTGAATCATCATCATGTTCGGCAATGTACCCTTGTTGTTTGGGTTTTCTTTACCAATTACCATTTTTCTACCCTTGATTGTTTTTGTTGTTGGACTTCCCTTGATTTGAATTATTGTTACCCTGTTGGTTATTGGGTTTTGAATTTCTTAACGAACCCTTTTTGTAAGAATTATACCAATAATCTTTGATGTCATGTCCCCCTCTATTGCAAACGAGACACTTCTTGTTGTTGTCTCGTTGACTTTGGTCCCTTTATTGACTTTGATTTTGTTGGGACTTCTTGTGATTGGACTGAAATTTCCCCTTTCCTTTATGATTGGAAGATAGTGCTTGCTCATCTTCATGATCTTTATTGTTCATTGCCTCTTCTTGTTGGAGTAGATTGACCAACTTCTCAAAGGTGACTGTGTGTTCACTCATATTGATAGTTGTCATAAAGATTCTGTAGGAAGGAGGAAGTGCTCACAATACAATTGGTATGAGGTCCTCATCACTTATCTCTTTTTCCAATGCCAGTAGAGATGCCCTCAAAGTAGCAACTCATCTCAAAAAAGCTTCAACCTTCTCATTGTGCTTGAACTTGAGAGTATGCAGTTGTGATAGTAGGTTGATGATGGCATTCTTATTCTTTGCCTCATAGACTATGCTCAACTTATCCCATGCATCCTTGGCAAATGTGGCATCTCTAATGTGGGGTTACACATTGTCTGTTACGCCAAACAAGATGATCAACTTGGCCTTTTGATTGGCCATGTCAAATTGAACTTGTTGTCTTCCATCATCAAGTGATCTTGTTGTTGTTCCATCTACAACTGTCCACAGGTCTTCAAACTCAAGTAACATCTTGATCTTCGGTTTCCATGCAACATAGTTGTCTCCTCTAAGAAGTTGTGAATCTGGAAAGAAGAACTTTGGTGCTTGTGCACCCATTTCTACAATCTAAATTTCTGACAAAGGGTAAGGCTCTTATCACTCCAGGTTTATGGTCTCCCTCTTAATATAACATCAGGCCGATATACCAAACCTTTCTATATATGCTCCCTTCCGATATACCCGTTGGTATGTGGAAGAAGATCACCCTTTAAAATACCCATCAGTATGGAAAGAGGTGTTAACGTACGTGAAAGAATTGAGGACATGGTACTTAGATAGTACAGAGAGGGGTTTGTACAAGCACAAATGGATGGGAGGGCTCAAATGTGTGTGTATTGTGTCCTTATTACTCCCCGTCAATTTTATAGGGTCAATACCTAGATGACGTTTAGGTAGCTATGTTAGGCATTAAGTGCAGTAGTAGTCGTGACGACATCACCCGTAAGCGCTTCCCAGAGGCACCGTATATACCGAACGCTGCTGTGAGATCAAAGATCTCGTGTGATAGAACCAAACATAAAATAAAAAATTTGTATTTTTTTTACACTTTATGCACCAAGATTAGTAAAAAATGCTCCAAAAGTACATCAAAATGAATTTTTTGTGTCCCCCCTCTTTATAAAAAAGGGTCTATAATCACAAAATACATAATTTAGGCCAAAAACATTTTTTACCTCCCAATAGGTGTTTTTCTGCTAAATTTAGCGGTGACTCTAAATGTGTTTGGTGAGCTTCTAAATTTAAAAATCTCACAAAATTTAGTAAATTCTCTAAATTTTCTATAAAAGTAATTTAATAAAAAATATGGAGAGAGTGGGAATTGAACCGCTGACCTGTTTGTTCCCAAGATCCAAACAAACAATCTAAATATTGTTTTCACCTTTTCTCACAAACCGTGATATGGGTTTTTTTTTAAATTTTGATAGCAACATCATACAATATTTTTCTTGAAATCCAAAAAAATTCAGAAGAATTGGAATCTTATTTTTTGAGATCTTACCAATTTACCAGCTATATCTGATTTTTTTCAGAAAACAATGATCCGACTTGCACAGACTTTTCGTCACATGTAGAGGCCGAATCTGAAGATGATGTAAACTACAAAGTTGTGTGCCTCCTTCTTATATTTTCAGAAAAAAATGGCACATCAATCTGACATTGTATGAAAAAGTTACGTCCTTTTTTCTAATAGCTATCTGCTGGAATTTTGTTGACGGGACCTGCTTCAACCTTTTCTCCCGAATTCTTCACACCTCCACTTTCAGATCTGTTTTTTTTTTCTTTTTTAGATCTGATTTTTTTTTCACTCTTTTTTTAGATCTACAATTTTTTTTCAAGATCTTTCTCCTTTTTTTTCAAGATCTTTTTTTTTTACAAATCTTTTTTTTTTTTCAAGATCTCTTTTTTTCACAATTTTTTTTTTTCAAGATCTTTTTTTTGTAAAGATCTCCAAATCTGAAATATTCCACCAATATGTTGGATCAATTGGCTATGCCAATGACTAATCAAAATTTTTTTTCTTTACCTTCCAAATAAGTGGATAGGTCAAATTTTAGTTGAGGGATGCTTGGAAGGAATGGAGGCTGCGAGATGCTTCAATGGCTCTCCTTTGATGCAAATCTTCTTCTCTAATGGATCCTCTCCAATACTGCTCCTCTTCAACCTTGCTTGGATAGAACCTGCTCTGATACAAAATGATAATAATGATATAGCTCTGATACCAAATGATAATAATGGTATAGCATAAGATTGCAATGACCAAAGAGGGACGAAAGCCTCACAAATATTATTGATCATGAAATCAGATTACATAACAATGCAAGAGCTGTAATATTTATAGATATTAGACAGCCTCATATGGATAGACATGACACCCTATCAGGCACCGACTACGAGATGATAAGACCCATTTCACATGCACATGTAATTACTACTAATACCAATATTGAATGTTATCCAACATAACAATATTGAATGCCAGTCACTAGACTAGAGTGCACATGTTGCACATTATTAAATAAAAGACAATGCAATAAAATGCAATAAATATGCCTATGCTAAATTATGATAACAAATTCAAATTGAGGTGGACATGTATACATATGAAAAATTTAAGAACAACATAGAAACACACAATATTTATCTACTTGTGTGTTTACTATAGATTTTCTTATACTTCGTCCTATCTTCTTAGTAATTTAGATGTGGTATTCAATGTGTTCATCATTTTGCATTATGTGTGTATGTTTATTCATATTGATTTTTACCAAGTCCCTTGTACATCAAGGTGAAAGTGGGATACTATTTTTTTATTAAGTAAATAGATTATTTTTGATTAAGAATCGAGAAGCAGATTTGAGTAAGAAAGTGTGAAAATCTAGTGTCACTATCAGTTCTATAAGACAAAATTGCTGTGTGACAAAATACTATTGAAAAATTCTAAGTTGTAGCTTATCATATAGGGGGTTCTATCCTCCTTGTAAGTAGTGATCTTGTTGAAGCCTCCTTGTGAGTTGAAGCTCACTAAAGGTCAGTTGTTGCTGATTTTTTTTGGAGTTGTAGCTCTAGGTTGATTTGAAGCTCAACCATGAAATCAATGTAACAGATATATGAAAATTTGTTTCTAATCATAGTTCTTGGTTTCAGTGGGTTTTTTCCTAGTTTGGGTTTCCCACGTTAATTCTGTCTCTATGTGTCATGTCCTGTTTTAGCTTCTTGTGAATGCTAGTTTGGTATTGATGATTGAAATTGAATGAAATAATTTATGAGGTAAAATTTTAATAGACACTGATTCACCCCTCCCCCCTCTCATTGTCCTAATTTCCAGTAATTGGTATTAGAGCCTGGTTCTCGAGAATTGATCCTAACAACTTGGAGGTGATCTTGAAGACACAAGCATGAATAAATTAGTAGAATAAATGTTGAAAAATAAGTATGAGATTGATCAAGATCTTATAACTTAATTAAAGATAGAAATAAAGCTCAAAGAAGTTAATTATGGTTAAGAACTAAATGAGATGGATTCATTTGTTTAGAAAGTGTCAAAGGATTTGAGAGATAGAGAAAATTCTTGCCTAGAATTTGAAGAGGAACTAAATACCCTAAAGATTGAGTTGGAACAATTTACCAACCAGCTTGATGGCTTGTAAAGCAAAAAAATACATCTTGGAGAAGTAGAGCATGAGAAATGTCTGGAAACTATTCAAGCTAAGAGTGAAGAATGTGAGAAATTAAATGCAAATCTGAAGACCCTATGAGAGGAAATAGAACAAGAAAGGAAAAAGGAATTGAAGGCTAAATCAAGCCATATATCTTGTCAAGGATGTTCAGAGGCCAATAAGGACAAAAAATAGCACAAGAAGACCATTAGGAAGCCAAATGCAATAATACTATCAAGTAAGTTTTATGGAATTTGTTTTTCATGCAATATTTTTGGGCATAGAGCTAGGGACTGCATGAGTAAGTTTGAAAAGGACATTCATGGAGAGATTATAGTATTGAATATGAAAATAAGATAGTGTGTTTCAATTGCAAAGAAAAAGGTCACATAGCCAAGTACTTCTTAAAAGAAATAATAAATCAATTTTGGGAAGAAGATGACTCAAGAGGAAAGAATTATGTAGTATGTTTCAATTTTCATAGGCAAGGGAACTTTGCCAGACATTGTTATGAGAATTCTAGATACAACAAAAAGCAATATACACGTAGAAGGAAAGGCAATAAGGTGTTTAAGGTGAAAGTAAGTTCCAAGGATGAAGCCAAACTAGTCATGGTTGAAAGAGGTATTGGCAAGAAGAAGGTAAAATTAATCAACATAGTCAAGAACACTAACTCCAACCCCAAAAAGGTAAAGAAGGATAAAGGAATAGAATGGGTAGATAATGAAGAAATGAGACAAGACATGCCAACTATAGGAGACACAAGATAAAGAAAAACATCAAAAGGTGGTGAAATCCAAGAATAAATTTTACCCCTAGCTGTGGTAGAAAAATCTATGAGACACATCACATGTGTTTATCAGGATTCAAGTCAGAAAATGAAGGATTAAGAGATGAAAGTGCCTCACCAAGAAGAGTGACAAGTAATTGAGGACAAGAAAGGATAAGAATGAGTCATCAGGTTTTTTTATGACTTGTTATTTTGACATGACCTAAGAGGCATGATATACCTTCTCTAAGATTGTAGGAGGTATATATTCATGAAGGAAGCAATGTGAGTGAAATTTCCTCTCCATAATGGTATTGAGAAAACATGTATCAAATGGTATGTTGTTGAATTCATTCCAATATCTTGGTATCTAAGTAGTATACATAAGATGGATGATAAATTTATATGTCCATCCATTTAGTTAAGAGTTATAAATAGGTCTGATAGTGTATTTCAAAGCCTACCATGATAGTCCTAGATTGAAGATAAGTGTCTTAGGGATTGTGGAAGGTCTCCAGTCCTATAGCCTTCATAATCTTATATCTTGATTTGTTAGAGTCAAAGTGGTAAGTTTATGACTGTCATATTGTTCTTAAATTCTGAGTCATAGAATGGGTACTTAACATGAGTAAAGGTCTGTTAATCAGTCAATGTCCTTGTTTTGTAATGTCAAGAAATGATATAGCCTCCTAGGGGGAGTATTTCATAGTGTAGGTATATTTTTTGAAAGCTAAATAAGTAAGAATAAAATAACACAAAGAACCATGAAGTCTATTCAAGATGAGAGTCTATGAAGTGATAAAAAATTATAGGTTTAACCCAAATTAGAATTCATATTGTCTCAAAGTTACATTAATCCTATGAGTTGTCCAAAAGTATGCAGGAGTTTCAGTTAAGGATTTGAAGGAAAATTTTTTCCTCAAATTGGTCTTGGTGTAAACAAAGGTTCTAATTAGATGGATAAAGAAAAAGATAATGTTTTAGTTGTATTGTTTGAAAAGGTCCATATAAGGAAGCAAATGAGTAAGCTCTATCATTCATTTAGAGTTCCATTCACTGTTATAAAAGAACTTGAACTTATACAAGTGAAAATGATCTCTAATTTCCATTCATGCCTTCTTAGTATGATATTGTCAGCTACAATACATAGATGTCAATGTGGTAATCATAATGTGCTTAAAGTTCCTTGGATTATAAGGTTAATGACGTGTTCACTGGTGTCTCTAAAATGGTTAAGTGTATAAAGTTGGAATGAGGTACTTGATTAATGAATGAATGTGTGAAATTGTGACTTGAAGGAAAGAGAGAGACCTCAGAGAGAATGTTAGGGTATTTCCTATGACTTCTGCTTTATGAAGGAAAGCCTACAAGGGTTTGAAAGAGATATGAAAGTGGTATATGAGTGTAAAGGCTGAGATAACCTAAGACCCGTGTCTAAGACATTTAAAATGGGACTAAGTGATATAGTGATATGACTCAGAGGACATTTTTCTCTCCTACATGTATGGTGATTGATATGATGCAATGTCTAATGTGCCATATCCTTATGAAATTTTATAGTCATGAGTGAATATGGTGAAGGTATTGAAAAGAGAAAGGTTATTACAATCAACAATACAAAGGGGTGCAAGGTGTGTTGTAAACTTGAAAAGGACAGTAAGTAGTGGTTGATGTCATGTAACTTCAAGAAAAGGTGGATTTTGTGATCCCAGGGGGAACAATATGAACTTGTATGGTACATGGTAAAGTGAGATGGCTGAATATGCAGAGAATAGGTCTAGGGGGATCCATAAGGATGATTGGTGGAGATTTTCATGCACCTAGTAAAATCAAAAGTGGTATGGTAGTGATACTTCTTGAGGTAAGTCAGTGCTTTGTAAGTAATCATCTGCTTGTTGTTTATCCTATTGAATGCATGATCCTTTGTCATAGATGTCAAAGGGGGAAAGAGTAATGTCAAAAACCATGAAGGATGATGTGAGTTGCTATTGTACATTTGTGCTCTATGTTTCTGAGTATGTTGCTAAATGAAAAAGGGGGAGATTATTGAACCCTGGTCATTGGTGTTGTCATTGATGTTAAGTGGAATTAATTTCAAAAGTAGTGTGTGGTGAAGTGAAGCTTAATTAGAGGTATGAAGGCTGATTGGTAGTGCCTTATCAGTGGTGTATTGAGTATTCAGGATGGGCTTAGTGCTTTGCAGGCTTGGTTAATGAGGTAGGAGTTCACCAGAGGTATGTACATGGTTGGAAAACTAGGAAAATGTTTTATAAAGATCATACATGATGAGTCTAGCATGTGAAAGAGCTTTTGGAGTGAGTAACAGGTCAAATTTTTGGAGTCACAGTTGAAACTGGCTCATTTAGGCCTAGTTCTAGAGCCTAATGAGGTGAAAGAGCTATTTGCAGGGCATGGACAGATCAAATAACCATGGAAATAGCCTAGGAAAATTTATTAGAGCATGTATGAGCACACAAAAGTCTTATTTTAGCTCCAGGAGGAAAAAATAAAAGGTGCACTAAAACTTCCTTTTAGAACTGACAATGTAGATAGAGGTAAATGAGACATGTATGAGATTTACAGGAAAATTCATTGTTAACGAACATATAAAGTGTGTAGAGGTGTGTTGTTTAGTGCTTAGTGCCAAATTTAATCAAGTTTTTTAGAGGTATGTGGAAGTTATACTAGTTTTCCTAAGATTGGCTTCTTAAGGAATGTAAATTGAGCAACCTAGCTTCTTAACATCCAAGAAAAATTATCAAGTCTTATTTAGATAAACCATGGAAGAAATTTTTGAAGAGACCATTGAAGGTAGAGTGTAGGTTGATATACCTTTTTTAGAGGTTTTTCAGGTCAGATATGTTGGTACTAGGATGGGAAACAGATATTGGAGTGAGTTTCAGGTCATCTGGTGGAAGTCTCAATTGAAACGAGCTCATTTAAGCCTAGTTATAGAGCCTTATGAGGTGTGAAAGTTTGATACATGTCATGAAAAGACCATGTAATCCTAGGAGGATCCTAGGGATGTTGTATAGGACATGTATGAGAAACAACAAGGTTTATTTCAACTTCTGGAGATATAATTCAAATTTTCACCAAAGTTAGCTTTGAGGACTGACAGTGTATGCTGAGGTAAATGAGATAGGTATGAGTTGTATAGGAAAATATATGGTAAGAAACCTATGGAGACCATATATGGGTGTCTTTTAGTGCTAAATTCTAAATTTCATGAAGTTTTGAAGAGGTATGTGGAAGTTATGTAAGTTTTCCTAAGATTGGCTTCTTAAGGAATGTAATTTGAGCACCCTTCCTTCTTAGAACCCAAGAAAAAATATGGAGCATTCTTTAGATAAATCATAGAAGGAATGTTTATAGATAACTCCAAGCTTGAAGTATTTCAAATTTTTTGATGTGAATTTGTTAAGAATTAGAGAAGTTATGAGCATTGTACTAACATGTTTTCTCTCTCTTGAGGTTTTCTTCTTGAAGTGTTAGAGATGAAATGAGTCATTCTGGTGTCTTGCCAATTTTGTGAAGTGATTAAACTGTTCAAAATTTAATAAGGATTTCTCAATGTCATAGTGGTGACAAGTATAAACTTCAAACATATTCCTTCTAGCCAATCCATCTTAGTCTTTACAAGGGTTTTCTTATACAATCATGTGAACTGAAAGGTACAGTCAGGTTACATTGTTCAAAGTTGTTGTGTGTGATGGAAAATGGTTCTATCTCTCTTCTAAAGGTCATTTTTGAGTTGATGGAGCACTTGGTCGGTCCTTGTAGTGAGTTTTTAAAGTACAAACCTCTTGTCTCCACATTGTCATTTGTTGCTTTGTTAAGAAAACAATATACAAGGGTATATTTGAAGATACTTTTCTTGAAACTTATCTCTCTCAAGACCCTGAATGTAATAATCATGTTCCTCTTGAATTATAGATGAAAAAATAAGTGCTTCATATGTGGATACTACGGAAAAATGGGAGAAGGTTGATTATACACTTGATGACAGTGATAATGTGGTTGGAACTCCACTGTGCAAGTTGGAATCATCACATAAAGGTGTTTGATTAGTGTTTAAATGTTTTGTTAGTTCTTAAAGGAGGTAAATAATGCCTCAATGTTCATTCATACCAAACCAATTCTAAGTTAAAACCCTAAAGCACACTGTGAAGCCTTCTTATATAATCCCTGTCAAGCTATTTAGTCTTTGTGTAATGGTTCTTTGAATTATGAGAGCAATTAAAGGAGTTTCAAATCAAGTGTATACATGGAGAAGGTGTAGGGAACTCTCACAGGTCCCTAGGAGGTGTAATTTTCAAATTTCATTAAGAAATGCTGAAGAAATCAAATTTTAAAGCCCCTCGGGCTAGCATAGTGGACATAACCCTGCACTAGGGTTTTACAAGAAGAAATCTCTTTGTAATAAAATTTGCACCAATGGAAAATCATAAAAATTCAAAGATACCTCTGTGGATATGTCGTAAAGGCTTTGCAAAAGGAATTAAAGTGTTTCATCTCAAACCTGAGGAGATTTGCATGCCAATTTTTGTGCACTATCATGAAAGTACTGTAACATGAGGTTTTTATAAAATTAAACATTCTATCTTGAAAATAGAGAACTCTTTGTTGCTAAGTTTGATTCCAATGAGGATAAATGAAGTTTGGAAAGATTAAATTTTATTGAAAGGTATGATTTAAATCACTTTCATGTGACAGTTGAAGAATATGCATCCAAAGTTGAACTCAGTTTTTAAATCTTCACTGTACAGTGCTATAGCTTGTAAATTGGATTTGAGATGGTTTCATATGACCAAAATGAATCTTAAGAGAGTATTGAAAAGGTGTTCTAAGGCTCAAATATTATTTTATGGCTACCTTGTTCAGTTTTGTAGCACAAAATCTTGGTAATGCTACCATAATTTTTTGGTCTTCTTATGGAGTTGAATAGTCTTAATTCATCTCAGTTTGAGTTGAATGAATCTTAGAATAAGCCAAAAGTTCTAAATCAGTTACAAATCTAATGTTCTCTTTACTAAGCTCAAATAATAATATGAAGATTCAAAAGAGTATATGAAATAGTGAATAAGCCAAAAAGAGTATATGAAACAAAATAGAGAATTTAAAGAGACTATTTTTTCTATTGAGGGATCTAGAGAAAATAGTTTGATGTGAAGTGTAAGTTAGGAAGATGAAGAAGTTAAAAATATGGATGCCTCAGTTTTGGTTTTGAATTAATAAGACATAAAACTAAAAAATGGTGAATAGAATTAAAGTATAGAGCATAGTGAGCTACGTAAAATGAAATATACAAGATAAGAAAAGTGAATAATGCTTGAAGAGATTTGGATACAGTAAGTCACTAAGAAAAATTCAGGTATAGATGAAAGTTGTCCTTGGATAAAAAAGTGAGTTAATGATAGCAGGATCTAGTGAGTTAAGAAATAGTGCAGGTGGATATGAAGGTGTATTATTGATAGTGATATAGGTGAATATAAAGGACTATCTAATTGAAACATAAGAGAAGACAATTATAGAATGTTGAACCATCTTGATAGTTGAGACAATTGCTTATGAAATGGATAGATGATGTTTCAAGAAGTTAGAAATAAGGTGAAAGAGTAGGGTATTGTTTTTAAAGCCTAGACTAGACATAACATACTTTAAGAAATTAGAGAGAAAGTAAGAAGTGAGCAACAAGTTGAGTTTTTGATGAAATTTTAGGAATAACAAGGAAGTTGGTGAGAAAATTTAGGGTCACAATTAGGTTCTCGAGCAACCAAGTTGAAGAGTGATAAGTTTTTTTGTACACACTGAGTTATAACTGTGTATAATCAGAAAGTTGTAGCTTTCTTGCAAATTTTATCTTGCTTATGATCAAGTTGTAGCTTGATTTGAAGTTTTAGCTTCATCAGTTGAGTTATAGCTCAACACTTTTGTAACCATTGAGAAAATAGTCCTTTGGTTTAGTGGGTTTTCTTCCTAATTTGGCTTTCCCACTTAAAAAATCTTGTCTCTCTCTCTCTCTCTCATGTGTGATCAGTGTTTCATTTGAATTGTTTTTTTTTTCATATGTTAAGAATCTGATTCAATACTGAATTTATAAGAAAAAGCTGAATTGAAAACTTACTCACCCCCATTTTAGTGTTCCAATTTCTAACAGAAGCTTCTATGTAAGTTGAAGCTTGATAAAGACCAAGTAGTTGCTTGGTTAAATTTTTGGAGTTGGAGCTCTAAGTTGAGTATATTCTCAACATGAAATCAATGTAACATTTACAGGTCATTCTTGTCCTAAAATAGTTCTTTGTTTCAGTGGGGTTTTCTCCCTTGAAGGGTTTTCCAAATTAAATCATGTCTCTCTGTGTGTTCTCTCATGATTGAATACTTGTGAATGTTATTTTGGTTTCATTATAATAAATTAAGTGCACTGAATTTTTTGTCAATTTTTACTAGTTTCACCCCCTCTCACTGTCCTAGTTTCCAACAATTTGTATTAGATCCTAGTCCTATTGAATCAAGTCTAACATCTTAGAGGAGATCCTGAAGGCACAAACATGAGTACATTAGCAGAATCAATCCTAAATAAGGAAGTATGAGATTTATAAGTCTCTGATTGATGGGCTGAAGAAGGAAATCAAGCTCATGGAAGCTAACCATGGCCAAGCACTCAAGGATATGAAATCATCTGTTGAGAATGTGTCAAAATCCTTGAAAGAAAAGGAGGATTCCTTCTTGAAACATGAATAAGAGTTTATAATCTTGAAGGTTGAACTAGTAGAGGGAAAACATGTTGAAGATGTATAACAAACTTGAAACAAGTTTTGAATCTCTTAATGGAATCTTTTAAAATCAAAGAGCACCAAGTGATAAAACAGGTCCAGGATTTAGAGGAGAACCTATCGAAAATAAAGAGGATGAAAAGGCTTGTCTAAGCATGCAAAAAAGTATGAGGATGATCAAGAAGACAAACACAAGAAATCCTAAGTCTGTTAGGAAACCAAGTACATCCAGGTATGAAAGGAATTTCAATGGATATTGTATTTCTTGACATAACTATGGACACATGGATAACGAATATAGGAAGTAGGTCATAGATGACCACTCATGGAGATAAAAAATAATTGAGAAAGAAAATAATATAGTCTATGCAAAATACCAAGAAAAGGGTCATATTTCCAAGCACTGCTTATAAGAACTATCAAGTCAATTTTGGAAAGAAGTAGACTCAAAAGGCATAAATATGGTAGTATGCTATAATTGTAACAAGTTTGGACATTATGCTATGATATGTCATGATCTAAAGGCTGCCAATCATAGTTGGAATGATAGTTCACACAAAGACAGAGGTAAGAGTAATGAAATATGCTATACTTGTCATGATTTTGGGAATTTCGCAAAGCATTTCTACCACAATGAACTATCTATGTAAAAAGACATATACCATTTTTCATAGAACAAGTTAAGAAGGTTTCCAACCTAACGACCAATCTTAGAAATGATTCAAAGTCATCCATACCTAAAAAAACCTCTGGAAAGGAGGTAAAATTGATATACAAGGTTAAGGAAGCAAACTCAAGAGTTGAAGAAGTAAAGAAGGACAAGAAAATATCATGGGGAGATGATGAAGAAACACAAAAATCAATGAAAACCATGGGAGATTCTAGTACAAACAAGACATCAGGAAGTGATGATAAAGCCAAGAGGAAGAAAGACAAGTCCAGTGTAAGTGATGTAGAGCTTCTACCTCAATCTGTACTAAAGTAGGTGTATGAGTTCCATCATGAATGCTTGTTAAGAATTCAATTAGAAAGTGAGGGCTTAGGAGATGAGGTATCACATCAAGAAATGCATCCAAGAAGATGGACAAGATCTGAAGGACAAGAAGGGAAATAATTGAATCATCACATTTCTTTGATGATTAGTTTCTGTTTTAAAGTGTTCTCAAAAGGTGGTGTGCCTTTTCTAGGCTTCTAGAAGGCATATATAAGATGAAATAAGTAAGGTATGTTCCTCATCAGTCCATAAACCTACCAATCAAAAGTTTCTCCATGATGAAGCTTAGTGAACATTGCAAAGTATGTTTTTATCATAAGTAGTTGCTGATTGGAGTCTTCATCATATTTCAAATCCAAGGTGGTTGTTTAGTCTTCTATTAAATCTCTAGTGCTCATTGAAGTTCTTGAATGTACTTATTATTCATGCCAAAGAGAGTGTGGTCAATAGGTCTCAAAGTTTGTATTGTCTTTCTCTAGGTTTTCAATATTGAATCATATTTGAGTCATCATTCTTAGTTTGTATAAAGGAAGTAAAACCCCTCAAAAGTATGCAATATGTTTCTTGATCAATCAATGGTCTCAAGTGTATCTCTTTTTCCTAGTCTTCAAGGAACTAATAAATCTTATAAGGTTTTTCCAAAACCTTCAAGGTTGATTCACAACAAATCATGTACAAGTTTGTATAATAATCCATACTATTCCCCAAGTTTTCAAGATATAAAATTGATCCTAAGATGTTTATAATGTCTAGTCAAGGTGTCATAGTCAATTCAAGTCTTGAGGTCTCCTAATAATACAAATCAATCATTGAAGGGTATTGAAGTTTGTTATGTGAAAGAAAACATAGTATTTCCCACTTGTAAGGATGTTATCTATATAGTATGTAAGCTGTGTCAACCTTATCCTCATTCAGTATGAAAAGTTTGTTAAGAAGTCTCAAGTTCAATCATCATCACACAAAAGTGATGTCCATTCTATATCAGTTCAATGAAGTTTTTCTTTCAGGATGTATTCATCAAAAGGTTGCAAAGGAAATCATGTGTGTTCATGGTCATCATAAGTGTAAGAAGTTTATGCTCACTGTCAATGCATCTCATCTTGGAGAAAGAGAAGTCAAAGTGTTCACTTAGTTTTAGTATAAGGAATAGGTCTCAAGTGTGATTTCTGTATTGGAGAAATTTTATGTTACATTAACTTAATAAAGCCTTGGTATTGGAAAGATAATCCTAAAGGTTAAACATGGATCATAAATCTATATACAACGAAGTCAATATGTGACATAAAACTAGTTACTTGATAAAATATAATGAAGGCACACATAAGGTTTTAAAGCCAAGAAATATGTTGTAGTCTATATACAGTGTGCCATATTAGTATATGATATTTTAAGGTCTATTTTGATGTTTGATTTTAATATTTTGAGAGTAATCAGGAAATGGGACAACTCACAAGTTCAGATTGAAGAATCAGATTACAAAGATTATGCAAAATTACTTGAAGGATTGTACTAACTCTCTTGTTGATATTGAAGCTGGTACAATCATGAAAGATCTTGACAACAATAATATTAGTTGATTTTGAGAGATCTCAATGAAAATTTACATTGGTGTATGAGATGGAAAACAAGATGCAATACCTGTCAAGCTTAAGAAGTAGACATAAAAATAGTTGTAGAGTTTGTGAATTTGAATAATTCCCCATCACTAGGTGTTGTAGGGTACTTATTTTTTGAAATAGAGACCTACATAATTGATGAGATCTCACATAGGAGAAAGATCCCATATATGTATTTGAATAAGAAGATAGAGAGGAAAGGTAAACAAGGTATGGATAGTGGATTATGATGATATAAGGATAGCAAGAAGCTTGGCCAAGGATGTTGTAGTTAAGAAAAATGATGAAAGAGTTTGTTGCAGGCTATGGTGTGTCAAAGAAAAATAACCTACAAGTTTAGTAGGATTCTTGGAACAAGAGAAATGTCTGAGACTATGTAATAGTGAATTTGATGTGGCCTAGGAGTCTAGAAAGTCTAGTAAAGCACAAAATAATTAAGATAAGGTGATACAGTTCAAGATGAAGCAAAGTAGTTTGCTCATTTAGTGAATAGACATGAAAAGGAAATAGAGAACAATGAAAAAGTCCTTTAGGATTGGTCTGATTGGATTGATCCATCCTTATGGCTTGAGTGCAAGGTAAATTCTTGAATTAATGTAGATTCAGATAAAATGATCCCAGGGGGATGTACATGAGATTAGTTCATGATGTACATAGGCTCTTGTACATGGCCAAAGTTGGGTTAAAAGGCACTAAAAAAGATGATTAAGGGATCTAAGTTCCAAATAGAAAATCAACTAACTTAGGGAAAATTTGAGATTTTTTTGAGCATAATGAAGTGAGATGTTTGAACTTGAAGAGAATAGGTTCAATGAGAGCACTAAGGCTAATTGGTGGAGACATCCATGCATTCATTCAAGATACAACTTGTAAGGTAGTAAGTCTAATCCAAGGGGGAGCCTCTTAAGGTAAGGATATGCTTTATCAATTTTTATTTTCATGTTTATCAGGTTGTTGGATGTCTAAATATTTTTCATAGATGTAAAAGGGGGAGAGTGTGTTGTCAAAAAAAAGGTATGAATGTTTTGAAGTTGTTGGTGTGTATTGTCATCAAGGTTTTTGAGGTTGTTTCCATCAAAGACAAAGGGGGAGATTATTGAACCATGGTGCTTTAGTGTTGTCATTGATGTCAAGTGGAATTGATGGAAAAGGTGTGAGTGGTGAAGTGAGAATAAGTCAATAACAGGAAGGTTGATTGGTAGTGCCTTCTTAATGATGGTTAGAACTCATAGAGAGGATTTAATATGATTTCAAGAAGCTACAAGCTTAGTCATGGAGGTAGGTGACCACTGGAGGTATGGAGATGGCTAGTGTGCTTGGCTCCGGTTTCCCACATTTTAGAAATGATGTTTCTAGGATGTGCAAGAGATTCTAAGGTGAGAATCAGGTCATGTGGTGTAAGTCATAGTTATAACTAGATCATTTAGCCTAGTTCTAGAGCCTAACAAGATGTAATATCTCAAAACAGGACATGAAAAGCCTAGGTAAGCAAGGTAGAAGACTTGGAAAAATTTCTAGAGTATGTAAGAGCATATACAAGACTTAATTTATCCCTTGGAGGGAAAATTTAAGTTTTCACTAAAACTTCCCTTGAGAACTAGTAATGGAAGCTTAGGTAAATGAGACTAGTATTGAATGTATAGGATCATTTATGATCAATAAATATATTGAGCATGTAGAGGAAGGTGTTGTGGTGCTCAAGGTCAATTTTCATCAATTTTTGAAGATAATTGTGCAAGTTATTCAAGTTTTACCAAAACCGGGTTTTTGAAAAATGCAAACTGATCACCTTGTCTTATTAGAACTCAATTTTTCTTATTAAACATCCTTTAGATAAATAATAGAAGTTATTTTTTAATATAACTCCAAGAATGAAAATTTTCAAAACGTTTGAGGACAATTGGATAAGGAACAAAAAAGTTCTATTCATTTTGCTAACAATGTTTTTCTCTCTCCAAACCTCCTTCCTGGATCGATATGCAAGAAATAAAGTTTTAAGTCATCAATTCACTTGTTCAAGTTGTGGAGATCCCTAAATATTGTAAGAGGATCCTCTTAGGTGAAAATGGGGGCATCTTTGTTCCTCATGGTTAAATAATCCATACATATTTGACCCTGTTTTGTAAGGATTTAGCTATATAATGTTATTTTGAAGAGTTCAAGATGGATCCTCTGATGCTAAAGAAGTTATGAAAGGTGTTCTTATATTTCATGAAGATATTTGAGAAATATCATTATTTTTTTTAGTGTGAATTCAACCAAACTTCTCTCTCTACCATTGAAGGGATTCTCAAGCTAAACTTATCATAGTGCTTGAAGAAGGATTTTGTGAGTATGCATGATGTTGAGATGAGAAATAAGTGTGAGAATCTTCTACAGGTCCAAGAAATGTTTTTGAAGCTCAAAGTTGGTTTATTTTGGTGGTGTGAAGGCCTATTTTCTATTGCTCTTCTACTGTCTTGTAGGGCTATCAAAGAGGATTGAAATTATGAGTGCTTGTAAATTTCATCCTAAAAACTATGCTCACAAGCTTGTCAAGATAGTGTTAGTGCTATCCTTAAAGTGTTCCTACCTTAGATGATCATAAAAATGAAGATTTTTTAAAGAGAAAACCCCTTGTTAATATTGTCTTGTGTGATCTCAAGAACATGTACAGACAATCAAGCAAAGGGTTTTTTTTCATGTCTATATGCTTTAAAATGGTAATGGCTCTTGGTATGATGAGATTCAAAAGGTTAACAGCTTATCAAAAATGTATATTAGATGTTTTTGGTAGAGGTTTACACTACTACAACATCAAACTCTTATGAATGGGTCTGAATTCTTGTAACAATCACTATGTTAAGTACCACTGACCTAAAATCATGAAGACATTATATCTCTTTATGTAAAATAAGGCCTAAGATGAGTGAAGGAACCTCTAATGGACTCATTCTTCACATGCATTTAACATAAAAATGAATGACAATGTGCTAAAGGTGTTCACACACATGACTAGGGTTGTGGAACTTGAAACCCTCATTGTATACAATCTTAGAAGAACAAGCAAGTTAAGATTCATTGGCATAATAGCTGAAAAAACATAGATCTAAGAAGTTATGCACAGTCACTATCCTTCTTAAAATATGTCATTAAAGGTGAGCTTGAACAAGAAAGTATGGTGGTTAGTTACTACATTGAAGATGTAACTCTATAATACGAAAATGAGTGCATATCTTGTTTTAATGTATGATTTACATGGAAGATTTGAAGTGAACTTTTTCCTTGATAGTTATATGTGGTTTAAGAGATCTAAAATCATTCTCCCAATCTAATAAACCTCTTGAAGATTAGCGCACTATAGCATGGAAACCAAATTACCTTTGGTGCAAGTCTGTGTTTGCAAATCAATTATTAATTTTCCAAAAAACAGACTCCATAAAGAGGTTGTAGATTTACACAAACAATGAACAATGTGCCCCATGCCTTTTTTGGTTAGGTTACAAGCTCTTGGGTTTGAATACATAGCTGAGATGTGCTAACAAGTCCTTTCTTTCTCTTGGTCTAGAACTGTGATGACTAACACAAACACCTAATGTACACATGAACTCAATTGGTGTTAGGAAATAAGGGATAAAATATGTGAAATAATCCCTCACAGAATCGCAACAGTAGAAACTAATATGTAAAAATTATTACAGATCTCAAATAAAATTGCAGAATAAAATAACACAACACTAAGAGACAGTATTTAACGTGGTTCACCCAATTTGGGCTACGTCCACCAAGAATCACTTGCTTAGATTTTATTACAAGCCACCGCTCTCTCAACACAATACCCAGATCCGTTTGGAGCTATGCTCAACAAACTCTACAGAATTCACAGCCGAATTCAAAACACATCTGCAATACATTTGCTTGTACATCTATCATATGCATAAGACCATATAAATAGACAACTGCTTAAGTAGTTTTACAAAACCATGGGTATCAAAACCATGGGCAAAAACCCGTCCCATAAACCTATGGGTCAAAAAACTCGCCCATATGAGAAAAGCATGTTTCCTGATATGTCGGGTGCATTTTTCAAGGCCAAAAAATTTTACGCCTAAATTTTTTTTTTCGGGGGCTGCCGCCCTCGGACCCCCACTCGGGGCCTGGCCCGGCCCCGAACCCTGGCGAGGATACATGAAAAGTGTACAATACTCTTAGTGTACAATCTTCAACACTTTCACACATGAAAACAGGCTCCACAACCTAACAATTGGAAGATGAAGGCCAAAATGGCAACGTGTGAGGATTGAAAAGAGGTTATAAAGGATTTTTGAAGTGTGAGTAATGTATTTCCATAATGTAACTCCTAGTGTTAGCACTAAAAGATAGTTAATAACTCACTATGTAATATGAAAAACATAAGGACTGTTACACTTTGCATTAGCAGAGGCCATTCTTGGAATATTTTTTAGTTCAACAGACTGTCAAAGAGTTGGAACATATGTCTTGTCCCTCATAAGCATGCAAAGAGGCATATAAGGTCAGAAAATGAAAAGGTATGAAATCATTGCTAGATGAAAATCATATGGTGTCAATTAAACTTCTTTGTTCGAGAGTTTCCAAGTGAAGCTATGAGAAGATTCCTTGTTTATGAAGCTAAAAAGTCATGTGTAGGAGAGATTTAATAGTCTAACAAAATCTCATTTTGGACTGGTAAATATTGTTGAAGCTTGGGCTAATATATGTGAAATAAAAATAATGGTATAGAAGAAATTGGTGATGTTGTGTGAAGAAATGGGGATGATATTATTATAGGGAGCAATGATGCATGAGAAGTTCATTATCATAAAAGAGAAATCATTATCTAGTTTGAGAAATCATGTTTGAAGACATGATGTCAGATGTGTGAGCACATAAGTTGAATGAGGAAGGAGATGGTATTGAATTGATGAAGAGAGAATTTTTGATCATAAGTGAGTGCTAGTGTGCTTGAAGAGAAACAAAACATAAGAATGAAGGGTTGATCATGATGACTATGAAGGAGATTATGTCTTCTTTACTGAGTTATTTGTAGTAACAAGTACATATATAAGTGTGAGTGTTTGACAGGGTGATTCAAAAAAGTATCATGAAGATAATAAGAGTATGAAAGAAGCCTATTATTATAGAGCCTTGTATAAAATAAATCAAGAAGATAATGAGGATGAATATAAAAGAAGAATGTGCTGATCTAGTGGTCACTACTAGCTGTAGAAGACAAGAAAATATGAGTAATCAAAATCTTGCAAAAGCCTACGTAGCAGCTTAGCAAATGGGGGGATGGTTCTTCCTTGTAAGTTGAAGCTTAAAGAAGGTCAGTAGGTGCTAGATTGAATTTTGGATTTGAAGATTCCATGCAAGTTGAAGCTTGCTAAAGACCAAGTAGTTGTTTGGTTAAATGTTTTGAGTTGGAGCTACAAGTTGAGTAGATGCTCAACATGAAATCAATGTAACATTTACAGGACATTATTATCCTAAACTAGTTCTTGGTTTCGGTGGGTTTTTCTCCTTTGAAGGTTTTCCCACATTAAATTTTGTCTCTCTGTGTGCTCTCTCATGATTGACTACTTGAGAATTCTTGTTTGGTTTCATTATAACAAATTAAGTGAGCTGAATTTTTTGTCAAAGTTTTAATACACAATGATTCAACCCTCCCTTCTCAGTGTCCTAGTTTCCAACAAGGTGTTCTTATACCATGCCTTTTCCTTCCTTTTCACACTCATTCCAAGATTCCTCTTACCCTCCTTCATCATGCTTTTTCATTAATGTTCATTTTACATCAATGACAGTTCAACATCCACATGCCAAAAATATCCCCCTTTGTCATTGATGAAAAACCTCCTGGTTCTTCTCCCCCTTTTTTCATTAATGACAAAGTGCATGTCTGTATTCATGGTTTTCTTCTTCTTCATCTTATTTGAGCCCCATTATGGTTGGAAACATCAACCATACTCATCATTCAAGCTCACCCTCTTGTATCTCCTTGTTTGACTCTGTTTTTGTCTTCACCATTAATTGAAAAAATTGTTAACCCCCCGAGGAGATGCCTGCATAACACATAAACATGAAAATTGATTGTTATTTGAGTGATAACATCCTTCTAGTTCACAAATATGTCTATCTCAGCTCATCATTCTAAAAAAAATCTTAATCTTGCTATGTACCGATTGCTAGCTCATTTAGGTCTTATGTCCCTAAAGTATATTTTTAGTATAAATTGATCCAACTTTGTCAATTCATTTAATCCCAAACATAAAATGGAATAACCTCTTGTTTCTCCCCTGGGGATCATTATACCATTTTGTAAGTGTTTAAGCAAGAATATCATCTCATACTTTGATTATATGTCATCTAGGTGAATCACCACTACTAGCTCTGCCCTGAATTGCTTCTTTAGTGTTTGTTGCCTTTAGTTCTTTTCAATTCAACTTATTGAGTGAAGAACCCACTTTTCTTGAATTTTTCATGCATTCATTAATCCTTCTACCACTTTAGACTTCTCAACACCTAAAACACCATCTTGAAGGTCATAGAAATATCTCCTTTCCTTGAGTATCTCTCTTTCTGAAATTGACATCTCAGACCTATAGGTGACTATAAAACCTTTTTCCAGTACCCTGATTTAGTGTAAAACCTCCTTATGTCAACTCTTCTACATGATTTTCTTATCTTATTAGGATAATAGACATTCGAGCTCTTCCCTGTTCTTATGTTTTCATACAAAAACATAATGTTATCAGTCTAAAGTACACACTTGAATTGGAAATACAATATGAATCAACATTTCAGTTGGTACAATGGGAACTCCTATGAGTTGTGGGTGCCCTAGGTTGAGGAAAACCTCTAGAGAGGGCTGGGTCCCTTGGTAAATCACCTAAACTAATTCTCTAACGGGGTTGAGGGAGAGAAAAATAACACAAACTTAACGAAAGTGGGTAAATAAGGTGATACACCAACGTTTTGGGACTTAAACTTACAAAAAAACACACTTACTGAATGAAAAAGTAATGATAAAATTCACTACAACCACTGTATGATGTATCTTTCACTCACAAAGGCATTAATATACACTTTCATGACTTGTAAAACTTACAAAACAGTTAAATGGAGGTGCTAGAAAGTTATGAGTATGGAAAGGAAAGCAATTTTTCACTAGAACATACAACACAACCTGCTATAAAACACTTCACAAAAATTTGAATCTAGGAAAATAAAACCTTTATTGCTTCAATGAGGTGCTCAAATATAATTTCTACATACAAGTCTACAAAATAATGATAAGCCCCCTAAACACTTGCACATGCAAGGTATATGTAGCAAAAGCTAACACCAACCTCAACTATAAATAGCTCATCCAAAAATAGAGAAGATGACTAGTTAGAGACAAATCCAATTTTAGCCTCTTCATGCATAGTTTTAATTAATTTTCTAAAAATACATTTTCTAAAGATAACGTGCATTAAAGCCAAAAATAGGATTTGCATGGTCTAATTGTACTTGTTGGACTCAATTAACTAATTTTGTAATTCCAAAGTAATGTGTATGACCTTTTTGTTTGGATTAAGGTATTTTAGAAATATTAAGGTAAAAGTGGCTTTGTCTTATCTACGAAAGGTAATTTTTGGCTTATTCCACCATGCACAAGGTTACTTCATTGGTCAATTTGGGCTTGATATATCATACATGGTTTGGTAATCATTTAATTTGTTGAGCATATGCATGGGAAAGTTGATTATTGGATTTGGAAAAAGTAATAATGCTTACCTCCCCATTTATACATGTAAAGAATTAGTGATCAAATAATTTCAAAGCGCAACCCCCCCCCGCCCCCCCACCCCCCCCAATACATGACATTGGCAAAAGGTGAAAAGTGTTAACCACGGTTGAGAATTAACTCCACCATGGTCAACAAATATAGTTAGGGATCAAACCCTAAAATATAATTCTCATTTGTATTGGAAACTTTTTAGAAGCTTCGAGAATGAGGGGAACTCTTTGAAATTTTTTTCCGCCATTTCAGTTTTGTTTAGAAGCTCAGATCTTTGTTCTTTTCCCAACTGCCATTATCAAGAGCTTGGTGATTTTTTTTAATGGCTTCTATGGATTTTTGGGTTTTAATGGTGGTTCGATCTTTTATTTATTAAACTCTACTAAAAAAATTCCATACCCAGATTGACTGCCATTACTGTTCTTTGGAGCTCTTGCTTTATTCCATGGCTATGTTATAGCCTTCTGGGTTTTGTGTTCCATGTTGTAAAGCTTCACCATTGCATCATTGTTTGATACTTATACCATTGTGATTTGTGTGGTTGAGGTCTAACCTAGCATTGGAGAGCTTGTGGTTGTAATATTTGGAAGGTAAAACATATAATTTTTCAATATTGGCATCTGGGTTTATATTTTTTTGTAGATCTCCTGAACCGGGTTTCATATTTTTTTTACAAAACCTGCTTACCACTTTATTTGTATAAATCTAACAGATCTAGTAATTTGGTTACTTGCGTGAGTTGGGTTTGGTTTTACTCTTGCTCGAGCCCAAATATGTGTCCCTACTTTGTAATGAATTTTCCATTTTCATTTATTTGAGCTCTAGTACCTCCATTCAATCTCGCTCTATTGCCTTATCTATCGAGGTTTTGCATTATGAGATCCTTGTGAAGTATCCTGATCCATTTTCGAGTTTGAAACTTGACCCTTATGGATTGTAATGGCTTCATTCATATCATATAGAGATCTTATTTCTTATCCTGGATGCCACTGTAAAAATATTGGAACTCTATTTTTCATTTTGCCTTCAAAGATCTACGTGCTATGAGTTAAGGTGCATTGGTTCTATTTTTTGCATTTATAGCCACCATTTTCATTATTTCAAGGATTTTGTTTACGTGTTATGAGTTTACATTTGTTTGTGGATGGAAATAGCTTCAATTGACCTGTAATAGTTACCCAGTCCATTATTTCTTTAGGTCTTGAGTTTTTTGTGCAACTGGTCAAACGATGCTTTTTCTACTCACCATATGTGTTGAGCTCATACCCTCAGTCCCGCCATTCTATGAGTTTCCCTTTGTTTTATACTTGGTTTGTGCCTTCATTGCTTGAATTAATAATATGATATCACTTGTACCAAAGCACATGTCAGCTGTATTTCACCTGCCCTCTTCATTGATATAGTAGAGAGAATTTATTTCTTGCTAAATATAGATCTTGTTTTCAACATCTTCAAGCATATGAAGAATGAGAAAAAGTACCATTTTTTAATGCTGAGAAAGATTATGGACTTGTTGAAAATTATTATTTATAAGAGCCATCTCTAATGCAAATTCTTGAAGTTTTAATGTTTTCTGCTCATAGCCCCCTTCAGTCCTTTGCTTTAATTTTCCACTGAAGAAATTTTGTTAGAAAAATATTCTTAGTGCTTGCGATAACACTGTAACTTTTAATTCTCTCACTTCTTTAAAAGTTCAGATAATTTGGCATGATTCCTCCTAATATCTGTAGCAATTTCATTTTTTTTATGAAGTTTAAAACATAATCTCTCCTTAGTTTCCATTTTATGACTCATTGTTTATTATTTAATTAGCTATGGGTTGGAATCCTATAGGTAGAGATTGTATTGGGTAAGCTTGTTGTTGTGTATTTGTTTAAGATTTGAAATGAATTCTGTGACTTGATGAAAATTCACAACTAATGCAAATGTATGATGAAATCTGAATCAGTACTACTTAGTTTTGAACATTATGCGTTTGATCTCTTTGATAGATTCCATAACAAATATGTGTTTTTGAAGCATGTGTATATTGTATTGTTGCTCATGTTGGAAGCTGATTTTGATTAGAAAATTGCTTTAAATATCATGGAGACTTAATAGAAAAGTTGTTTTTTCTCATCCTTTTGTCATGGACATTGAACTTAATGAGTTGACAAAACCTACTACTTTAAATATATATGTTCTACGAAGATGTGCGGTTTTCATTAAAACTGAACTTTGTACCTGCATACCTCAAATAATCTTGTAATTTTATATCCTTGTAAAATGCAACTCGTGCACTCTATGTTGAAATTCTATCATCCTCCTACAAAATATTCTTTGGAATTGTAATGAGATTCATATAATTTGAAGTGGTTATCCATTCTAGATACTTGAAAATATGGGCTTATAGCTATCTATAATATAACTCCTTTCATGCATGGTTCCATTTCTAATTGATAACTATAACATCTGGTTTTTGTATCTCCTTTGTATATTCTGAAATTCATTTTGAAGTATGCAAAAATATGGTTGTATTTTTCTTTAAACTTACAAAAATTCTGTTGGCACTTAGTTTCTTACTTGGTTCAAAAATTGCATTTTTGCACCTCTCCTCATTCTATACATCATGTAAAGAAATATGTACTGTACCTTTGAAAATCGTATAGATACCCTTTTTATAATTCTGATAACACTTTGAAATGTATAGAAATGTTGTAGTCTATGTGAGATGGCTTAAAATTGAAAATTGAAACCTATGGAAACCCGTTTCACTGTTAATCTTGCAAAATCTACATCTCTCTTTAATCTGAAAAGTTTATACCTCTTTCCCGGAAGCTCATATTATTTTGCAACTTATATATTTGTGAGATTATGGCTATTTTTATTGTAATTATTCCACACACAAGAAATAAAGATATCTCCAGTTTTGGATCCACTCATTCTTAGATTCATCATTTATAAATGTGACCCTTTAATTTATGCTGTAATGATGAATAATCACTATCTTCAATTTAGCCTCTTAAAGCTCCTCTTGATATGGATATTCTTCTATTATGGTCATTTTAAAACTATATGCTACATGTTTGGAGATATGTACTTGATAACAATACAAAACCATATTCTTTCATTTCCAATTGATGATGCATTTACATTCAAAGTTAGAAATATAAAGGGGAATAGTAACTATGAGCTCTAACTGATTTCTTATTGACTTTTTCAGGTACAACGAAGCAATAAATGTGCTCATCTAGAAGCATCTCACAAGGAAGAGGATCTCATCTAACAGGAAATGATGGGTTCCTCTTACCCTTTACATTTCTAGATTGCATTTTAAATGCATTTTTCTTTCAGCCATATCCTACGACTTGTGTGGGATCCTTGTACACTTTCTTTATGAATATATGAAACTATCTTATGTAATTGATTTGTATATGTTTATTTTACATTTTGTTTCAATAACATAATATTAAATGAAACTATGTTATTCAAAACAATAAGACAACTTCACATAATCATAATAAAATAAGCTAAATTAATGTACCTTCATTTGATCATCTATAACTAAGGTAATAACACCTGATGTAATTTTAATTTCCCTCAACACCTAAAATTTGTATCTTATCACGTTGTTTCATCATGTTGTTTATGATATTTGATGTCTTTCCCATCTCTGTCATGACCCTGCAGCATTCTGAAAATGCTGATGCATGATCTTGACAAAGGTGAATGTTGGAATGACCTCTTATGTGAGGAATAAGCAATCTGGAAAAACATGCCTAGTTGTTTACTTCCTGTGTGTTTGTCCAGATTACCCCTAGACCTGAGCAACCTAAAAAAATTCTATACCCCTTTTTGATGCTGATAAAAAATGGTCAATATCCTTGGTGGCTGTCTGGAAATTATAGCTTGCTAATCAATAATAACCCCTGAATCTACTCACTTTTAGCCATAAAAACAATATGAAAACCTCCTATAAGCTTGACCATGCATGCACAAGGCTGAATAGCAGTGATAATGATTGAAAATCCTCAATGTAAACTAAAAAACAACAACAACAACATGTGCATAACTGCACTAAGAGGAAGGAAAGAACTCCTAACAAGACTTAAAAATCATACATGCTTCAAGGTGAAGCATGTAAAGTGTGCACAAGTACTTATTTTGAAGAAAATAAACCTATACTAATCTACTCTAACCAGCTGAAAATGAGAAGATAAAAAAAGCTTGATATAGACAGAGAGAAATAACTTCTTTTTCTAAGAAAACGTGATCATGAGATCAACTTGAAAATCAAATCACATGGAAAAAGGAGAAATATGGTTTGTACCCTTAACTTGTTGAAAATATCAGTACAAAATATGAAAAATACCTCTATCAGATATGTAATCTATTTTGGGAGGTATTGCAGATGAATTTTGAGAATGTGTAGCTCCTATTTGTGCTCTAAATCAAGCACAAATGTTAGTACTGCTAATCTTAATCCCAAATCAGCCAAGTATTTGATTGGGCATGGTCTTCTCACAGTTGGTAAATAGTTTTTTTTGATCTACCATGTTTCTTCCTCTTCATTTTTAACACATTTGAAAGCTGATAAGAATGTTGATCTAATTCTTAAAGGTGCTCTATCTCTTCCTTGACAACTGATTCATCTCCTTGTTCTTCATTCTGGTTCATCACGAGGTTTGAGAGCTCAAAATTTCTTATCAATCCTCATGTGCAACATGGTCCTCTTTGAATTACTCCTTGAATTAGCTGTTTACAAGCTGATATAAACTAATTTGTGCTTCGTCTTCTTCATTCTTATCATCATCCTCATATAGAAAACTGCCTATAAGGATGAAATCATCTTGTTCCTTGTCATGAGGAAGCTCTAAACCTATTAATCCTTCCTCATATTAGATTTGAAATTTCTCTAAATTCAAATATGATTCATGATCACTTATGGGAAACTAATCATAAATGGTTAGCAAATTTTCATCCTCTAAATCAACAATATTTAAATCAGTAACTATCAATGAATCATCTTATGTACCAGATGATGGTACAACCTCAAGATTGCTGATATGAACTTCAGAAACTTCTACATGCTTATTTAGAACATTATTTATACCATGTAGCTCAAGATAATCGAGAAAATATTTCCTAACCTTCACTTGATGATGACGATCCTTTCGTTGCTCTGAATATCCCCATCTTACATGTACTCTTTGTCTAACTATGGAATCTGATTGAACCCAAACTTTGAAACCCAACTATTTAAAATTTCCATATATTCATCTTTGTTGGTTTCTTCAATAGGATTCCCTCCTTGATTGATTTTTTACTTATCCCCTTCCCAAATTAGGTTTGGAAATGAGAGATGAGGGGTGGGTTAGGCCTCAATCTGATTTGGAAATGTTTGGACAAAGGGTAAGGGATACAAATCTTCTTCTGAAGGAGAGTGGGTAGAAATTGTAGCATTTAGAAAACTTGGAAGCTAATAGATGGTCTGTAATAGTTGACAAGGGATGGGCATTGGATTTTGATGAGGAAGGTAAGTGGGAACATCGCATTGACAGGGTTCCTTAACCTTATGCCTATCATCCTCTAATGCTTGTGTTAGAGCTCAAAATTGCACCCTTCCTTGAATCATAGACAACCCAATATTTTGAGGAAACATCAAACTATATCCAAGTTTTGGGACTTACAAATTGAGATAGAAATCCATAGAAGGTTGGGTTCCTCTACTTATTCCTACTGTTAAACTACTCATAGGAAGGGAAATGCAACTGCCTAATAGTAATATATGATTCTAAGAGACCAGGGTGAGAGGGAGGTGCAAAAAAATGAATATCATAAACTATAGGAGGTGATAACACCAAAAATAAAGGGAAATGAACTTTTAAAAGAGAGAAAATGGAACAAAACAATGATGGAGAGGGCAGAAATGACAGCCACAATCCAAAGAAACATCTAAACACTCATTTTCACACAATGCACAATAGAAATAAACCTTGTAATATGAAGAAACATACACAACATACCTGCAAGTAAATGAATAGGAAAGGATGTTCAATAAATCACCAACTAAGGAAGAATAGAGCCACAAAATAAGTGATTTTATTGCTTCAAGATGATGCACAAATCACTACAATGGAGGAATAAGGTGTGAATTCATTAGAGGATTACAATCTAAGGACTACAACTCAAGAACACTTGTGTAGAAATTTTCAATGATGCCTTTTCATTCCTAAAGTATCTAACCCTTACAAATGAACCTCCCATTACAATATATAGAGAATGAGGAAGAGAAAGAAGAGGGAAAAACTCATATTTTTTCCCACCAAACAATAACCTACATTAAATGTTTGAAAAGGAGTATGGGAAGATTTACAAATCCACCCCATGATATTTTTCTTGCAAGAGAAGAAACGACACCATATGTTATCAGATCTATGTTATCCAATTTTTTCCCTCAGGTAAAATTGGACAAACATGACCTTACACAGAGAAAAAATGAGGGATTGATTCAGTCATGGGAGTTCATGTTTTGGGCTCAGACCATGCAAAATAATGAAGTAAGCTGAGAAAATTACAAAGGTGTTTAGGAAATGAAGAAGTTCCAAATTCCAAAATTTAAAATTCAGAGGTGAGGACATTTTGAGGTAGGCCAAAGGTGAATTTGGGGACTTGACGGAAAGAAGCGCGAAAAAAGGAGAAGAAAAGTCTGAAACCCGAATTCCAAAATTCAGACTTCGGGCTTTCAGGATTTTGGAGGTTTGATGTGCTAAGTGGATAATCTAACCCTGAAACCCTGAAATCCCAAAACCTTGAAACCTCAAAACCACAAACTCCTGAAATCTTGAAACCTGAATCCCCAAAATCCCAAAACTTGAAACCCTGAAACCCTGAAAAACCCTAAAATCTTGAAGCCCGAAAACCCTAAAATCCTGAAACCCAAATCCCCGAAAAGGAAAAGGTCTGAAACCTGAAGTTCAAATTTCAGACTTCAGATTTTCTGAATTTTAAAATTTTTTTCTCAAGCAATGAACAATGACAGGTGACATGGTTTTGGAGTTCAAACTCCGAAGTCTAAATTTTGTACTTCAGAGGTTTGGCATTTCAGAACTCTCAAAAGCCGACTTGAGTGATGAATAATAACCTGAAATACGAAATCAAAAATCCCAAAGTCTTGAATCCCAAAATTATGAGATTTCAGATTTTAGAGGTTGTGATGTAGTTTCAGAGTCTAAAAAGAGGTAAATAACCACCCACATTTATTGCAGTATGGCACTCTCATCTTCAGATGGCCATAACTTTTTACTGGGAGCTCATATTTTCACAAAATTAGACTTTTTGGAAAGCTCTCAGTATCCTCTACACAACTACTATTGGTTTTATTATTTTTAGTAAGATTAAGTATTTAAAAATGAACAAATATAGTCCACCATTTTAGAGGTTTTTTCTAGGTTTCTCATCTACCCAAATGATGAGGTATGAGTTTCTTTTCTTCTCCAAAAAGGTAAAGTAAAAGGAGATATGGGTTTTGTAGTGGCACCCATCATTGTTGTAGGTGATTTTAATGCATTTGAGGGTGGTTGAAGCAATATTTTAAATTCCTTCTCTCTCCTTTTCTCTCGTTCTTCCTATATATTGTAAGGAGGGGATCATTTTAAAATGTTTGAAAAATTGTATATGCCCCTCCCTTCTTCTTCTTGTCTGTAAGATATTTTGTGGAGATTCCATACCTCCCTACTAGACATTGTAATGGAAAATAAATAGATTTGTGGATATTTTAAAACCCCTTTTTTCTTTTATTGCACCTCTTCTGGTATTTCATCACATGCAAGTTATTGTGCACTGTTGTGTTTTCATTTCAAGATTCTAGTTGTGTTGTGTCTAACAATCCTTCTTGGTGCATCACCTTCCCTTAGAGTAGGTTTTAATTTTCATGCATTTTCTCTATCTCTACCTCCTTGGAAATATTAGATTAGGGATAGATTTGTAACTCTTTGCACTTTAGAGTAGTTGACACTAGGATAGGACATGAAGCCAACTTTCATTCAGAGAGCTGTCCCGGTCACGAAGTCCCACACTTTGG
The DNA here is from genome assembly GCA_019776745.2 of Taxus chinensis. Lineage (NCBI taxonomy): Eukaryota > Viridiplantae > Streptophyta > Pinopsida > Cupressales > Taxaceae > Taxus > Taxus chinensis. The sequence continues at coordinate 711,411,052 of CM034147.1, read as the reverse complement.
AGAAATCTCTATGTTATGAAATCACACTGAAAGTTTCAATTTATCCAGTTGTAAACAATTAGGGGTGCTATGATTATGCATCAACAATCTAATTTCTCACATGCGTAGGATTGTATTCATTAATTCTGGACTATTTTCCCCCTTTTTTCCCACCTTCCTCCACCAAAATCATATTTTTAGGTTTTCATGGTGTAGAGCATGAAAAGATTTTTCCAATGATATATGACGTATCCAATTTAGAAAATATGGGAGGAAGATATGGCCATGAAGATCTGGTGGGTCAAGGAGGAACACGAGATCCAAATGCATAGCTACTGTCCACTTTAATAATTTTTTAAATTGTCTTGCAGATGAATCAGGTTTTTAGGGGTCTGAGGGTACTTGGGAAATGAGGCCATTAATCCTTTGTTCCTTCGTAACTTACTCTATCCGTAACCCATTATATCCCCTTGTTCCTTCTATCTCCTTTGTTTTGAAGGGATTTCAGGATTTTGGGGGTCTCTTGGAACTATCGAACTGGTTCCTCATGTGCTCAAAATGTACGTATTATCCACACCAAACTCCATGTTCACCCACTCCTTGACATGCACGTGAACTTACCTTATGGGGAACTTAGGGTTCCTAGGAACTCATTCCGTCCCAACCAAGTTCTCCAGAAGCCTTCAATCTCCACACTACTCTCATCTCCTATTCTTCCTTTGCTTTGTGGAAAATGTGGAGATGCGGGGAATTGAGTGCTCGTGGGAACTTGTTCCCAAGTTCCTCCCAGAGCCTGCATTTCCACACAAGACTCAATCCTTTACATTGTGGATCTCAAGCCAATGCGGGGAACTTAGGTTCACAGATAACAAGTTCCACCTGGACACCCAGGATCTGCAATACACTAAAAATGAACAATTTCCATCTTTTTAATTTTTTTTTCACTAAGTATGGATTTATTAAGCCTTGAGAAAAGGAGTGAAGTGCACAAGAATAATTCAAGTGCCCCAATAAACTGTGAGTGCCCCAAACATGAAAAATACCTGCTTCCATAAGTTTCTTCATCAAGGTCCCATGAAATTTCCCAAGTCTAGATTCATGAAGTTAGCCAATTTGTAAGTAGTGAAAAAATGGATAACAACTTACAAATATGTAAAAAAATCCAACATTTGAGGGAGAGAGTGACTTATTACCTGAATCCTCTGTTGTGGGCTAAACCAACTAGGTATAAGACTTACCCATTGATAGGGATGCTCTACACTAGGATATTTAGCTTGCAAAATTTGTAGTTTCTCATTCAAAAATAACCACATCTGCTCCACTTTTTAAACAAAGCTTTCAAAATCTTCTTCTTCCTGGCAATTTTTTCCATAACCTACACATTGTTATTCTACGTAGCCTTATTCCTAAATAACATAATGATTGTAATGATGACCATACTAATTAGCAAGACTTGGGTCATGAGCATACTCATTACAATTAGGGTTATAACATTGATATGGAGGAGGATATGAGTGAAAGGGAGGTGGATTCAAATGGTTTAGCTCTTGGATAAAGTAATTCCATTGAGGAACTGATGTCATGATTGTATGACCTCATAAAAGATGGAAAAATGAGAAAAACAAGTCTACTGCATGGAAAGGGCTGTTTGAATCAACAAAGTAACCAGATTTGTTTTGAAAAATACCTCCAAAAGGCTGAAATTTTATCGAGCACAAATCAAAACTAGAAAAATTATGACAAATATAGATCAGGATGTTATGCAAAACCTGGAAAAAATAATATGAAATCATTATCCCACCGAGCGTGCCAAAAAAATGTTATCAGTCCAAAGTACACACTTGACTTGGAAATGCAATATGACTCTACACTTTGGCTGGTACAATGGGAACTTCTCTAAGTTGTGGGCACCTCAGGTTAAGGAGAACCTCCATAGTGGGTTGGTTCCCTTGGTAAATCACCTAAAATAAGTCTCTGATGGGGTTGAGGGAGAGAAAAATAAAATTTTTTAATGAAAGTGGATAAATAAGGTGATACACCAATGCTTTGGGACCTATACTTACACAAAAGCACACTTAATGAAATAAAAAAGACTAATAAAATTCACTACAACTGATGTATGATGGATCTTACACTCACAAAGGCATTAACATACACTTATGTGACTTGTCAAATTTTTAAAACAGTTAAATGGATGTGTTGGAAAGTTATGAGCATGCAAAGGAAAGTAAATTTTCACTAAAACATACCACACATCCTATTGTAACACACTTCACAAAACTTTAATTGGAGGAAAAAACAACCTTTATTGCTTCAATGAAGTACACAAGTACAATTTTTGCATATAAATTTACCAAATAATGATAAGCCCCCTAAACACTTGCACAAACAAGGTATATGTAGTAAAAGCTAACCCCACCCTTAGCTAAAAATAGCTCATCCAAAATAGAGAAGATGACTAATTGGAGACAAATCCAATTTTTTTCTCTCCATGCATAATTTTAATTAATTTGTAAAAAATATGATTTCTAAAGATAACATACATAAAAGCCAAAAATAGGCTTTACATGGTCTAATTGCACATGTTTGACTAGTTAATTACTTTTACAAAGTCCAAAGTAACGTGTACAACCTTTTTGTTTGGATTAAGGTATTTTGGAAATAATAAGGTAAAAGTGGATTTTTCTTATCTGCAAAAGGTTATTTTTGGCTTATTCTAGTATGCACAAGATTACTTCATTGATCAATTTGGGCTTGGTATATCATGCATGGTTTGGTAATCATTTTCTTTATTGATAATATGCATGGGAAAGTTGATTATTGGATTTGACAAAAGTAATAATGTTTATCTCCCCCTTTATGCGTGCAAAGAATTAGTGATCAAATAATTTCAAAGGCCACCCTCCCCATGTGACATTGGCAAAAGGTGAATTTTTTTTAACCATGGTCAAGAATTAACTCAACCAAGGTCAACAAATCTAGTTAGGGCTTGAAACCTTAAAGCTCCCTCTTTATTTGTTTTGGAAACTTTTTGGAAGTTTCGAAAATGAGGGGAACTCTTTGAAAAATTTTGGTCGCTATTTTGTTTTTGTTTGGAAGCTCAGATCTTTATTCTTTTCCTAGTTTCCATTATTAAGAGCTTGGTTCTCTGTTTTCATGGCTTCTATGGATTGTTGGGTTTCAATGGTGGTTTGAGATTGAATTTATTGAACTCTTCTCAAAACTTCCATACCTAGGTTGGCCACCGTTACTATTCTTTGGAGATCCTGCTTTGTTCCATGGTAAAGTTATAGCCTTTTAGGTTATGTGTTTTATGTTGCAAAGCCTTTCCATTGCATAATTGTTTGAGACTGCTACCATGGTACTCTATGTGGTCAAGGTATGACCTGGCAGTGGAGAGATCGTGGTTGCAATCTTTAGAAGGTAAAACCTCTGGTTTTTTCAATATTTTCATCTAGGTTTGTATTTTATTTTGTAGATTGCCTAAACTGGGTCACATATTTTGTTTACAAAACCTACTTGCCACTTTATTTGTGTAACTCTGGTAGATCTAGTCATTTGGTTACTTGCGTGACTTGGGTCTGGTTTTACTCTTTCTTAAGCCTAAATCTATGTCCTTGCTTTGTAATGGAGTTTCCACTATCATTTATTTGACCTCTAGTCCCTCCATTTGAGCTCACTCTATTGCCTTATGTGTTGGGGTTTTACATTGTGATTTCCTTGTGATCTATCCTGATCCATTTTCGAGCTTGAAACTTGACCCCTATGGATTGTAATGGCTCTTTTTAGGTCATATTTCTTATTATGGCTTCCACTATAAAAAGCATGGAACTTTGTTTTATATTCTTCCTTCAAAGCTCAACATGTTTTGAGTTGAGGTGCATTGGTTCTATTTTGTTTTGTAGATTGCCTGAACTGGGCCATATTTTTCTTTACAAAACCTACTCACCACTTTCTTTGTATAGCTCTGACAGATTTGGTCATTTAGTTATTTGAATGAGTTGGGTCTAGTTTTACTCTTTCTTGAGCCTAGATCTATGTCCTTACTTTGTAATGGAGTTTCCATTTTCATTTATTTGAGCTCTAGTCCCTCTATTTGAGCTTGATTTGTTGCCTTATGTTTTGGGGTTTTACATTGTGAGTTCCTTGTCAGCTATCCTGATCCATTTTCGAGTTCAAAACTTGACCCCTATGGATTGTAATGGCTCTTTTTAGCTCGTATTTCTTATTATGGCTGCCACTATAAAAATCATGGAACTATGTTTTGTATTATTCCTTCAAAGCTCAACACATTTTGAGTTGAGGTGCATTGGTTCTATTTTTGCATTTATAGGCACAATTGTCACTATTTCGAGGCTCTATTCTATGTGTTATGAGTTTTCATTTGTTTTAGTACCACAATAGCTTCAATCGACCCTGTAATAGTCATCCAACAAGTTATTTCTGTGTCTTGAGTTTTTTGTGAAACTGGTCAAACGATGATTTGTCTACTCACCATTTGCATTGAGATCATACCCTCAAGTTTGTTTAATAGTTTGTTCATGCCTTCATTTCTCATCTTAATAATATGACCTCACTTGGACCAAATCATAAATCAACTACATTGCACCTACCCTCTTCATTGAAATGGTAGAGAGAATCTCTTTCTTGCAATCTAGAGAGCTTGTTTTTGATATTTTTGACTATACGAGTAGAAACACAAATACCATTGTTTAATGCTGAGAAAGATTCTGGACATGTTGAAAATTATAATTTATAATATCCATCTGCAATGCAAATTCTTAAATTTTTAATGTTGTTTTCTCATAGTACCCTTCAGTCCTTTGCTTTCATTTTCCACTGAAGACAATTTGTTAGGAAAATATTCTTAGTGCTTGTGATAACACTGTAACCTATGCTTCTCTCATTTATTTAAAAGTTAAGATGATTTGGCGTGCTCCCTCCTAATATATGAAACAATTTCATTGTTTCACTAAATTTCAAAACATAATATCTCCTTAGTTTCCATTTCATGACTAATTTTTTATTATTTAACTAGCTCGGGGTTGGAATCCTATAGGTCGAGATTACATTGGGTAAACTTGTTGTTGTGTAGTTATTTGAGATATGAAATGAAATCTGTGACATGATAAAAAATCACAATTGTGTTAAGAATTATAGGCACTGAGAGGGTGTGTGGAGGGTTAATCAATGTACTTTCAAACTTCTGAAACAATCTTTAGTTCATCAATTATCCACAATTAAACTGTCTTAACTATGATGTACCATGACCATTCAATCATGAGAGATAAAGAGAGAGAACCAAGCACACATGAACACATGGGAGAAAATATTTAATATGGGAAACCCAATAAGGGAGAAAAACTACTGAAAGGAGAAAGAAAAGCAATATAGAGGACAATTGTTAGAAATAATTATAATGATCTCACCAAGTCGTGAATACCCACTTACCTTGAAGCTCTAACTCCAGTTTTGAAGCACCTACTTTAATTTTTTTCCAATTACCCACTTGAATGCTGTTTTGCATGCACCTACTTGTAAGGAATCTCACTCAAGTAAAATATTAAAGCACCCACTTGAATACAAGGCCAATCACCAAATTGTTAGGAAGCATCCACTCCCTAATTGATGAGAAACAAATAAGACTTTGAACACAAACACCGACTTGATGTGATAACTATTTCAACTTACTTTTTTTCTATTCTCCTCTCTTAATTATCCATGGTTTTCAGTATATTTTCTTTCTCAAAATTTTCATATAGCTCTCATCCCCATCAACAACTCAACACCCTCTCATTCCTCTCTTTGCAACAAGCTTGTACTCATCCACCATGTAGCATACATATACACAAAAATACCTATGTTTCTTGACTCTTGCACTTCACCTACTCATCTACTTGACTTCCCTCTCCTCTCAGCTCAAACTAAGGAGACCAATAGTCAAGATACAAACTGTCGTAACAACCAATCCTAAATTCCACCATGTCAGATTCCATATCCCTTTCTTTACATTACTTTGTCATACATCCTGACACATCAAGGGAATACATAACTTGTTTCAAATCTCTGACAATCATTTACTAATTTAAGGAATCCAAATCATATCTCTACAGATATTCTAAATTATCAATTACACGAGATTTTGTTTTCTAGTGTGGTGAGCATAGGTTTGTATTTTAGTCTTCTGACCATGTACCAACTTTCATGAGCATTCAACCACATTACTAAGTGCTCTAAAATACTATACCAACTCTTCACCTTCGTTGTAACCTTTGGTCAACACCTTCTTTGCCATTTTTTTCTTCCAAGTTTCACTTGAAACTAAAATAACATGAACTCAAACACTTAGTGAGCTTTATCATGAAATTTAAAAGAGGAAGGACTTGTCCCAACATGAAATTACAATCATTCAAGGTCCTTGATCCTATGAGAGTTATGCACCAACATCAAGAATATGAAGATCTTTAATTAGACAGAATGAGAGGCATTTTTCACACTCATCATTTACAAACACTAACAACTAGTCCTTTCCTTTCAAATATTTATCATGATAAAGGTAGAAAATAAGTATTAAAACATATTTACATCATGGTGATAGTGATTTGAAGGCATCTTGATTATCCATGAATATCAAGATATAAAGGCATAAATGATCTTCTACAGAGGGCATGCACAGAAGAAAAAACCAGAGTTGTATCTTCATCAATTTGAACACCCCCACACCTTTCTCATTAAAGTATGACTTCTAAACCACCTTTCAAATACAATGAGGGTGAAGCACATATTCTCAGTTCAAGATGAAGTCTAAGTTCACATTTAATTGATTATATTAGCTTGGTTTTTCATAAACTATGTTTAGTTAGGGGTTTCAGACATAAAACCCTAGCTATACATTTAGAAGATTTTCACACATTGTTCTACATCTCTGTGACAAGATAATGGTGTTATCACTTCTATTTATGATATTTATACTTACTCCAGGTCTTCATATTCATTTGATAATGGAAAATCTTAATGGTTTAGGCAAAAACACAATCTTTCTTGACTGTCATAGGAGACTAAAACTCCATTCCTCAAGAGTTAGCTGTTATATCTTTGTAAACTACTATCCAAGCGATATAATAAAATTTTTGTGAAGATTCATACCTTAGGAAAATTTCTATACTAGATGCACTCACCAAATAGTGAATAAGGTCATGAAGAAATTCAATACTTCTTGATTTTAATGGTGCTACATGATAGTTCTGAGCTTGTGGTCTTCTCACTATAAAATTTTCACTCTTACAAGCAACTATGGAAGGGACACTTCAAGAAGGGAATGTTAACTATCTTCAACTACTAAAATGCAAAGTTTGTAGAGTGAAACTTACAAGAACCATTAAGAAATTAGACCTCTTTGTCATTCCTACATAACAGTTGAAAGGTAATAGAAACTAGGTCTTTACTCCACTTTACTAAAGTAACTATGATCTTCCAAATGTTATCTGAGACCTGTACAAGACGTTTACATCCATTTCATACTTCAATCTTGAGGCCAATTCCCAAAAATATCCTTCACACAACATGACTAGTTGAGTTTGTTTGATCTTCAATGGTACGAGTATGAAATTGACTAATTTGTCAACCAAATAGTATTGTACTTGCCCAAAAATTCACATGATCCCTAAGAAAACATCACACACTTTATTCCACATCAAGATACTTAACTTGACATCATCAAAATTGTACTATATATCTAAAAGCATGCAAAACAAGGTCAAACTTGTACGGAATAGTCAACCATGAAGAATAAGAATCCACCATTTTGACTTAGAGGATGTATTATACCATCTAAATGATTTTTCATGACATGCCCAAGTGATTTGAAGACTAAAATCTTCATTTTTCTCCTATGCACTAGGTCTCCTTCAAGCTTCAAATCCTTGATTTCTGACTTTTTACACCTTCATATGCCTTGTAAAAGGTTTCTACATCCATAAAAAAATAGAACACCAATATCACACGTACAAGACATCATACAACATGGCCTACTGGGAAAAGAGCTTTGCAATGGGTCTAGTTTAGCTTGTTTTCCACTTTGAACACCAAATGTGACCTGATGAGAATTAAGTGACCACTCTTACACCTATGATACACCTTAGGAGGTTCTTTAGACACATTTTTTCTCCATACCAAGCACCAATAATTTTTACTATCTCACTCTTCCTTTGGAATTTGAGACACACCTAAGCAATGCATCAACATACTCCTAAACCAATCACTACTTGACCCTTAGAGACACATATTTCTTACTTCAAGAGCATGATAGAAACTGATGTAGACATAAGGGAAACACAATTACCATGCTTGACTCCTTGAGACACATGATACACACACTATGCCACTAATGAACTCATGACACCATTATGACTCCATGTTAGGACATTGAACCATTGACAAGACCTTAAACCAAAGTAAGACACTACAATGCAAGTCACATGACACTATGACACAGTTCAACAAGAACTCGTGAAGATTGAAATACCTGATTAAGACCATTCTTAAGGATGTTTGACATCAATGGAAAATTTTTCAACAAACTCTCCCTTTGTCATTAATGGAAAACAACTCCTTCACCTTGTCATTATCCCCCCTTTTCCATGAATAAAAAGGTATCTTCACAAGAACCATGCTCCCCTATGTCCATTCATGAATTTATTCATTAATCAGATGAAATGCTCCCCTTGAGCATGTTCTCTTGAATCCTCAGACTATTCACTTTTTACCCATGTTCTTGTTTTGTCTTCACAACTTGTGTCTTCAACTAACAACCAACTCCCCATGTGAAAATTATCTCATGTTACATATACTAGCTCACCTCCTGATTCTTTGAGCAATGGATTCCTTATTGCTCATTAGAGTGTTATTTCAATTAAATGGTTCTCAAAACTTGTTCTCCTTTCTTCATTTTCAGATTCATTGACTGATTTAGGACATAGATCCCTAATTCAAACATTTAATGCACTTTGGCCCAATAATGGCCACCTAAAACAACTTAAATAGTGCATGGAAAAATCTCTTACTACTCCCCCTAATCTTGTATAATATCCATTTACCTTATTGTGCATGGATTAGGATTAACCCTTTGACCTAGAAGCATATAGGTGAGTCCATAGACTTTCATCCGCCTTGAGTTTTCATTTTAGTATGTGTAGTATCCTATGTATGGAATAATAAATTTCTTGATTACCCACCTTTCTTATTTTGTTAAGAATCCTACCCATTTATAATTTTAAACTCCTAAAGTACTTAGTCAAGAAACAATTTGAGCTCTTTCTCCTATGTAAGATCTTATCAAATCTATAGTACTCTATCTCAGTCTTACAACACGCTACATTACATTGTTCTGAAGCATTCTTCAGCTTCACATATTCTACAACCATTTTTATGTCCACTTCTTAGACTAATAACACTTTTCTCAAGTACATCTCACATACCAACACAAAATGTTACTGTGAAATCCTTAATCTCAGTATATGCCTTTCATTTGCATATTCATATTTTAAGATGTTTAGCCAAGTCATAAATTTTCAAATGCACTTTAAGCTTTGTCAAGTAAGTAAAGATATGTTATAATTGGCCTAAGATTCTTTCATCTTTGACCAAGACTGATATCACTCATGTTGAATGATTCTCCTAAGGTATTTCATCCCATTACACATGTGATTTTCTCTCAAAATCATTCAACATATTCTTTTAATATTGCCATAAAGGCCTTTTGTACATTCTTTTAGGAGCTTAGTTAAGATTTGAATCTTTTCCCACTATCAATATTTCAATATTCTCAGCAATCACTATCAACATTGAACTTAGTACCTAGTGAGGTTTCATTACTTTATTCACCTATATGGCTTATTTCAAATACTCATATGCCTTCTATGACATGTATGAGGTTGATAAAATTGATGGGTTACTTTTAAGAAATATTCATAGGCTTCTAGAATTTACATGACTAATCATTACTTGACTTAAACTTACTTGACATAGATGACATCAATTTTAATCCATAAGGGAACTACTGTTCCTATATTTTTTCTTTATTATCGCAACCAAGCTTATAGGTTAGGGAGACTTCTCTCTGTTATTCGAAGGAAATTTTAAGCTTGTGACTCAAGACCCACTTAGTGATTTTGATTTCCTTTAACTTAAACCTTTGCACTATGACCTACTTTAGGTTGAGTGAACTATCATGGATTTGAATGTGTATAATTCTTATTCACATTATCTTTAAGTGAAGGAACAAGATTTATGTATCTCATGCATGTAATTAGATTTATGATATCATTCCTAGCATTCTGTACCTTTATAAGGTTACTTGATGAGCATCTTCACTTCATGACAACTTCAGCCATTTATCACAACTTTGTACTTGGACACACCCATAGGATCTTTCTTCACCTTTTGAATTTTCTTGATTATATTTCTTGATGAACTTTGTCTTCAAATATTGTACTAAGACTTCATCCTTAAATCACTTGGTCATGTTCCATAATGGATTGTATATTTACAGAGACTAGACACCATGCATACTTGACAATTTGACAATTTTAACAACTAGGAACACTCTTGACACACTTGAACACAAATTTCACATTTTTACTTCTTATTGAGAACCTATATGCACACAACTCAAGGTGAATTGACAAATTTTGAATGATCCTCTATAGCAGACCAACTTTTTTCCTTTCATGACTTAGGGCTAGAAGAAAGGACAAAGAAACACTAGACATACTTGATAACTTGTCAACCCAACTTCCAATTATTTTGAGAGTGCTTCCATGAATCCAATACAGAGCACCCCATCCCATGGATTGTTAAAGAGGAAACATACCATGAGGTTTCCATATTTATTCATCGTCTTGATGTTGATGAAATTTAAGTCTCTTACCATACATGAGGAGTTTAATCAGAGTTAATGAAGGAGAGTTAATACAAACCTTTTTTTTACTTTCATGAGTAAACTTGAAGCAACCTTCTCACTTGTTGCAATGTGATATAGGGAGTACCATATGACGTACATAGCCTTGCTCCATTCATGACTCCATGAAATCATGCATATGAAGGGTACAAAATAGTTTCTTGACTTAAGATCATATATATTACTCAAGCAAGAGACAGAGCCAAAATACCTTGTATAAAACTACTCATGATTACCAACAAGTATCCATTTTTCATGCACCACTTGCGTACCTAGCATGTAAAACACATATATGACATCTTTATGTAGAGATGTTACCTTGTTTATATTACTTGTCAAGTCCATCTCCAAGTCTTCCGTCACAACTCCAAAAGTGATATTATCTTTCTCCATGGATCTCAGGCTATCATTGCTTCATGTAATTAGAGATGTCATTTGTTTGAAATTCTCCCTAAGATTTGTAACACTTTTGGATAGGTTGTGTTACTCAATAGAAACTAATTCATGATGTGCTTATTTTGAGTCATCTAGGTCAATTTCATCTTCTTTATCATCCTTAATAAGCATATCACCATTATCTCCATCATAAGCATATCATCCTTGAGATAATTTTAACACATACCTCAGTTGAGTAGTATATCTCATTTAATGATAGGTCATTCTTCTTCTCAATATTTTCTCTCATATACTCCACATACCTAGCTTGCACAATAAACATCTCTTCAAGAGAATCCTCATAAACCATTTTTGTGTCTCTAAAGATCTCCCTTTAGCTGTTAAGCCTTCATAAAGGGCCTTCTCTAATATCGATTGTTAGGAAATATAGGCACTAAGAGGGGAGGGGTGAATCAATGTACTTTGCAACTTTTGAAACAATCTTCAGTTCATCAATTATCCATAATTAAATTGTCTTAACTATGATGTACCATAACTATTTAACCATGAGAGATAGAGAGAGAGAGAGAGAACCAATCACACATGAACACATGGGAGACAAGATTTAATGTGGGAAACCCAATAAGGGAGAAAGCCCATTGAAAGAAAAAATCAAAGCAATATCAAGGACAATTGTAAAGTAATAATTATAATGATCTCACCAAGTGGAAAGTAGCCACTCACCCTGAAGCTCTAACTCGAGTTTTGAAGCACCTAATTACATTTAATGCAAAACACACACTTGAATACTATTTTTCAAGAACATACTAGCAAGGAATCTCACTCCAGTACAAAATTCAAGCACCCACTTGAATACAAGGCCAAGCACCCACTTGACTGATCAGGTAAGCACCCACTTGCTAGAAAGCACCCACTCCCTATTTGCTGAGTAATGAATCATACTTTGAACACATAATTTTTGACCACCTTCTTCACCTGGTTATTGACACCAACCTAATGTGCTCACTATTCCAACTTACTATTATTATCTTCCCCTCTCTTAATTTTCCATGGTTTTGAATAAATTTTCTTTCTCAAAAATTTCATATATCTCTTATCCCTATCAAAAACTCAACACCATCTCATTCATATCTTTGTAGCAATCCTGAACTCATCCACCATATATAATACATATACAAAAAAATACCCATGTTTCTTGACTCTTGTACTTCACCTAATCATCTATCTAACTTCCCTCTCCTCTCAACTTGAACCAAGGAGAACAAAAATCAAGATACAAATTGTAATATAAATAAATCATAACTTTGACCATGTCAGATTCCATATCCCTTTTATTACATCAATTTTTCATGCATCCTAACTCATAAAGGGAACACACAACTTGTTTCAAATCTCTGACAATCAGTTACCAATTTCAGGAATCCAAATTAGAGCTATGCAGATAGTTTGAATTAGCAGTTACATAAGATTTTATCTTCTAGTGTGGCGAGCATAGGTTTATATTTTAGTATTCTGATCATGTTCTAACTTTCATGAGCATACAACCACATTACTAAGTTCCATAAGATACTATACCAACTCTTCACCTTCTTTGTAACCTTTGGTGAACACATTCTTCGCCATTTTTGTCTTCCAAGTTTCACTTGAAACAAAAATAACATGAACTCAAGCACTTAGTAAGTACTATTATGAAATTAAACAAAGGAAGAACTTGTCCCAACATGACATTAAAAACATTCAAGGTCATTGAGCCTATGATAGGTCTACACCAACATAATGAATATGAAGATCTTCAATCAGACAGAAAGAGAGGCATTTTGCACACTCATCATTCACAATCACTAACAACTAATCCTTTCCTGTCAAGGATTTATCATGATATAGGTAGATATGAAGTCTCAAAACATATTTACATCATGGTAAGAGTTATTTTAAGGCATATTGATAATCCATCACTTTCAAGATAACAAGGCACAAATGATCTTCTACAGAGGGTATGCACAAAAGAAAAAACCAGAGTTGTATCTTCAAACATCTGAACAATCCCACAACTTTCCCAATAAAGTATGAATTCTAAACCACTTTTAAAATAGGATGAGAGTGAAACAAATATTCTCCTATAAAGATGAAGTCTAAGTTCACATTCAACTGACCAAATTAGCCTATTTTTTCAAAAAGTGTGTTTAGTTAGGGTTTTAGGACACAAAACCCTAGTTATATGTTTTTAGGATTTTCATACATTTTTCTCTATCTATGTGACAAGATACTGGTGTGATCACTTCAATGTATCATCTTACTACTTACTCCAAGTTTTCATATGCATTTGATAATGGAAAAGATTCATGCTTTGGGAAAAAACACATTCTCTCTTGACTTCCATAAGAAACTAAAACCTAATTACTCAAGAGTTAAATTTTATATCTCTATAAACCACTATCCAAGCCATATAATAAACATTTTGTGAATATTCATACCATAAGAAAATTTCTATACTAGATGCACTCACCAAACAGTGAATAAGGTCATGAAGAAATTCAGTACTTCTTAGTCTGTATGAACTTGTTTTTGATGGTGCTATAGGAAAGTTATAACCTTGAGGTCTTCTCACTATCAAATATTAACTCCAAATACCAAATATGGAAGGGAAACTTCAATAAGGGCATGTTAAATATATTCAATAACTAAAATGCAATGTTTGTAGAGTGAAACTTACAAGCACCATTCAGAAATAAGAACTCTTTGCGATTCCTACGTAACAATTGAAAGGCAATAAAAACTAGACCTTTACTCCACTTTAATACAGTAGCTTTGAGCTTCTAAAAATTTTCTAGGATATGTACAAGAAGTTTACATCCATTTCATATTTCAATCTTGAGGTCAATGCCCATAAACATCCTTCACACAACATGACTAGTTGGTTATGTTTGATCTTCAACGGTAGGAATATGAAATTGATTAAATTATCAACCAAATAGTGTTGTAATTTCCTAGAAAATTACATTATCCCTAAGAAAACAGCACACACCTTCTTCCACATCAAGAGATTTAACTTGACATCATCAAATTTGCACTGTATAGCTAAAAGCATGTAAAAACAGGGAAAAAACTATACGAAAAAATCAACCATGAAGAAAAAGAATACACAATTTATACTTAGAGGATGTCTTCTAACATCTAGAGGAGTTTTCATGAAATGACCAAGTGATTTGAAAACCAAAATATTCATTTTTCTCCTATCACTCTAGGTGAGTGCCTTAGAGAGTTTAAAAATAGCTTAGAAAAATAGATAGAACTTTTCCATTTCACCACCTTTTGATCTCAGACCTTTTACATTTGCTTTTTATCCAAATTTCCTCCAAAAATGTCTCTTATGAGTTATCTAAAGAATCCTTGACAATTTAGTAATAATGCTAAGAAGGTGAGGTGCTCAAATTAGCCTTCTCAAAAAACTAGTCTTGGAGAATTTGACTCTACAACCTTGAATTTCACTTTCTGCTCCTGAATATTTTCACACACCATTAGGAATAACTCCTCTACCATAAATAAATGTTTATTTTTCATGGTGCACCTTGCAACTTTCTATCTCATCTCATTTTTCTGTGAGTACTATTCATGTTCTCAAACCCTCATTTGCACTATATCTCCTTCAAGCTTCAAATCCTTGATTTATGACTTTTTACACCTTCATATGCCTTGTAAAAGGTTTATCCATCCTTCAAAAACTTGGAACAACTATATCACAACCACAAGACATCATACAACATGGAATGTTGAGAATAAGCATTTACACAAGGTCTAATTTAGCTTGTTTTCAACTTTGAAAACCAAATGTGATTTGATGAGCACTAAGTGACCACTCTCACACACATGAGAAACCTTAGGAGATGCTTTGGACACATTATTTTTTGAACCAAGAACCAATTTTTGTACCATCTCACTCTTCTTTTGGACTTTGAGACCTAAGTAAGGCATCAACATACTCCTAAAGCAATCACTACTTGACCCTTGGAGACACATATTTATGACTTCAGGAGCATGATAGACACTGATATAGACACAAGGGAAACCCAATGACCATGTTTGACTCTTTGAGACACATGAGACACAAACGATGCCACTAATGAACTCATGACACCATTATAACTCCATGTTAGTACCCTGAACCAATGACAATACCTTAAACCAAAGTAAGACAATACAATGAAAGTCACATGACACTATGAAACACTTCAAAAAGAACTTGTGAAGAGTGAAATACCTGCTTAAGCCCATGCTCAAGCCTATTTGACATCAATGAATTTTTTTTGAACAAATTGATGCAAATATATGATGAAATATGAATCTTTACTACTTAGTTTTGAACATTGTGTGTTTGATCTCTTTGATGGATTCCATAAAAAAATGTGCTTTTAATGCATGTGTATATTTTATTGTTTCTCATGTTGGAATTTTATTTTGATTGGAAACTTATTTTAATGATCACGGAGACTTGATAGAAAATTTGTTTTATTCCATCCTTCTGTCACAGACATTTAAATTAATGAGTTAACAAAACATGCTACTTTGAAGATCTGTGTTGTATGAAGATGTGTGGTTGTCATTAACACTAAACTTCATACCTGTATACCTCAAACAAACATGTAATTTTGTATCCTTGTAAAATTCAACTCGTGCACTCTATGTTGAAAGTCCATCATCCTCCTATAAAATATTCTTTGGAATTGTAATGATATTCATATCATTTGATGTGGTTATTCATTCTAGATACTTGAAAATATAGGCTTATAACTATCCATAATGTAACTCTTTTCATGAATGGTTCCATTTCAAATTGACAACTATAACATCTAGTTTTTGTATCTCCTTGGTATATTCTGAAATGCACTTTGAAGTATGCAAAAATATGGTTGTCTTTTTCTTTTAACTTGCAAAAAATTGTTGGCACTTAGTTTCTTGCTTGGTTTAGAAATTACATTTTTGCACCTCTCCTCATTCTATACATCATGTAAAGAAATAAGTATTGTACCTCTGAAAATTGTATAGATACCCTTTTTATAATTATGATAACACTTTGAAATTTATAGAAATGTTGTAGTCTATGTGAGATGGCTGAAAATTAAAAATTGAAACCTATGGAAACCCATTTCACTGTTGATCCTGCAAAATCTACATCTCTTTTTAATCTAAAAATTTTGTAGCTCTTTTCTATAAATTCGTATTCTTTTGAAAATCGTATATTTATGAGATGATGGCTATTTTTGTTTTGCTTATCCCATGCACAATAAATAAATATATCTCTAGTTATGGGTCCACTCATTCTCGGATTCATCATTTATAAATGTGACCCTTGCATTGATTATGTAATGATGAATAATAAATGTCTTCAATATAGCCTCTTAAAGCTCCTCTTGATCTAGATATTCTTCTACTATGCTCATTTTAAAATTGTATGTTGTAATTCTTGAGATCTGTACTTGATAACATTGCAAAACTGTATTCTTTCCATTCCAATTGATGATGCATTAACATTCAAATTTGGAAATATAACATGAAAGAGTAATTAGGAGATCTAATTTTTTTCTTCTTTTCTTTTTCAGGTATAATGAAGCAGTGAATGTGCTTATGTAGCATCTCACAAGGAAGATGATATCGTCCAATAGAAAATGATGAGTTCCTCTTATCCTTTACATTTCTAGATTTCATTTTAAATGGATTTTTCTTTTAGCCATATTGCATAGCTTGTGTGGGATTCTTGTACACTTTCTTTATGAATATATGAAATTCCATTATGTAATTGAGTTGTATACGTTTCTTTTTCATTTTGTTTCAATAACATAATATTGAATGAATATTGACTAAAACTATATAATTCAACACAATAAGACAACTTCACATAATCATAATGAAATAAAATGAATTAATGTAACTTGATGTAATTGTAATTTCCCTTAACACCTCAAATTTGAAACTTATCTTGTTGTTTTTGATATTTAATCCCCTTCCCATCTTTGTCATGACCCTGCAATGGTATGAAAAGGATGATGCATGATCTTGACAAAGGTGAATGTTGGAGTGGCCTCTTATTGAGGAATAAACATTCTGGAACAACATGCCTAACTTCTTATTGCCTGTGTGTTTTTCCAACTTGCCCCTGGACCTGAGCAACTTGAAAAATTCTATACCCCTTTTTGATGTTGAACAGAAATGGTCAACACATAACATAACTCCATATACATACTTTGATTGTGCATATTTCCTCTTACAAATATACTATAATTTCATGAATGAAGTCAAAGATAATACCTTTATTTTTGAGGTATTTACTCATTTTTGGTCATTCTTACACATCCTTTTCAAGTTGTAGCTGTCCATTTTAGTCCTTGTCAATTTCACATCAGATTGTTCTTCGAGCTTGGGCTGTGAAAAAATTTCTAATCTCGTATAATAGTGTACTCAAAGTTATACTAAGAGTTCAACTGCTCTTCAAAAAATTTCATAAACTTAACCTATCTAGCCCTATTGACATTTAGAATGATTGAATCAATATCAAATTTTGCTATCTTTTCCTCAAGAAAATTCCTCAAAATGTAAGTCTCCTTTTGGAGATCCAACCATCTGTAATGTCCTGTTTAGTGCAAGACTTGTTCATATTAACAATGCAAATTTTATACCTAAGAAACAATAAGTATTCATACCTATGACACCTTCTTGATAGTCAAAAACAACTTCCCCTATCTCAATCATCCTCCTAACACATGTAGTTAATCATTGTTGTCCTCAACAATATATAATGCTCTATCAACATGCAATTTAAGTAGCTATGAAAGCATTGATATCTTTCTAGCATCTCCATCATGAGAATTTTGGGAACCCATTTAACATATGTGATCATGCAATACTCATCATCATCATCACAAGTCTTCATACATGTTGTAGTTGTATATTCATATCTCTGTGACTCTATGACTACTTGAATAGTGATATGAGAAAGACTTATTTAGTACAACCTTCACATTTCAGTGGTGATAGTCACCCAAATTCCTTCTTAGCTCTTTTCATCATTACATATCACTCATTGAGTCCTATCCAAAATTTGTACACCTTTTACATGAAGCCTAAACCATAATATTAAATATATAATTGTGCATCTTACATGTATCTAACACCATTGCTTTATGATCATGTCATTTCTTTAATTCAACTTACACTCCTATTGAAATCAAGGAAATATTCTGGGTTATCTGAAACAAATTTCAACTTATGAACAAGGATCACTTAACAACTTTGATGTAATTCATCTCATACCTATTCAATACTCTTGTTCAGGGTGTGATGACAACATAGAGATCCCTATCTTTTAAGACGTCTTAAGATAATGATCAACTCTTGCAAATTTTCTCATATTTGCAACACTAATATTTTGGATGGTTAACTAATACTAGCATCATGATTTAACTTAGCATGATTTTTATCACATTTTAAACTCTCTACAAACTACTTCCACACACCATTTTAGGGTATAATGGATATTTACTGTAAACTCAAGCTATTTAAGTTTTCTAGAGTGATGACCATCCTTGCAACACTTTGGACGCTACAAACCTTACAACATCAACATAGAATTCATCTCACCAAAAATATCATCATGAATTCTTTTTTACATGACTGTGACCAAGTTTGAAACCCTCATGTAGACTCAAATTTGACTGTGACAAGTTTGTGGTTTGACATTCAAGCTAGAAATGATGAGCTAACCTCAATACTTGATATAGGCTCTTAAGAATAACTTGACCAATACCTTTTGACCATCTCACATAATTTTATACTATGGCACAACATCATTTATAGATTTAATTCATACTTAGACTAAGAGAGCCTATGATATATTCATGAATTGGTATCAAACATTGAATTGCATGCCTATATCCCATGACTTGTTAAACTCTCATGTATAGACTATTATAATCCCATGAAACCTTGAATGATTACATGATATAAATATACATCATTCTTGTACTAGAAATATTGAAAACCTTTCACAATATGATTAAGCTTCATTCTCACCTTTAATAGAGATTTGATGGAATTTGATGGAAAAAGGACGTCCTTGAAAGGATTCAATACTTGTTCATGTATCTCCCAAGAGTCTTTTTACTTCTTCCTCATTGATGGAATATACCAAAACCTTATAAAGCATATTGCAATCTTATACATATTTGATTATTATGAGATTTTATACTTGTTTCTTAAACTATCAAGTAGGCCTTATAAAATACTCCTTGAACACTACCACAACCTATAAATACTTATTGCAAGTACATATGAACTTATCATGAGTAGGAAAATCTCTTGAGACTCAAATAAACTTATGGTATACCTTGACAAACCAGTTTACTCCTTTCATGATTCAAAAATTTGAAGACTAGGGCATAAATTATTACAGACTACTATGATACACTTACTAAGCTAATCCAGAAAAACCTATGTAGGACATGAAATCAAAAACAATTTCCTTTGTTTGAATGATTAACCAGGACTTGAAAATACATTTATACATACCAAACATGCTCAAGAAAATTTATGAGGGACTTAGAAAAACATACCTTTTAACTCTTTATACATTTTTAGTATTGTGAATACCTTTCTCAAAACATAGTGATTGAATTATACTTTCAAAGACATACCAATATTCTCTCCAATGAAAAATTCCTTCTAGAATCCTATAAAAGACATACATTGCTCTTAGGATCACTTAAAATAGTATAAATTTGTCAAAGGAACTTGATGACTCAATCTTTTCTCTTTTTTTTTTTATGGCTTCTCAGTCTTCTTAGATACATTTTAGATGTCACAATTTCATCTCCTATATCACCTTCTTCTAATTTGATGTATGAAAAACATACATGCATGCATCTCATACACTTATTCTATCACATCTAGGGGCAATATTTCTTCTTGGATTTCATTAAGCTTGTCTTTTTTTTCTTTGCTTGATTACCACCTTTTGAAGCCTTTCTTGAACTTTTCTCTCTTTTGAAACTCATTGATTTCTTCTTCTTTCCATCATCTACACATGTTATCTATTTTTCAAACTTATAACCTTCAGACCTAGAACTAGGTTCCTTGATCATGTATGTGTATTTCACATCGTTCTTTCCAATGGTTCTTTCAAACATGGCTAACTTGGACTCATTCTTAGAATTATCCTTCATCTTGAATACATTCTTACCTTGTCCTTTGAATGCATGAAGTTTGTTGTTGTCCACAGAATATTCATTTAGATGACAGTGTCTTGTAAAATTTCCATGTCCATGACAACTATAAGAAATCAAACTACTCTTTCTTCTATAATGATAAGGACCGAGTTTTCATGCAAAATTGGTAGCTTTATGATCATGACACTTCCTAGAAAAGTGTCCAACCTTGTTGCAATTGTATCATACTATCTTGTTCATACCTCCCGTGTCTTCTTCTCTCTAAGAATGACTAGATGGTCCATAGAGACAATACTTAACAATATGACCTATGGGTAAGTGCACCAAGTTGGGGGGCCAAAAGGGGGTCTTAGGTGGATGCATTTTTCTGAAAGATAAAAATTTTCAACTTGTACGAGTTTTTTGAAATAGTTACACTCAAAATTAGAAGATTTTGTAGAAATATGAATCGTAGCATTTTGAGTAAAGTTTCTAAGATACTAAATTTTATAGAAAATGGATAAGTTTAAGTGGGCCAAACAACTAAAATACCAACATGTGCTCTTGTTTTTATTAAAAAACATAATAGAGTGACTTTCGTACCCCCACCATTTTTTGAGCACCATGTAGTATTTTTGAAAACCCTTTTGTAGAAAGATAGCTAGGAGAATCTAGTTTGTGTTAGAATTTTTTAAAGATTTTTTTAGTTAGTATTTATTTATTTATGATTTTTCTAGCAAAGAAATTTTATATTTTGAAAAATAATGGAGCTCCGACCGTGCCCCCCCCCCCCCCCCCCCAACTACCTCAAAAAATATCTAAAATTAGATTTTTTTTCTTCTGAATATGTATATAATTATGCCTAGTTTGTGCTAGTATATTTATTTTTCAATTTCAATGACCCAAAAAAAAAAAAGATACATGATGAAAGATAGACATATTTAAAATTCAAAAAATATCTATGAAAAGTATAGTTAGAAAATAAATAATATAGAAACCTTATATAAGTCAGAAAATTTGAAAAATTATATTTTTAGAAAGAAGAAACTCTGCTCTACGCCATGGTATATATATATATTTAAACGGATTGATTGTTTTATTTTGATTTATTATAGAGGAAGTGGCATTTTTACATTTTCTTACAAAGACATGTTGTTTGCTGTGTTTGTGCAAGTCCATGCCTTAGGCTTGGGGATTCAAACCAGATCCCAAGCCTTGAGGCATGTGTTGGAAAAAGGGATAATCATAACATGTACTTGTTATGATTTATCTATATATTGTGGTCCCCCAACATCCCTTTCATTTCTTTCATGGGATTTCTGCATACATTTTATTTGGTCTATATTTTTCTGTACATTCTTGCATGATTTTTTAGTAGTTCATTTTGTCCTTTGGGTAGTTGATTTTTTCTAATCATGGGCAATAAAATTCGAGCTAAGGACAAGAAAAAAGTCAAGAAAAAGACACTAGAGTAATTGGAAGAGATGAGAATAAAGTAATTGAAGAGAATGTAAAAACTTCGTGCAGGGCAAGGTACATATGCTATATCAAATGTAGCTAATGTATTAGAAAATGGGGATGAAATACATAATGAAAATGTAGATAATAATGATTTTGCAATGACTAATGATATTTAATTAAATGATAATGTTGGTATGGATGAATAAATTGATATGAGTCCAATTGTTGAACCCTTACTTGAGAATCCAACTGTTAACCCCGAAATTTGTATGAAAACAATGAATGAAGAAAGTAACCTTGTAAATGAATCTTCACCTCTAAGAAAACCTCCTTCCATTCTACAAAGAAAACCAATTCACTTAATTTAAATCGATGAAAACATTATAAAACCAATGCCTAAAAAAATGTATGAAAGAAATAAGAGAATAAAAGCTAGTGGAATTTGGGATAATTACTTTGAGAATTTAAATGACACACAAAGATTTCAATATTTGTTACATTGATGAAACTAATTAAGATGAGACCTATAATGAAGACCCTGGGGTTAAGAATATCTAATGTTGCTGATCAAAATGCGTTAATTGTTGATAACATACATAAAGCATACCAAATAGTAGGTGGCAAAAGATGAACCAAAGATAGTAATGCTACACGACGTGCACTTACTAATTGCATAATATGTAATAAAACAATTAATAAATACTTGATTAGAAAAACAAGAAGTGCTTTGAAGCTACACAGAAAAACACTAATGAAAGTAACAGAGAGACGTAAACGTCTTGAGTTAGTCAATAAAACTGACTATTAGTTTTTCTATAGAAGAATTCCACAGAAAGAGAAGAATACATCTGATATTCTAAAAGAATTAATTGTAAAATTTTGGAATGAGAACACAAGGATGTCACCGAATAGAAGAGATACAATAAAAAGAAGAATAATTTCTCAAAATCACGAATTGTGTGCAAAACATTTCTTAGATATGACTCAAACACAATTTTTCTCTATGTTTAAGAATGAAAATCCACAAATTAACATTAGCAAAAGATTCTTTGAAATGAGGAAACCCTTTTATGTGAAAATCAATCACTCACGTACCACTTGTTGTTGCAGGCATCATGTTGAATTTTTAATGCATTATGATGTTTTTTGTCAAATACGTCATGTTTTGCATACTGACATCATGTTGTAGGAGTGTGGATTAAATTCCCCACCAAAATCTTCAAGGGAATTTATTCTAACAATATTTTGTGAAAAATCAACTAGACAATTTTTTATAACAAAACATGTTTGGATGGAATGTGTAATGTATGTGGTGGCTTGCCAAATTTGAAAAGTTGTATCCATGAGGAGAGTACATATTCAATAGGGAAACAATTGGTTGGTTTCAAAAAATATAAATTGGTAGCATATCGATTAAAATATGGAAAATAATCTAAGAGGCACGAGCTTGTTACAAAACAATTACCTGTATCATAATATATGGTCAAATTCAGAGAGGAAATTGTTTATGAGTATGCAAGGCACACACATAGAGCTCGATGGTTGGATGAAAAATTCAAGTTAAGAAAGGACACATTCCCACTTGGTACTATTGTTTCAGTAGTTGCTTTTGTAGAGAATTACACATTGCAGCCACAAATGGAGGTTTGGTATCAATATTATAACTCAGTGCAAGTTGTTATTTTCATGCATATAACATTCATGAACTCTCCAGAAAGCACTGAGCAAGATCGAAAAATATTAAGAGATAATCATTTCTACATCATTGATGATTGGACACATTCTACAGAATATGTAGAAGGGTGTTTCCAGGTGTTTTATGCGAACTTGAATGAGAGGAACATTAGTTTCGATCAACATTACATTTAGTTGGACAACTGAACATCACAATTCAAAAATGCACATATGTTTTATTGGCTAAGCAAGATGCACAAAGAAAAAATGTACAACATATCTAGATTTTTACTAAGGCATGGCATGGAAAAGGAGAACAGGATGGTGTAGGAGTATGTGTGAAAAGAGCACTTCTAAGAAAAGAGTTAAAGTTCAAGGATGGTGCTAAATTTACAGATGTAAAAGATATTGTTGATTGGTGTGTCAAAAATATGGGACATAAATCTCAAGAGAGATCAACGGTTCGTAGATATTTTTAGTCGATAGAGGAACAACATCTAGCAAAATTTGAAGATTTTATAACATTTGCAGGATCAAGTGATATGCACTCATTCTATAGTTCATATGCAAATGATTGGATTATTCATACTAGGTGCATGACATGTTTTTGTATATCATGCATTGATTTTGCATGAAATGAATGCGAGGCATAACATTGGGTGGATGAATGGACTTGTAGACCTCTAATTCCATTTGACACACATCAAGTTCCATGAGCATTACAACTTGCAGGGTCTTCAGATCAAATGAAAACATCACTTGACTTTGACCAAGTCTCTGATTTAGTGTAATAAGGTACATACATATATGTACATGCCATGTTTTAGATTTATAAATTATTAAATGGTCAATTCTTAATGTATTTTAAATTTGAATTTAATTTTAATTTGTGATGTAGGGCACGTTTTTGCACTTATTGTGATGGAATTGAATGAAGAGGGAACATACTACCTCTTATCTCGTTGTGTAGAGGGGAAAAAATTGATTTCCACACTCATTGATGGTGAAGACCATGAGTATCCCATTGGGTCAGTGGTAGTCACTAGAACTTGGATTCGACGACATCCTATCAAAAATCAAATATTTGGTTGTTTGAAGACTATGAAGTACATTGAAAGATACTTAACTATTCACATTTTGTTCTTGCAACAAATATTAAATTGATCAAATATTGAGGTCAACAATTAAACAAGAATCTATGGAAGGTTCGTGAATAAGACCATGAAACAATTCTTGCTACTGTCAAGAGTAGAGTTGATCCTTTTGGTTCATTGGATTGAATTTGTAAATGTATGTTCTTCATAAATTTAATTTGAATATTTACTTTAATGATTTAAAATTTTGACCAAGTCTCTATTTAATTTCTTACTAACATGTTTATGGAGGTTAGTGGTGCCAAAAAAATATTCCACCTTCATATGGTTAGCACTGTTAGTAGAGAATTTATTATTCTTGTGTAAGCCAAGTGAAGCTAAGAGAAATTAAATATTAGAAAGGAACAACAAAAATAAATTCTTGTTTCACCACATATATTGTAAAAATATCTTATTAAAATTCTCATTTAACCACCTATATCGTATGAACCATCTATATTATTCAGGTGATTGGATTGAATTTGTAAATGTATGTTCTTCATTAACAACCTTACACTATTTCACTCAACATGTTTATGGAGGTTACCACAAATATTCCACCTTCATATGGTTAGCACTGTCAGTATTTGAAGCTAAGAGAAATTAAATATGTAGAAAGGAACACAAAAATAAATTCTTGTTTACAAATATTGTAATAATGATCTTAGTGATCTATATTATTCAGGTGATTGGAAATTAACAACCTTACACTAAACTAGGAGATAAAAGGAAAAAAAAAAATAGAATAGGATTTTGTAGAGGGCCCTGACATGGAGTTTTTGGATCTGACGAGCCATCTCTAGGTGCCACGGAGTTTAAGAAATCACTCGTCGAAGATATAGCATTTTTTGGTCTTAGGGTTCTCAAGGGACTACGCCTGAATGAGGTAGTCTAGAAGCACCTAGAGCTTTGGCCTCTAAAACCACACCTCCCCTAGCGTTTACCTGGCCACCATGACGTTTTGGCATAGTCGGTTTAGTGTTAAGAACTTCCATTTGCAAAATATTGCATCAGACAACCTTACATTATTCTAGCATGCACTATTGTAGCATGAAAATGAGATGAGATAGAAAAATTTAGAACTATTATTTTCTAGAAATTATGGGATATGATATAGGAAGGTGTCATGATGGTTCCTACAAAGTTTAGGTCAAATTTAGGTCATTTGTTCAAGTTATATAAGTTCTTGTAAAATATACTTTTGTTCAAGGTTGTCTGACCACAAAACACTATATCTTCTATGGGTGATTTCTAGGACTCTATGGCACCTAGATTCATCTCGTCAGATCCAAAACCTCTATGTCAGGGCCCTCTTTGAAATCCTATTCTACTTTTTTCCATCTCCTTTCGGTGTTCTCGCTATCGTATTGTTTACAAACACGTCAAATAGTGTAGTTTGAGTCAATGTAAGGCTGCTAGATGCTATATTTTGCAAACGGTAGCTCATGGGACTGAACCGTCTGCACCAACATGTCTGAATGGATTGGTGAACACTAGTGGAGGATTTTTTTGGTTCCCTACGCTCCCCGTGCTTTCAGGCTACCTTGTCCTCAGGTGATTTCTTCGACAAGTGATTTCTTGGACTCCATGGCACTTAGAGATGTCTCATTAGATTAGAAACCTCTAAGTTAGGGCCCTTTATGAAATTATATCACAGTTTTATCCATTTCCATCTAGTTCTCTCGCTATCCTATTGTTTACAAACATGTGAAATAACGTAGTCTAAGTCAGTGTAAGACTGCCAGATGCTATATTTTGCAAACGATAGCTCATGGGACCAAACCATCTATGCTAACACATCCAAATGGCCTGTGAATGCTAGTGGAATCTTTGTTTTGGTCCATATGCTTTTTGTGCTTATAGGCTACCTCGTCCGAGCATAGTCCCTTAAGAGCCCTTAGACCAAAACACGCGATATCTTCAATAGGTGATTTATCAGACTCCGTGGCACCTAGAGACGTCTCGATAGATCCAAAACCTCCATGTCAAGGCCCTTTAAAAAATACTCTCATGGTTTTATCCATCTCCATTCGGTTCTCTTATTGTCCTATTGTTTGCAAACACGCAAAATAGTGTAGTCTAAGTCAGTGTAAGGTTGCTAGATGCTATATTTTGCAAACACTAGCTCATGGGACCAAATCATCTATGTCAAAACATCTGGATTGACTGGTGAGCATTATTGGAGGATTTTTTTTGTTCCCTACACTCCTTGTTCTTTCGAGCTACCTCATATGGGCCTAGTCCCTTAAGAGCCCTGAGACCAAAACACACTATATCTTTGACAGGTGATTTCTCAAACTCCGTGTAAATCTAGAGACATCTCGTTAGATCTAAAACCTCCATGTCAGGGCCCTCTATGAAATCCTCTTGTGGTTTTATCCATCTCTAATTGGTTCTCTCACTGTATTATTGTTTGCAAATGTGCAAAATAGTGTAGTCTGAGTTAGTGTCAGGCTGCCAGATGCTATATTTTGTAAACGGTAGCTTGTGGGACCAAACCATCTATGCCAACATGTCTGGATGGCTTGGTGAATGCTAGTGGAGGCTTTTTTTTGGTTCCCTATGCTCCCCGTGATTTCAGGCTACCTCGTCTAGGTGTAGTCCCTTAAGAGCCCTGAGACCAAAACACGCTATATCTTTGACAAGTGATTTCTCAGACTCCATGGCACCTAGAGACGTCTCGTCAGATCCAAAACCTCCATATCAAGACCCTCTACAAAATCCTCTCACAGTTTTATCCATCTCCATTCAATTCTCTCGCTGTTCTATTGTTTGCTAACGCGTGAAATGTTTCAGTTTGAGTCAGTGTAAGGCTTCCAGATGCAATAATTTGCAAACATAAGCTCTTGGTGCTAAACTGAATATGCTAACACATTGGGGTGGTAAGGTAAATTCTGGGGGAGGGATTTTTTTGGTCCCCTACGCTCCTCGTGATTTCAGGCTACCTGGTCCAGGCATAATCCCTTAAGAGACCTGAGACCAAAACATACTATATCTTTGACAGGTGATTACTTGTACTTCGTGGGACCTAGAAACATCTCGTCAGATCCAAAACCTCATCTCGAAGTTCTTGTTCAATGACTAGATTGGATTAAGAATGAATTTGATAGGGGAATGTCTAAGAACACACAGGAGTTATCAATCGCGTAGTAAATCTTTCTTGTTTAGTTTTGAGTGGGAGTCAGCTGGCCTATGACTTAGTGGCCTTCCATTCATTGATAATTTATGCTATGATAAACCCATGGATTATTTCAAAAGAGCCTTAAAAAACATAGGGGTAGTCATCATGCCTAGTGAAGGGTATGATGTGATTTCCAAATAACTCGAAATGCATACAGATTTAAAGGTAATAACATGAAATGGATAGGATTAGACAATCAAGAATCATTGAGTGTCCGAATCAGAATGTCATTACATCTGGAGACATTCTCAAGCATTAGAGTAATACATATGGAGAGACATTCTTAAAATATCAATAGATGAAAGACATCAAATTGTGACGATTCTCAGGCATTTTAATAGGGAAGAAGACTAAGAAGTATTGAAGAATGTAGTAGGTGCATGATAAGATAGGAACCAGTACAAAGAGCCCATGAGCAAGAAGAAGCACAAGTAAGGTAAATACACATATACACATTGATAAATTGAATGAATAATAACTCATATTAGGTAGCTCTTTATATACATACATTATATAAATATTTATCTCCAAAGTTTGATGTATATTAGACATTGAAAACGCTAGTACATATACATCACCAATAAATGAAAAAATAATCCATAATGTCTTAAATATTGTCAAGTGCACATCAGATTAGTTTCATGAAAAAATAATCTAAAAAATGTAAGGTCTCATAAAAAAATATCAAGTTCCAAATAGTATTTTAATGCATAATAAATATAAAAATTCCCATATAGGTCATATACCATCAAGTTCAAATGCCATATAGGCGTACATACAATGCCATGCACATAGGCATACAAAAAAAATTTCATGTAAGACATATATATTTCCTAATCATCAAAATATATCCCTCTCTTAGCCTTGCTTGAAGAAGTCCCTTCCTTAAACAAAGATAGAGATCTATGAGATGAATTTGGATCATCTGAGCCCATGCTACGAGTTCTCTTCTGCTGAATACTCGCATGTAGATGACCCTGTAAATGCAAACAATGTTTTTTTGTCAAAACTTAATTTATATATGTTTTCAACATATATTTAAGACCATGGTAGAATGAAACTATTTACATAAATACACAAACTTACCACAAGCTGTCGATAACGCCGAATCTGCATCTCATGCTCAGATGAGTCATCGGGAGCTCCTGGAGTACGAACGAGGGTATGAAGATGAAAAGATGGAGGAGTTCGTGCCCTCGAAGTAAAAATGGAGGGTGTTAAAGTTCCCTATATACAAATAAGATAAAAAAATATAACATCAGAATTAGCGAAAATAGAACTAAGTACATGTATGTGTAATGACAATATTTTAACCAATTATATCAATATAAAACTATTATTTTTACCCTGCCACACCTATGTATCAAATGAACAGGGCTGCTGCCTGTCGAAGATAACTCCTGCATATACACAATGAAGGATATTATTAACATAATTTAATAATTCTACAATGAAAGACATTACTAACATGTAATTCAACATATTATGAATTACATGAGCAATTTAATGAAATTTTCATGTTGTTTGAATACCTGTTATCTAAATTCACCCCTAGGGTTAATTTAATAACATGCATTAGAATTCTCAAGTCCCAGGCAAATGGATTGATTCGGGGAAAAAATCATGTTTCTAAGGTTCCCTCAGATATTTTTCTAACTCCCCTGGCCGAAGAAGGAAGGAGCAAGCTCTGAGAAAATGTGAAAAGTTGCAGAGAACAAGCTTGGGCCAGGAAAAATGTTACCATTGACGTGAAAAATGACAAACAAGGCGCGTAAGTCCTAAGCATTATAGTCGTTGTTATTGCAAGTACGTGAAAGATTGCTAACTGCCTGTAGATACCTGTAGGGATGTGTGGGACAGAAAGGCGCGGATTGGCCGAGCCGAATATAGAAAGCCTCTTGGAGTACGAATAGGGGTATGAAGATGATGAGGCGGCCCGTTAAGCATTTGGGACAATCGGGCCAGAAGTACGCGGCAGATGCGGAAAGCCGGTTCGGCCGAAGGAGAAAAAAATGACTAACTGCATGTGAGTTGAGCATACATATATTTGACCTCCAAAACTAACTAATATATGTATGTTAGTTTTATTAGTTAGACAGTTC
Organism: Taxus chinensis; assembly: GCA_019776745.2. NCBI lineage: Eukaryota > Viridiplantae > Streptophyta > Pinopsida > Cupressales > Taxaceae > Taxus > Taxus chinensis. Next base: position 711,380,975 of record CM034147.1, on the reverse strand, counting down.
AGGACAAGAGTACGCAAAGGACGCGAACCGGCCGGTTCAGCCGAAATGAGAACAAACAGTCCGGAAGCAAATGGGACATCTGGGCCGCGAGGACGCGAACCGGCCGGTTCGGCCGAAACGGAGAACCTTCACACTTAGATGCAGCCATAAGGAGCATCTTGGAGTACCGCGAAGGATGATGAGATGGAGGATTCCGTGCCCTTGAAGTCAAAATGGAGGGAGTAGAAGTTCCTTACATACACATAATATTAGAAAATATAACATCAAAATTAGCGAAAAATAGAATCGGGTGAACCAGAGGAATTTTTCCCAAGCAGTTCGGGACATGTGGGACAAATGGACGCGAAGGAGCCGAAGGAGCCGAAAGCCAATCAAAAGACTCCATGTGTATGTTAGTTTTATTAGTTAGTTTTGGAGTCAAATATATGTATTTTCATCTAACTCAGAAAAGGGACAAGGAAGCCCATTTTGGGGCGGATCGGAGGAATTTCAAAACACCATCCCAGACAGCACTGGGACATTCGGGACATAAAGACGTGAAGGGCACGAAAGAGCCGAAAGGGCTGAGAACCAACCAGATCACAAAATTAGCGAAATAATAGACACGTGTCGCAAGGGAGGCAGTCTAAAAGTCAAAGGGTGAGGTTTCGAGCACTAACCCGAACCAATGAAATAGCGCCACGTGTCCAAATTTAAGGGGTCCACAAGGAAAGTCAACATATTTATCAAACATGTATCATGTGAGTTAGATGAACATACATATATTTGACTCCAAAACTAAAAGGTATGAGTTTTATTAGAGTTTTGAGAGAAATTTCTTGTCCAATCAGCACGTGCCACGTGTCATCCAGGTGGCAGAGCGTGGGAAAGATTTCAAAACACGTTTTCACCTATTTTGTGAATGAAAGTATTGACATAAAATACCCTAAATCTTCAGATCGCCATAACTTTCGATCCAGAACTCGGATTTGCACGTTCTTTATATCAATGGAAATCTAGTGAAATTCTCTACACGATTTTAGGGTCAATCTTGCGTTTTGGTGCAGTCTGGAGGGACTAACAGAAAATCGAGAAACAGATCTGACACGTGTTCATGGCCAGAGGTGACATTTCAGCGACCAGATTTAATGCAGAATGGGTCGCCTTCTGGTAAAAATGACAGGGTATGGGGTATTCAAACAACATTTGTAAGGTCCCCATGCCATTTTAATGCACCTGCATTCAAGGAGGGATGGGCTCTCATGTTTTTGTACGTTTCCTGTCCCCTGGGCTCGACCCTTGCACTGTAAAAAAATATAACATCAAAATTAGCCAGTTTTGGTAATGACAATATTTTAACTAATTTTATCAATATAGAACTACTATTTTTACCCTCATTTCAAAGGGGGGAACATTTTTGGACATAGCAACTTCTTCTTTCAGCTCCAGTAAGTGACTGAAGCAAGGATTAGACCTCTCCAAAGATTGTAACAGTTTGCAACAGTTCTTTTACCTCTCTGAGGGTGTAATGCGTGTTTTGACACAGGAAATGATAATGCAAGCTCTGTGAATGGTTTTCACTCCTCTGTTTGTATTATGATTAGGAATTAGAAATATTATATTGGTAATAAGGACAAGGAGTGAGGTCATAAATATTTTGTGTATTTTATTTGTAAAAAGTCTAAAAATTGCTTCATTTCATATACTAAATTACACCTTATCAGTCTGTGTATGTTTTATGTTGTGAACTTTGGTCTGTGTTTATTTGCATGAAAAATATGTTTCACCACTCCTTTTGGTGCATCACCATCTTTAGTTAGCACGAGGAGTTCCCGGTGAAGAATTTTAGTTTCAATTTTTGCACTTCTACCCCTGTCTCCTTGCAAGTTAGAGTAGGGTTAGGATCTAAACCTCTGTAGTTTTACAAAATATAGATCTAAATCAGAGGAGTTTGAGCACTAACCCGAACCAACCTCTAATCTGGAGATTCCTCTCTCAGTTTCACAAGTCCCACGCTTGGAGAGAGGTTTCCATGTTGTGCAATCACACTGGATGCCTGAGTGATCAACCTAGAAGCCCTTCTGGTAAAAAATGACAGGGTATGGGTTTTGTAAGGTCCCCATGCCATTTTAATGCACCTGCATTCAAGGAGGGATGGGCTCTCATGTTTTTGTACGTTTCCTGTCCCCTGGGCTCGACCCTTGCACTGTAAAAGGGGCTGCTGTGATTCTGCATCAACAATACCTTAGTGAGTTGCTACGTAGATGAAATCGCAATGGAAACACCTTTTTGGTGCTCTACTTGTTGCAGAGATGGTGGGGGTGTCTAGTGAAGTCAGATGTCTTTGAGGAACCAAGTCAATGTCTTTATCTGAAACATGTATCACATGAGTTAGTTGAACATATAAGAACATACATATACTTGACTTTAAAACTAATATATATATATATATATATATATATATATATATGTGAAAATTTTACGCAATTAACATTCTAAATTACCTCTGTGAATATATGTGTATGCATGGTGATTTCCACCTATGGTTGGGATGAAGATGCGCCTCCCACGTGCTGTAATATCAATGCATGTACATGTACAAATACAATTATTTCAAAAAATTAACATATATAAGTAAATCAAGTACTCTGAACATTTTGTAACACACATAATAAAACATAACAAATACCTGTGAAGGTGATGCCGATGAATGTAATCCAAATGTATCACTCAAAAACACATCTGACATAGTGACATTATCGTGTGCACCCTTAGCACCAACTCTACCAAAATCAGTATGCATAAAAGTATCATCCTCCTCGGGCCCCAAACATATACTACCACATGATGAGAAAAGGTGTGGCCTCACGTTAGTAATCCCTGAGGGAATACTCTGTGTACCTCTGTGAGCATATGGCTCAGAAATATTTGTTGTATGTTGAACAAGGGTCACAGATGGCCCCTGAAGCACATGGAGTGTATAAATCTCTTCTATCTCCTTCACTGCTTGAGAGATAGTCTTAGGGTGAGGGGGCTTCTATGTGGAGAATCTACCTTACTGAATAGGATCATGTTATGCACCTGGTTGATCCTGTGTAGATTCTTTTTCTCAGCCCTGGAAGTCTCAGAAATTAAAATAATTTGGGATCTCATTGAGGATAAAATTGTAATAGAGTTTCCTTAGAAAGTTTAGTGGCACATCGGTTTTATTGCAAGGTGGAATATCAAACACCATCCACCATTTGTCTAAAAAATTATTTTTAATCAAATTATTATTGCACCGATGGATGGGAAACCATTTGTATGACAACAGAACATGCAAATTAGTGCAGGGGTCCATGAATAAGGCGCATATGAGGTCTTTTGTAATTTCTTTTTCTTTACATCCACATATGACAATTTTTTGGAATAATAAACCCTACAACCCTTTCTCTAAGTTGTCCAACGTTCAATTTTCCCTGTTGCTACGTTAACTTGAGCAAGTAATGCCTCCAATGTGTTTGCAAGAGAGGTGCGGTGGGGGTTTGTAGATTGTGAATCCATCATTATTTTGATTAAATCCTCAATTTCAATTTTGTTTTCAACTATGTGGATTGCTAAATCTTATTGACTACCTGGGGGATGTTGAGCAACTATGGGAGGGTTGGGAGGGATGACATGAATAACAAGGTTTGGTTGTGGTTGATTCCCTTGACCTTAAACTATAATAATAAAAAATATATTCAATTCAAATTATAATCTATAATTATCATATTTTAATGAAATTTTGAGAAGAGAATTGTGCTTACCTCTTCTCTGTGACGCCATCATCAATTCAGATCTTCCTGGTGATCCAGAGACAATCATTTGAGCTTGAGATCCTACTGAATGACAAAATGCGAGGTTACGGTTAAGCTATGAAACTATCGTTGGAGGGAGATAAAATGATAGAGGCTCAGGCCTCTTTTTTTATTCATAGTAGAAATAAAAAATACATGTTATGGTTTGGTAAATACCAAACCTAAGAAATTAAAACGCGATCTCATTATAATAGAAATCATACATATTTTACATTTTTTCAGGTTTTTGTCCAATTTGTGGCCCCCCAACTTTGTGCACTTACCCCTATCTCTTGAAAATTTAAATAAGTAATATTTCTTGAGTAATCATCTCTACAATCTCTTTGCAGATGATCATCTATGCCATGATTCCTACACTCCTTCGCTTTATGTCCAAAATTGTGATAAGAAAAGCAATATCCATTGAAGGTTGTTTCATACATGGATGTATTTGGTTTTCTAATTGATGTAGACCTTCTTACTCTTATCTCTTTGACCTCCTTCATGGTTTTTTATTTACTAGGATCAACCTTGTCATCTTCATAGTTCTTCATTAGGCTCTCTCGTTTGAAGCAAATTCTTGTCTTGTCCACATGTTGCTCTTTAGCTATCTAAAATTCCCTCAAGAACTTCAAAGCTCTTTTCAAACTTTCCATACATCTTCATCCTATTGTTTGCATCTTCTAGTTCAAATTTCAAGGACCTCAAATCTTCTTCATGTCTGAGGAAAGCATCTTCCTTTTCTGTTAGGCATTTTGAAACATTCTCAACTATAGCTTCCATTTCTTTGAGGATTTGATCATGTTCAACTTCCATAAACTTGATTTCATTTTTAAATCTATCAATTAGGGAATCAAAAAATATTAAATTTACTTTTTTTACGACACCTAAATCATGCACTTTGGGTACATTTCTAGGTCTTAGTCACATTTTACTATTCATTATGATTCGTAAGAGAGAAAAACCAGAAATTAACAACTATCTTTGGCCTTTTATCTATGTTTCATGTCTTCTTTTTTTCCTTTTTACACCCTATAACCCAATCAATACTTTACCACATTATCTTTTATGACTCTAGATACTAGTGCCTATCCAATATGCTAGGGCCTAGGGGCCCTTGTCCCCCTTGGGTGCCCTGACCTCTTTGTACTTTAATCACTCCTTTTGGCATATTTTAACTTTTGGAAATATTATTTTTCATATGGGTAAGCCTTCCAATTTTTAATTGTGAAATTCAACCAAGATAATCATATAAATATAAAGTTATGTGACCAAAATAAAGGACCAAGCACTAAACATCTACTATCACTACCTAAGGTTGCATCCATAGGAATTTCAAGAGCATCAAAAATCCATATAGAACTCACTCAAGGGACAAAGGACTGCATTTTTCTTCATGACATGCATAGGAGGGGGAAGTTTATTTTGACATCCACACATCTATCTACATTTCTACATCTAGCTATTTTCTCGTTATCAAGTGTATCTTACACAAGAGCCACCTAGGGAGTGATTCTTGCACACACACAAACACACACGAGAACTATATGGAGTCTGAAATGTAGTGTAGCACTCAGTACCAAGTTCACTTTGTTGAGTGACTACTGGGGTTAGTCTAACTCCCCATTTACATATTTTTTTATTAGAATTTGATGTGTTTTGGGGTTTTTTCAGAGATCATTTGTTTGACAGGTTATAAGAGAGTTCTGTGGGCATAGTGGCATTTTCACCCTCGAAATTCCCCTCATTTTTCAAGTCAAGTTTCGATGATTTTGAGTTGGTGCTTGTTATCCCAATTTCCCCCCCCCCCCCATAAAAATAGATCAAACACGATCCCACACAGAAAAAAAACTTAGAAGGTGTAGTTCAGTCATGTGAGCCCACATTCCAAATCCAATAATGAAGGGGAAGGGTCGGCAAAGGAGGAAAATAGTGTTAAAGGAGATACGAGTGCACAGGAGAAAATGGAGAAAGGTAGTGTTTAATCGAGGCTTGAATCGACTAAGTATAGAAGGACTCCGAAAGGTGCCACGTGTCTCTTTAGCACACTTTTGGTATGGTACAAAAATGCGGAGACCCCAAACGTGAGCAGGCCCTCCACGTGGTCAGAGTCCAAAAAGAAAAAGCCAACCGTTGAATCAGCTAAGTGTAAAGAGATGGCAGAAGCCTCCACATGTTCTAACAGTGCACCTCCAAAGGCCAAGTCCAAAGCAGGATCCTAAGTGAGTGCAGAATCGCCACGTGTCTCTTCAGCACACTTTTGGTATGGTACATAAATGTGGAGACCCCCAAACATGCACAAGCCCTTCATGTGGTCAGAGTCTGAAAAGATGAAGCCAACTGTTGAATTGGCTAAGTGTAAAGAGCCAATGGAAGCCTCCACACATGCCAACGGAACACCTCTAAAGGCCAAGTCCAAAAGCAAGATCCTAGGTAAGTGCAGACCCTCCACGTGCCTCATCAGTGTACAATTCATAAGGTGCAGCCCAAAGAGAGGCCCCAGACTAGTGCCCAGCCTCTCCACGTGTCCTAGGTCTAGAAAAGGGACAGAGTTGACCATTTAATCGACTAAGTATAAGACGGGTCAGCAGAAGCCTCCATGTGCCTCATCAATGTGACTTCGGAAGTGAGACCCAAGGGATAAAACCTCAAATGAGTGCCAACCCTCCATGTGGTCAGAGCCCTCAAAAAGTTAAATCCGTCGTTGAAAAGTCTAAGGCCAGTGGATGACGCCACGTGGCTCATCAGAGCACCTTTAAGGGTCGAAGCCAAAGGCGGTTCCCCAAACAAATGCCACAGCTCTCCATATGTCTAAGGTCCAATAAAAGTCAAAAGAGGTAGAACCAGCCGTTGAATAGGCTAAGGAAAGGAGAACTAGTGGAAAGCTCCCACGTGTCCCCTTCAGCGTTCTTTCAGGGGGTGAATCCAAAAGTAGGTCCCAAACGTGTGCTAGCTCTCAACATGTCTCAGGTCAGCCAGAACGTCTTCGCCAACGGGAGGGACTTAGGCATAATACAAAGGAAACAGAGCGGGCCCGCCCATGATGCCACATGTCCAACTGGTACACCTTCAAAGGTCAGGTCCAAATAGAGTCTCCAAATGAGCGGGAAGCTTCCATGTGTCCGGGGTCAGACATAAAGCCTTCGCCAAATAGAGGGACTTAGTCAAAACATAAAAAATACAGAGCAGGCCCACAAGGGGACATGTGGCCATGTTTTAGGTCAAGGCGAGAAGGTAGATCATTAGAGAACTTTGAAGATTTTGGCTTTATTTCCAAAACAGATAAAGTCAAATGTTGAGCCCGCATCGAAAGTCAAAGCAGAGAGGCAGGTGGTCGGGACACTTTAGGAATTTTGGCTTTGTTTCCTTAAAAGGTGTAAAGTGATAAAATGAACCGTGGCCCTGCTCATACCAAGGGATAAATTCAAATGTTAAGCCTGCATCGAAATTCAAAGTGGAGAAGTGAGTCGGCGGAGAACTTTGAGATTTTGAGCCTTGTTTCCAAAAGAAGTAAAATTATAAAGTGAGTCGTGACTCTGTTACCACTCAAGCAAAGCCACGTGTCAAACCTACATCAAAAGTGAAGTTACAGGGCTGCAGGGAGCTTTTTCATTTTTTCATCTTTTGCGCTAAAGGCACAATTTCAATTTCAGGGCCTGCGGATCCATTTTGAGAAAATTATATTTTCGTCATTTTTGTACGGATTCGATTCAAATATTCAAATGAGCATAACTTTTCGCTCCAGTCCTCAAAATTCAACAAATTTGGTACCGTTGGAAAGATATCAACACCCTCTATACCATGGAAGCATACAATATAATTTTTAGTAGACTTTGATGGATGAAAATATGGAAAAATTATTTTAAGACATTAATATGAGATCCAATTGCTTCAACTACCCAAATTTGATTTGATCTTCCATTCTTCCTTCTCCAACACACCAAACATACATGGAGAACTGATTGGATATCTTGATTTGGGTGAAAATATAGAAAATGTCTTTCACACCATTAATATGTTATTCAACTACTTCAACTTGATCAGATTTGATCTGATCTTCCATCTTTCCTTCTTCAGCACGCCAAAGATATGCAGAAACAGATTTGATAGTTTGTAAGCCTGATTTGCAGGGGCATTGATGGCTGGTGGTTGAGATTCCAAATCATATTTCTATCATTCTCTTCTTCTCCTCTCTTCACTTCATCTATAAATGTAAGAGTGTGGCTCATTACAAATGTTGGACTCTGATACTTTTAAATTGTAAATAGAATCGAAAGCAATCAATACAGAAGAATTTCCCCTTTCTCTCTATCTTCATCTATTGTCTCTTCTTGCTTGCCTAAAATATGTGGAGCATTTATCTTCTGTAACAAGAAACTTTGTGTTCTTATTGATATGATTTCTAGAACATTTTTTCTATGGAATGATATCCTATGCTGTGAATGTGAATGATTTTGTTCTATATCACCTTTTCTCAGTACGTATAAGGTTATACTTTGCTATCTATATTTCCTGAAATTACTATTATATTCCGCTCTTTCCTTTCTTTAGTTTCTTCCATTTGTTTGTATTGATAAGCTATTTTGGTAAAAAAGTATTTCAAGATGTCAGAAGTCCAGCCTTAAGATGAAAGTTGTACATTTGTATATAAGCTTTGCTGCTTAATTTCAATAAGGGAACCTCTCCCATAAAGAGGAGGGACTTACTGTCCCATGACCGTGGTTTTGTTAAAGTACCATTTTAAAACCCAATAGTTTTTTCACAATTCCATTAGGGATTTCATTTCAATGTATCCCTTTCTTAAAAAACCTCAAGATATTTTCCAGTCTGGTGACTCTACAATATACACATGGGAAGAAATATCTTGGGGTTGAAGATTCTCATTTTCAACTTTTGGAGCAACAAAACTTCTCTCTTCTTCCAGTAAGAAGAAACATAGGAACTTGTTCTGTAAGCACACCTCCTGTTAAAGAAAAAAATTCCAAGGATAACATTCCTCCATAACAACTCAGCCCTAATCTTCTTACTCTGATACTTGCTGGTGTTTCAGTTCCCCTTCAGACAATTTTCCCACAGATGGCAGAACCTCTACCTTGGGGAAAATGGATTGGACCCCTTGCTCTTCCTCATCCATTGAATGATTTACCTAGGAGTAGTGGGAAAGGTTTTCATAAATTCCGAGGTGATGGGAAAGTACACCCAGATGAACACATTGCAGCCTTCATTGTTGCATGTGGGATTCTTGGGGTTGGACATAAAGACGTCTCTATCAGGAACTTTATGGAAACATTTGTAGCATAATGCTGCTAATTGGTTCTATCATCTTCATGCAGGTTCAATTACTAATTGGACCACCTTGACAACTTAGTTTGAGAAAAATTTCAAACCTACTGAAGATGTGCATGCTCTCTTGGCTCAAATTTGTCATATCAAGAAGGAACCACATGAAACCATGAGGGAGTTTGTGGCTAAATTCAACAATATAGTTCTTAAAATTCCACAGAACACTCGCCCTGTGGATCAAATTCAAAAGTTCTTCTTCCTCAATGCTCAGTTGCTTGAAGTAAGCTATGCACTAAGGAGAGATAACCTTTCAACTCTAGATGCTGATCAACACTTGGCTATCAGTGTTTAGGATGATTTAATCATGTCAGCTAAACTGAAAAGAGAATCCTCCAAATCTAAAGCATCTTCTTCTTCCTCTTCCTCTTGAGCCATCTCTAATCGGTTAGTACAAATGCTTGCAAAGGATCTCATTACTATCAAGAAACAATTGGCTCGGCATACTCCTTACCAAGATATTCCAAGGAAGAATTTTTAGCCTAGGAACCAGTTACCTCTTCTCAGAATAAATTGGCTATTGAAGGCCCACCTATCAAGGTTCCAGTCAATTCAACTTGTGAAGTTAAATAACATGATGATGAGGAGTTTAATGAACTCTATGAAGAACCAGAAGAAGAGGTTGATGAAGAACTGGAAGAGCTTGGTGGATCTCAAGTTCATTTCCTTACCACTGAAGCTATGGATGACGAAGATGAATATGATGAACGAGTGGTATAGATGAATAGTGAGTCATATGCGTTTATGACTTAGGAGCAAATGAACAGAAAAGAAAAAGTGATGCAGCCTCCTAAGAAATCCAAGGAGTTTCCTATAACTATTCCAGTGGTTGTAAGAAGAGGATCTCCTATTTCCACTACCTCCACGCAAAAGGTGAGTAATTCTAATCCTCCTCCTTCTACCTCTGTTTCCAAAAATTATTTTCCTTCTATTCCTAAATTTGATAAATTAAAAGTTTCTCCTATTCCTAGTAGTGATGCCCCATACACCTCCGGGTCTTTTGATATCATTGATCACCTCAAAAAGACCAAAATCCAAATTTCAGAGGCTGAGTTTTACCAAACCCATCCAAAATCCTTTGCTAATGGTAAACTTTGTCAATTAAAAAATCCAAAGCCTCATCTAATACTTCTCAAGGTATTTTTTCCACTCCCTTTTCCTCATCTCAACCAAGTTTTGTGGTTGCAGTCACTTCCCCTAATGAGAAAATTGAACCATTTTATGTGACTCTCCTCATAAATGGCCATAAAATTAGTAATTGTGATATAGACTCAGGAGCATCAGACAATGTGATGCCCACAAAAGTAGCTCATGCTTTAGGCATGACTATAACATGTGCCTTTGGTTCCTACTATTCCATGGAGAGTAGAAAAGTGCCTTTGGTTGGAAGGATTAAAGATGCACAAGTAGCCTTCATTGCTTTTCCAGAGAAAAGGGTCCTAACCACTATTTTGGTTGCTGATATACCTCCCTCATATGGTATGTTTCTGAGTAGGAACTTTTGTAAGGAGGTAGAAGGTGAAATTTAGATGGACTGGTCACATGCTTTGATCCCAGTCATTGGAAAAATAAGAAAGCTGTTACCATAAAAGAAAACTAAGTATATTGTGTAAAAGACTGATGATCCAAAAGCATAAATACTCTATAAAGATATAGGGCATGAAAAGTACATGATCATGTCATAGGATGAGGAAAGTCTTCCTAAGGGAGTGATTCATGATCCCAATGGAATTTGGACTTTGGATTTTGATGGAAGCTTCTCTTCAGCTGGTTTTGAAGTTGGTGTGGTGTTAATCTCACTAGAAGGGAAGATTCATCCATTTTATTTCAAGCTTCATTTTGAAAATACAAATAATACAACTGATTATGAGGCTCTTATCCTTGGGTTAAGAAAGGAAAAATAAATAGGAGTAAGGAATCTTTGTGCTCGTGGTGATGTAGAGTTGATTTTGAAATAGGTAAGAGATCTTTTCCAAGTCAAGAATAGGAGATTGAAACATTATATAAATATTATTTGGGATTCCATTGAATTCCTTGATGCTTTCTCAATTGAATTTGTGCCAAGAGAAAAGAATACTAGAGCTGATTCTCTAGATGTCTCAGGATATTTGTTGATTCCTCATCCAAATTTTTCTCAAGAGAAATTTACCATTGAAATGATTCATAGGCATAGTGTGCCGGATAATGCAAACAACTAGTAGGTTTTCAATGATGATCAACAGTTGCTCTCTTTCTTGGAGCTTAAAGATAAATACAATCAATTATATTTTGATGGAAGTGAAACTTTTCCTAGAGAACTTGTGCCCTCTAATGAGGAAGATATCAAGGAAGAGATGGATCAGGATGGCTATATTAAGTTGAAGGGTAATAAGATTCCCAAAGGACTAGTGAGTCTAGAAGATCTGTTTGACAAACATGATAGGTTCATAAAATTTGAAGCTTCTCAAAGGACTCGATAATCTACTGAGTATGAGAAGGTCAATACTGGAAGCAATGATGAACCCAGGGTGGTGAATATTGGAAAATGCTGCACTCAAGAAGAGAAAAAGAAAGCAATAAACCTATTAAAAAAGTATGACGATGTTCTTTCCTATTCATATGAAGATCTTAAGGATTTTCAATGAAAGGAGATGCAACACTATATCCCTCTGAAACCTGGGATTGAACCTTTCAAGTAGAAGCAAATGAAGTACAATCCTAAGGTTGTTGATACTATTTTTCAAGAGATCCAGAAGTTACTAAAAGTAAAGATTATTTTTCCCTATACATCATTCAACATGGATTGCCAACATTGTGCCTGTTAGAAAAAAAAATGGTGAGATTTGCATCTATGTAGACGTCAGGAATTTGAATCAGGCCTCTCTAAAAGACAACTATCCACTCCCCATGATGGATAAAGTTGTACAAGTTGTCTCAAGATTTGAGATGTTGTCTATGCTAGACGGATTCTTTGGATACAATCAAGTGGAAGTCAGTACCCCAGATCAACACAAGAATGCTTTTACTACCCCTTAGGGTACCTTTTCCTATAAGAGAATGAAATTTGGTCTTATCAATTCTAGTGCCACTTTTCAGAGGGAAATGGATTTAGATTTTGGCACTCAAAAGGGAAAGTGTATTTTTGTGTACCTTGATGATTTGAATTTTTTTTCCAAAACAAGGGCAGATCATCTTCAACATCTAGAAATAGTTCTTCAAAAATGCAAAGAACATGGAGTTTCCCTCAATCCTAATAAGTCTTTCTTTTGTGTTATTGAAGGCAAGTTGTTGGGGCATATTGTTTCCAAAGAAGGGATCAAGATAGATCCAGAAAGAGTTCAAGCAATCCAGCAGATTCCTCTTCCCACAAGAAAAAAGGTGTTCACTCTTTCTTTGGCAAGATAAATTTTCTGAGGAGATTCATTCCAGATTTTACAGAACTGACTATGAGTGTTGCTCACATGATGAAAGGAAAGAAAATTTTTGGTTGGAATTATGAGGGTAAAGAATCATTTGAAGGTATTAAGAAATCCATTGCTAGAACCCCCATCTTAGCATGTCCTGATTTCAGCAAAGATTTTATTATCTATTGTTATACTATAGAGAGTACCTTAGCTACTGTGCTAACTCAGAGAAATTCTAAGGATCATGAACTTCCAATTGCATTCATGAGCTATGTTCTGAAATCACATGAATTGAAATATACTATGATGGAAAAACATGCTTTTGTAGTGGTCAAAGCTGTCAAGCAGTTTCTTTTTATATTCTTAATTCTCACTCTGTTGTGCTTGTACCTAATACAACCATCAAGTCTATTCTTACACAACAGGAGTTTGGAACTAAGAGAGGAAATTGGGTAGAAAAATTCTAAGAATATGACCTTGATATCAAGCCAAATAAGCTAGTCTGGGGCAAAGGCTTGTGTGAGCTTATTGCTGAAGGGGTTGATGAAGAATTGTCCACAAAAGTAATTGATGTTCCTGTTGTCCTCTTCCTCAGTTCAACAGATGAATGGTATGCTGGTATTGCACATTTTCTTACTTATGGAGAGTGTCCATCCCACTTGAGTACCAATGAAAAGAGAGATATTAAGCTAAGGTTTGCACAATATGTATTATGGGAAAATGCTTTATTCAAGCGAGGCATTGATGGAAGATTCCTTTAATTTGTGGACAAAGAGCAACAAATTTTTTTTTTTTAGATTTTCATGATCATGCTTGTGGAGGGTTTTTCTCTTCTGTTGTCACTACCCATAAAATCCTTCATGCAGGGTACTATTGGCCTACATCATTCAGAGATGCACCAAAATGGGTAGGTAAGTGTGAAGCCTGTTAGAATTTTGCTGGGAGACCTAAGTTGGCTGCTTTACCACTCAAACCAGTAGTGATTGATGAACCTTTTCAATAGTGGGGATTGGATTTCATTGGAACTCTTAACCCACCTTCCAATGCTGGACATACTCACGTGCTAACTGCTACAGATTACTTCACAAAGTGGGTAGAGGCTATTCCAGTCAAAAACATTACTTTTGAGGCGGTGTGTAATTTCATTAAAGAGAACATCTTGATAAGGTTTGGGGTACCAAACAAGATTGTGACTGATAATGCTTATAATTTTTCTTCTTCTGAGATAATAGATTTCTACTATGGCTATGGAATTTCCCTTACTCATTCTTTGTATTATTATCCTCAAGGGAATAGACAAGTAGAATCAAAAAATAAGAATCTGGTAACCATCGTTCATAAGCTTGTCAATGACTCTCAAAGGAATTGGCACAAGAAGCTCTATGATGCTCTCTAGGCAGATATAATTACACCCAAAAGAGAAATTGGGATGTCTCCATTCCAAGTGGTGTATTGTGTTGAATCTCAGCTACCAGTAATAGTGGAATTTCTAGCCTTGAACTTAATGAAGGCTATTGAAAATACAAGTTTCACCAGTTCCTTGGACAAGAGGATCATGTATCTTTAGAAGCTGGATGAAGACATGATGCAAGTTTTTGATAGGATCTCAGCTCATCAACTGAAGGTGAAATATTTATTTGATAAGAAAGCTAGGCCCAAATATTTTCAAGTGGAAGACATTGTTCTGCTGTGGGACAAAAGAGATGAACCTCGAGGAAGCCATGGTAAGTTTGATTCTCTTTGGCTTGGACCTTTCAAAATTAGAAACTTTGCTGGAGAAAATTATTTCTACTTGGATTACATGGATGGGTCCTCTCTCCCACTTCCTTATAGTGGGCAATATTTGAAGTTGTTTAGGTCCTAGGTGACTAGGCAATCCTTTTGTATATATTGTGTGCGGTGGTTTGCTTTTAATTTTTGGTTTGTTTCCCTTCTGTGTGTGTTTTCTTCTGTATTGCTTCACCTTTGAATCTATTTACCCAATGGATAAAGCAATGATATGCTTTACCATATTTTTTTATGGTTCTTGATCTTTCCTCATTCCTCTATCCAAGACAAGTCATCCCCAGAAAAAGCTAGCTATTGTTACCCTCAAAATTCCCCTCATTTTTCAAGTCAAGTTTCAAAATTTTTGAGTTGGTGCTTGTTATCCCAATTTCCCCCCCCAGAAAAATTGATCAAACATGACCCCACATTTTGGAAGGGGTGGTTCATTCATGTGAGCCCATATTCTAAATCCAATAATGAAGGGGTAGGGTCAGCGAAGGAGGCCAACGACATCAAAGGAGATAAGAGTGCACACGAGAAAATGGAGAAAGGTAGTGTTCAATCGAGTCCTAGATCAGTTAAGTATAGAAGGACCGCAGAAGGCACCACATGTTTCTTTGGCCCACTTTTGGTATGGTGCACAAACATGGAAACCCCAAACGTGTGCAGGCCCTCCACGTGGTCAAAGTTTGAAAAGAAAAAGTGAGTCGTTGAATCGGCTAAGTGTAAAGAGCTGGTGGAAGCTTCTACGTATCCTAATGGCGCACCTCCAAAGGCCAAGTCCAAAGCAGGATCCTAAGTGAGCA
Source organism: Taxus chinensis (assembly GCA_019776745.2). NCBI lineage: Eukaryota > Viridiplantae > Streptophyta > Pinopsida > Cupressales > Taxaceae > Taxus > Taxus chinensis. The sequence continues at coordinate 711,365,882 of CM034147.1, read as the reverse complement.
AAAACTCACCATGTGTCTCTTCGACACACTTTTGGTATGGTGCACAAACACAGAGACCCCAAATGTGCGCAGGACCTCCATGTGGTCAGATTCCGAAAAGACAAAGCCAACCATTGAATCGGCTAAGTATAAAGAGCTGACAGAAGCCTCCACGCGTCCCAACGACACCTCCAAAGGCCAAGTCCAAAAGTAGGATCCTAAGTGAGTGCAGACCCTCCATGTGCCTCATAAGCACAAATTTAAAAGGTGCAGCCCAAAGAGAGACCCCAAACTAGTGCCAAATCTCCATGTGTCCTAGGTTCAGAAAAGGGACAGAGCCAAAAATTTAATCTAATAAGTATAAGAGGGTTGGAAGAAGACTCCACGTGTCTCATTGGCACAACTTTGGAAGTGAGACTCAATGGATAGACCCCAAATGAGCACCAACCCTCCACGTGGTCAGAGCCTCAAAAAGTTAAATCATCTGTTGAAAGCTCTAAGGCTAGCGGACGATGCCACATGTCTCATCGGAGCACCTTTAGGTTCGAAGCCAAAGGCGGTTCCTTTCTTTAGTTTCTTCCATTCATTTGTATTGATAAGCTATTTTGGTAAAAAAGCATTTCAAGATGTCAGAAGTCCAGCCTTAAGATGAAAGTTTTACATTTGTATATAAGCTTTGCTACTTGCTTTCAATAAGGGAACCTCTCCCATAAAGAGGAGGGACTTGCTATCCCCTAACTGTGGTTTTGTTAAAGTACCATTTTAAAACCCAACAAGTGGGACATAAAAGTGATAAATAAAGAAGGTGAGCGACTATCTTGCAACACAAAATAAATCAGTTTTTGACCATTTTTAAAATCATGGGCGCCCAACAGAGGAATCTAATGCCCATGCACCCCTGACCTAGTCCAGGTGCACTAGTCTAACTTATTTCAAAAGTTATGTAGTTTTCTAAGTGCGGTTACGAAAAATTCCTCCTCACTTTCATTAGTCTTCCAATCTGGAAAAATTTGGGATTAATTACAAAAAATAGCTGTGTTTTATTCCTTCTCTTATACCTAGGGATTTGATTTTATGTAGATTATTGCTTAGGTAAAATCTGTACTTCATTTCTTATTATTGCATTGTGACTCTGCAATTAGGGTTTTACAAATTCCCATATTTGTTAAATCATTTGGTGAAATCAACGCTTGAATACTCTCCTTTTCTTCTTCCACCATGGCTCAATCTTATGGTGAATTTAATAAATCCCACCTTCAAGAGCTCAATGATCATCTTGTTGAATATCCTCAAGATCTATATTTTCTTTTATTTTCTTCTTGTGAGGAGGCTACCAATCTTGATGAGCTTAATGTTCCTACATCCATCCCCACATCTATGCCTATTTCTACTAAACCCCTTGTTTCCACTCTTCCACCTACTTCTAATATTCCCGTATTTATTCCTACTCCCACCAATCATTTCACTCCACCTCTTGTCTCACACATGGAAAAGTCTCTTCCACTAGCACTAAAGACCTAGCCTCTCTCAATCAGGATTTGCAAGTTCAAATCTGTCAACTATAGTAGGATACTTTTTGTGCATCTCCATCTATTGATTTCAATTTGCTTCTTCATACTCCTTTCACACCTGCCATTTCTTCGTATCCACTTCCTTAAAATTTCATCACCCCTAAGTTTCAAACTTTCAATGGCATGTCTAGATTATATGGATGATCACACATTATTAGAAAATATCTTTCCTAGAAGTCTCCAAGATTATGTAATGTGTTGGTTATACAATCTACCTGTCCACTCGGTAACATCATTCATACATTTAGCTGATGATTTTCTTATGCATTTTTCAGTAAATATCAGCTTTAAGATATCCTATGTTCAACTAGCAAAAAGTAGATAAGGATATAACGACCATCTAATGGAATAATTTTTACGATATAAGAAAACTATAGCTAAGATGTATAATATACTCATGGAATCTGAACTTCAAGATCTCTTCATCCAAAGTCTTTTTCCTCCTTTGTAAGAGAGTGTCATCTTTGAGACCTATCCATCATTTGATCAGTTATGCCATACTCTTAAGCTACTCGAATGAAAACTACTCATTATGGGAAACTTTAAATATCATGAGTAGACTTCATCTTCTGATCAATTTCAAAGAAAATCAACTTTAAAGCCATCTACTAATCCCATTGAATCAAAGAAACTATTAATGATGTTACTACTCTTGAGAAGCTTTAATGACATCCTTCAAAGCATACATTAAAAAAATAGCTTTGTGCTCTGCATATTCTATTGCCGCAACTTGTTGAGATCAATCTTATTATGCTACCTCATCCACTCAATCTAGATCCATCTCGACCTAAAGGACACATCTATAACAAAAAATTTAAATGTGACTATCATCAATGCATTGGACATTATATAGATCGATGTTTCAAACTTAGAAATATTATTCAAGATATCATTGACAATAATGAAATTGAGCTTTTAGAACCTTAGGCATCTATGCCTATTAATGAAAACAAAAACCTAAAAATTTTCAATGATCCATTACCTAATCATGACAAGAATGCGATTGACTCTTCATATAATCATACTTATTGTGTTGTGCCTCCTCCTTCATCAAGGGATCTTGATTTTCTAATTTATCACGTTGATGAATCTCCATCGTTTATTGAATTCTATGATCACAACTATCATGCTACATTCTCTTCTGACATATTACATATCAATGCTTCTATCAGACCTTGTGCTATAAATAATACATTGAATAATCCATCAATTCATATGTGCATGTGCTATATTGCAATTCTTATTGCTATTGAATATCCACTATCACATATTTCTTATCCAGTTCCTAAATATTATGCTTATGTCAAGATTCCAGTCATAGTTGGTCCTCTTACCATGCTTGTACCATTTCTTGTAGAACCTTCAATCAAAGGGTGTGACACGCTCTTAGGTCTATCCTAGCTCTGTGCTACTCAAGCTATAATTTCTATGAATCACTTGTGTCTAAAAATCATTAACAAAAAACAAGTCATTACTATCAATGATGTTCCACCATGCACATCGTGGCTGTAAACTCCTCTTGAGGTTTCTGTTGCACTTGCTAGAGCACCTAGGTCACTAGGACCTCTCAAATCTAAAGGGAAATATTTTCCTAGCTCTCCTATTCACACACGATTTACACTATCTCATTGATCCACTAGTCCATCTCATCAGCATAGGTCCATTACTTGCATGACTCCTTCACATAGGTATACATCACCTCTGCGGTCTCTCTCACATAGGTGCACATCACCTCCTCGGTGTCCTTCATATACGGGAACATCACCTCCATAGTCTCCTACACATAGGTATCCATCAATGCATAGGTATCATTCACCGATACATCATCTGTCTCATACATCACCACTATCAAAGCATGGTCACACGCCTTTATCTACCTAAGCATTAGGTGGAGGACCCTTACCCTTTACTTGTATTAGATAGCTTACTTATCGTAATGAACTTGTGGGACATCATGCTTACTCCCCCCCCTCTTAACATTACCAGGTGTCTCACATTTATACTATTGCACTTCATGTTTCGCATTTGGTTTATCTCAGGAATCTTTCACACATTAATACACACAACTTGTATTGTCACTACCATATGACACACTTTAGTTCCATGATTTATACTTGACTGTTAAGGGTCTAAATCTGAAATGAACCTCACCACACTCATTCACACTTTATGCTTTATGCTTCATTAATCTATATTTCTAGCGCCCAACTCAAACCACTTCCTGATGATGCACTCTTGTTCTATGGTTCATTATTGAATGTTAAGAGGTATTTTATAAATGAACCTCCTCTCATACTCATCCACATCTACTTAGGGTGGGGGGGCTTACTACTCCTACTTATACTCACATGTACACTTTACTTACTATCCTAGTCATATATTAAGTATGTTATTATGTTTTATATATACACATGCGCATTCACTTGTATTCTAGTTTTCAATGCACACCTTACACAAATCATTCCATGAAACATGGATGCTTAGCACTGTACCTCTTACCAGTCCCACAATGGATCCTAGGGGCATCTAGTTTCATACACATCACAGGTGTTATTGTTTCATTTTATACTACTTCCTCTTCTTACTAGCACGCTACTTTATCGATATATACACGTCTTGACATAATTATTTTCTTTCAAACATGCTAATGGGTGCTTCGTGCAACATTTACTTTACAGGAACAATTTTCTATCATGGTTTTTTGGTACTTTTCTTGATACTACGTGTCATTGTTTTTCTTCATCTTCCATTGTTTGCAGGATTTTCTCTTTTTCTTATGTACACACTGTATGTTTTTCACCACTTCAGCCCTGATTGTCTTGTGACATTGTGAGCAATGTCCCATGTTTGAAACCCACTTTTCACCATCTACATTACCTTCTTTCTTATTAGATTACACTTTTTCTTCTATATGTGTCTTTGTCTTTTTTTTACTAACAAATGTTTCCATCCACTTTGTTTGAATGTGCCTTGGTTTTTGACAAGCACATCCCCTCCCCTTGCAGGGCATCAATTTTATATGATAATCAAATCCTCTCTTTTGGGTCACATCCTCGTAGCGATGTCACATGTAACCCAAATGAGGGGGGCATACATTGGGTGAAACAATCACCCCATTCAGTAGCACACAGCCACAATTCAAACCTCCATTGTGCATGAACAACATAGTCTACAGTCACAACAAGGGCTCAGAATCTAACTTTCATCCTCTACACATCATAGATACCAATGCCCAGATCCAAACATGAGTTATTAGGTGTTTCCGACCCTTCCTAGGAACATATAACTGGTGGGAAATTACAATTTTTTTCTTATACCAGTACAATTTGTAGTAGTTTACACAATGGTTTACACAACACATGAACAATCCTCCAGCTATGAGTATGCATGCTATCTCATTTTTCTATTTATGTTGGATCGAAATAGATTGAAATTGATCAAATTAAAAAAGAGTAGGATCACACCATATGCAATGGTGTATAACTCGTTAAGAAGTAGTCAGGGTTGGAGAATAACACTAGACCTTTCTCCCCAACACTTCTTCTGCTTTGGCTTGAGATTGCCCAAAAAAACCTACACTTGGCATGAGATTGCCCAAAATTTTTTTTCTTGGCATGAGATCTCCCAAAAAAATTGTTCTTCTACATCATTTTCAAGATTCTTTCTATCCTTTTCACTCATCATGGATCATGTGCACATGTTCCTTTTCTCATTTTTACATACTTTTTAGTATACTTGGATCAAAATTTTCACATATATGTGACTATGAATACTCTTTCGCTCTCCTTTTTATATGTTTATCCTTAATACAAAACAAGAATCAACCCTTCATCAAGTGACAATGATAGTAGGTACAAACACAACACGATACAACTCATTACTATTTTCACCCCTAGGGTGACTTCCTCTTTCCTATCTTAGCTTCCACGTTTCATTTTATATCACTCCACGCTTTTTCTTATCTCCTCGACATGATTTTTCCATCGATATACATGGTTATAATGTACACATCTCTTATATACTTTATGTTATTGAGTATTCACTCAATAACATAAAGTGGGGGAAATTGTAGACACTAAATCACACACTTTGGGTACATTTCTAGATCCTAATCACATACTACTATTCATATGATTCCTAATTGATAAAACTAGTAATGAACAACTATCTTTAGCCTTTTATATGTGTTCTATGTCTTCTTTATGGACTCTTAAACCCTACATCCCAGTTGATACTTTACTACTTTATCTTTTATGACTTTGGACACCAACAACCAGCTAGGACGCTAGTGCCCAGGTGCCCTCATCCCCTTTGGGCACCCGAACTCTTTGTACTTTACTTGATCATTTTGGGCATATTTTATATTTTGGGAATCTTATTTTACTATGGGTCAGCCTTCCAGTTGTTAATTAGAAATTCAACCAAGGGAATCATATGAATATAAAGTTACGTGACCAAAATAATGGACCACACAATAAAAATATAATATCACCAGCTAAGATAACATACAAAGGAATTTCAAGAGAATCAAAACATCCATATAGAACTCACTCAAAGGACAAGGGAAAACATTTTTTGTATACATGCATAGGAGGGAAAGTTGATCTTGACATCCAAACATTTATCTGCATTGCTACATATAGCTATTTTCTCGCTATCAGGTTCATCTTGCACCAGAGTTACCTAGGGCATGATTCTTACACACAAACATGAGAAATTCATGGAGTCTAAAATGTAGTACAATGCTTGATCATAAGTTTACTCTATTAGGTGACTGTCGAGGTCAGTCTGACTCCCCATTTGCATCTTTATTTATTAGGATTTGATTTGTTTGGGGTTTTTACAAGATCATTTGTTTTGCAGGTTATAAGTTAATTCTGCAGGCATAGTGTGACATATAGGTGAAAAAAATGAAGGTGAGTGACCATCTTATGACATAAAATAAATCATTTTTTGGATAATTTCATAGTCATGCGCACCTAGCAGAGGACTCTAGCACCTCTGACCCAATCCAGGTGCCCTATTCCATCTTATTCTGACAGTTCTATAATTTTTTGAGTGTGGTTGTGAAAGATTCGTCCTCCTGTTCATCAGTCTTCTAGTCCAAAAAACTTTGGGATCAATTGTAAAAATATGCCAAGTATTTTAATCCTTCTCTTACACCTAGGGTTTATATTTTCTATAGCTTATTTCTTAGGCTAGATCTGTACTTCATTTCTTATTATTGCATTGTGACTTTACAATTAGGGTTTTACAAATTCCCATATTTGTTAAATCACTTTTAATAACTACTTCAACTAGCTTACCCATGCTTGTGCTTCAAGGATCTCTTCCAAGTTTTCAAACTTGTTTGAAGTGGACTTGGATCTGATACCAATTATTGGAAAACACAAACACTAAAAGGGGAGGGATGAATTAGTGCTTCTCACAACTTTAAAAACCTTTCACTAACTTATCAAAACATTCAATCATGATTATCCTTTACCATGAGATGGTCATGACATTCACACATTAGCAAATTAGAAAAAAATACACATGAACAAATTGTTTAATGTGGGAAAACCTTAAGGGGAGAAAAACCCACTAAAATCAATTCACTATTGAGGAAAATTTTTTCTATAAAGATTATAGATATTTCTTTTAATGAGCATCCACTCAACTTAAAGCTACAACTTCAAAATCTAGCTAATCACCCACTTGACCTTTAGCAAGCTCCTACTTACAAGGAAGCTCCAACTCCCAAAATTCATTCAAGCAACCACTGACCTTCTGCAAGCTACAACTTACAAGGAATATTCAACTCCCCTACTCTATTAATCGTCCACTTAGACTTTACAAATTTGTTTCTATCACCTTCCTCTAGTTGTCTCACACAACAAATTGTGATCTCTTATTCATCACATTTATCTTCTTTCTTTTACACCTCTTGATTCACCTCTCATTGCTTCACTTCATATTGCTGTAATAACAAAATTCAATGTCCTCTTTCACATACACATTTTTCATGTCTCTCTCCTTTGATTACACCGTCAAACACCTTCTCTCTCATGCATACTTACTGCTCCAAAAATTACAGTCATGAAGGCATTTCATACTCTCTTTGATCCATCTTGTTTTTCATGTCCTAATTCACTTCAACAACATCAACAAAAACTTCTCATACAATATAAGAATTCAAATACATGAGAATTATATGCTCTTAACACTTCAACTTCCAAATACTCTTCACCTACCTAGTCTTCAACTCGTACAAGGAGCATGAGATGACATCAACGAAATTGACATTATGCAATAATTACATCTGAAATACTGTCAATTACAAGTGCATATCTTACACAACTTTTCATGGAAGCTATATCATCTTTTTGGATCACCAAATAACTCCTTAAATTTTTTGAACCTATGAAACAATTGAATATATTCCTCTTACAACTGAAATTCAACATGTTCTTGTGTAACGGTTAATGCATGAGCTAACGGTTAATGCATGAGCATTTCCATGATACTTAATGAAGAACAATCAAGGTTGAATAAACCTTTTTAGGCATGAACATGTACTAGTAATTGTCATAGATTTTTCCCTCTAAGTTTCTAGTTTGAATGTTTGAATTTTGTGATGTAATTACTCTTTACAAGATGGTAAAAGTGAAAATAGGTGGAGTTATTTGTTAATGACTTGGTAAATCTCCATTTGGTACGTAGAAAGGAGATTAGTTATCTTGAGTTGTTTAGTAAATCATGTTTTGCTACCATATTCTTGATGGAAGATTGTCAAGAAGTCACAATTAGGGAGTAGTTCCTTGATTTGTGCATGTAAGTTGAGGGAATGTCTCAACTACATCCTAGATTCTTGGATCAAGTCAATTTAGAGGATAAGATAATGGATTCATGCAATTAGAGTTTTTGGTGTGGAAGTGGAGTAAACTTGAATTGTTCATGCAGGAGTGAAACATGAGTTCTCTTCAAACTATGCAAACAAGCTAAATATGAAAAAAAAGGATTCAAGTGTGCCATATATTCTTATAATCTCTTTCCCACCTCTTTATAAGAATCCGATGATTCTCCATATGCATTATAGAGGATCCTTATTCCTTTCCTATTCAAAGGTCACCTTTGTCCTGTTCTGTAACCAGTTGGAGTATGATTTGTATGTGAATTGACTTGTATTGAGTGTTTGCAACATGACTAAGTCTATAAATTACTTCTCGCATGTAATTATAAAAAAATTAGATTAGGATCGGTTTGGTATAATTATTGAGGAATTTGCTTTACAAATTTGGTGTTAATATTGTTAACTCCCTTTTTCTGAGCAAATCCATGCACAAATCGAGTTGGGAAGGATTATGGAGATGATTTGAGCTCAAATTCCAAACTAGAGAAATTTTATGTATGCATCCATGAATATTTTAAGTCTTACAAGAGCTCTTGAAATGGAATTAAGAAGAAGTTACGGACTTCTGTAACTATCGGGTTCACTTTATACATAGTTCATAAATAAAAACTACTGAAGCGTATCAGAAAATATATCTTCTTCAAAACCACTCAAAAAGTCATGAAATTTAGCATGAATGGTCTTGAGGAAATTTATGGAGTGCGGTTTTATTCGTTCATTATAGTTCTTAGTATAATTGAATTTGTGAATTGTTTTATAATCAAATCTGAGAATGAACGCCAATTGTTCGACGAAATGTCCGCCTAGAAAAAGAAGCATAACTCCCACGTTTTGACGATACAAGACCTTAAATTTTTCCTAATATAAAGAGAAGGTACACGAATTTTCATAGCAAATGGGCATGTGAACAGTGAGTTATCAATGACAAAAAAATTTCTACAGAGGCATGCAAATTGTCTGACGAAACGTCTGAATGAAAAAATCAAAGTAACTTTTCTTTTGTGCAACTAAATCATCTAAAATTTGGAAAATTTGTTCTTTAAAGGTTCTTATAATATCTTTAAAAATTTCAGATTAAATTAACATGGGAAGAAAAAAGTTATTGATGATAGAAAGTTTGGGGTTGTGGGAGCAACACAATAAACTGGTAAGTGGAATTTAATGCAAATTTTAGTAATTCATTATGCCACGAGGCTCAAGCAAAAAAAAAGGATATATTGGAATCAATTCAATGTCTTCATGATGTTTTTTGTTTATGTAAGAAGATCCTTTCAAACCTCTGCTACAATATAGTCTGAATTCAGGCTCATTAATTGACTACATAACTAGAAATCTTTTTTAAAATTATGGCTAATTTGACCTCCATCTGATGTTTCAAAGTGTCAAGAAGGAGTGAAGGGAATAGTGGGGTGCTTTCAAGGTGTTCATGGAGGTTATTATGGTGTCATAGGATATTCTGATATGACTGTTATATCATAGTCTCATATCAGACCTATAAGTATGATGAGGATGGATTAGTGAATACTGAGCTGGAGATAAGGGCATCAACAGTCCTCTCATATTTTTATTCTTCTTCAATGTATTAATCCTTTTCTTCTAGCACACTAGGAAAGGTAACAAGTGTCATGAAGGTTTTCATGAGTTACAAAACTCTTCTCCTTATCCTCTACGCTCTTGAAAACTCTTGTAACTTGTCATTCACTCACCAAGACTTCATTAGGACTAGCATGCACAACTAGGTGCAAGTGCTTCAAAAACATAGTCTTGAACTTTGATGTATGGAGGAAATTCTAGGCTCATTTCATGCACCACAAATCATGTAGAATACTATCCAAGATTTCCAATACATCATCACATGCATTGGATGCTTCAGATCAAGACACAAAAGTCCATTTCTTCTTTTCATCTCAGTTTGATTTTCATAATCATTGAGGAGCTAACAGTATAATCACAAAGATGATCAATCATAAATTATGCATACACTTTCAGAGCCTTCTAAATCTTGGAAAATTTCATGTACTACATCTGGTTCACCTTCAAGAGCAATGGAACTCAACCATCTACATTCATGCAATAAGACAGTGATTTGGGCAAGGTACTAATAGTCTTTCAAGCACAGAAATCTAGTCTTGATAAACTGACTTAGTTCATACATTTAACTACCTATTCATGGCTCCTAAGATAATTTTTTGGAAATATTTGATCCTTATTCAACTTATAAAACTACCATCAAACCTCGTTTCAAGGTATATTGGCCAAATAACCTTCCATTTCAGAGACAATTAAAATTGGTTGCAAGACACTTAAAGACCAATCCTACTCTAGATGATTTCTACCAATTCAAATGCACTTTAATTCTCAACCAATGCATGAAACACTTCTCGTAAGACCTCTAATACAAATTCAAACCTTCACTTTCAAGGGTTACATGGAGAAAAGCATAGTTTCCTTCTTATTTCTTAGACTTACTTGACAAGCCTAGAATGACAAGTTGGACCATTTGGGCTCAGACCTAAACAAACTTCACTTGATCACTTCTTGGGATTGAACATGTCATATAGGACTTGCATAAACTGTCCATGATGTCACCTTGCTAGTTTTACATTGTTAGGATTTTAGCGGTAGGCTATCTTGTTTGACTTGGTTCACCACAATTGTACAAAAGACCAGCTTGAAAATTATCCTAAGAACTTAGAGAACATACCAAGCTTACTCCTAAACCAATCCTTTCATCACGAAACCTCCATCACTTGACTATACATGCAAATATTCATAGAAGAGTTGTTTTTGTTGTACTTTCTTCTCACATCTTGAAGACCAAAATTCCACCAAACTAAGCTACAAGGAGTCATCTACATGTCAAAGACACTAACTCATCCTTCCCAAATGATTTAATGACCACGAACTTCATTTATTATCCATCGCTCTAAAGGGATGGTTTTGTGAGGGTTTTGAGTGATTTGGATTCTTAAGATTTGTTCATAAAGCACAAACCTTCATTCTTCCTCATTCTACTTGAAAAATTCTCTAGAATCGATGCCTTGAAATTGGTGAAAATATTAGGCCACCATGCATAATTTTCAATTTCCAATGAGCACTTCAAAACTAACGCACGAGCTGGAAATGGCCATTTTGCAAACTCGATAGAGCCAAAAGTCACATAACTTGTAAAATATTCTTTATTTTTGCATGAAATTTTGTCTAAAGCACTAAAAAAACCTATAGTACCTTCTAAAATTATCACTTTCTCTCAAATAATTCTATACCTTCTTGACCACTGAGGTTTTCATGTTTATCTATCTTGTTACAAATGACCTTAATGATGCCTCTATCAAATGAATATTAACCCGTGACACCTTCCTCATACTATATACAATACCAAAAAACTCTCCTCATTATTGAAATCATATTACTTAGCTTGCTTTGCATCATTCTTCATTTTATACCTCTATTAGGTCTTAGAATTAGGCTTAGTTGAGCTTGTTTCACCTCATTCTTCATGAACCTTCTCTTTTTTCATCATGGAACTACCTTAACATGCTGTATTCATGATCCTCATGCATCTACAATAATTCTCTATTAGCCTCCTTCCTTCATTCCACCATTCCAGGTCATCTTGCTAACTAGGCCTAGGGTTAAGGCCTACAGAACTGAGCTAGTCTTAGTAATTCAACTCATGCACCTTTGTATTCATCATTATAACCTTATTTCATCATCATATACCTACTCAACCATCTATTACATCATCATAACATGCTCTCACACCACCATTATGCCTCTTTCAGTCACTGACCACTCAAGAAGCTAGATGTCCATGAGGTGTTCTCATACCATACCTTTTCCTACCTTATCACACTCATTCAAAGATTCCTATTAATCTCCTACATCCTAATTTTTTTTTAATGTTCCTTTTAAACATAAATTAAAATTCAGTATCCGCATACCAATTTATATTATTTCTTTTCTAGACTAGATTTATGTTTTCTTAGTTTGTAGTCACGATTTCATGATTAGCTACCTACTTCCTAGATTATCTCTATGTTTTCAATAAATTGAAAATATAACATGAGCATGATTTCAATTTTTTACCATAGATGATAATATATCAAAAGGAAGTACACCTAGAGAAAGTTGATAGGACTAAAGCCAAAGGTTTCTTAATTTTCTTGGAATTAAAGTAACTAAGAAAGATTGTGTCTTTAAACAAAAATAAAAACTGTTGATGTCATCACTAATGAAATAATTTTTTTTTACACTCACAAGAGATTCATTAACACACTTTAGAGAATTTAAAACTTTTTTAGTTTGTAAAAAAGTTTTCATAACTTTGAAGGTCTTATAACAACATCATTCTAAATATATAAACTAGTTCCCAACCCCTAAGTTGCTTCAAATAGCTATACATGTATTAAAAAAAGGGTGTAAACTTGATCTTAAAAAACAATAAGACATGAGGGGTTATTTGAGAAATATTCATCAAGGATATGGATTCTTGATAAAAAAATGGATCAAGGCTATAAATGGATCCAAGAGTATCTCTATCGAGGCTATAAATGCCTAAATGTAAATAGAGAAATGCTTTTAAAAATTTAGATGAGGAATTTCTATGACTTGATTTGTTTTGATTAACTCAATTAGAGATTTTAAGGAAGGATGAATTTACACACTTAAGCACATGAGTTAACTCTTGAAGAGATGTTAAAATAAAGTAAATTTGAAAGTAAGAAACAAAAATAAGTTTTAACTTTTGTTTATTTACAAATATTTCTCTATGTGGCCTAATTTATATTGTCAAACTAAAAAACTAGAAATTCTAAGTTCTAAACAATATCTAAATGTGTTTTCTCCACACAATTCACCATTTTTTATATCCATAACACACCCCGAATTTGTTTAGAAAAGTGGGGACCCACTTGAAACTTCAAAAAGGTTTGTCTTAGGGAAGGTGGATGTGAAATCAAATGAAATATAAGATAAAAACATCAAAGAATCCTTAAAATTCTCTTAAAAGAAATCCATAAGATACATAAGAAAAATCATTTCAAGTTTACATGCTTAGGAAGTGCATAAGGTCTTATATTTTGGGTTAATGTATTATTTTTCATAATTTATCCATAAAATATGTAATTTTAAAAGTATGTTGTAGCATTCATGGAGTGCAGTGATGATGGTGAAGAATAAAAAAAGATTCAAGTATTTAATCCAATAGTTACTAATGAGAAACGAGAAGAGATGTCCATCTACCTTGGTTTTACAATGGGAAAAGGACATCAAATTTTATCATCAAAATATTTACATTGACAGAATAACAAGTCACTAATTTTCTCTAAGAACACATGTTAAATATCCACTCTAGGGGTGAGATGCAAATTATGTTCCAATTTTTAACCTTCATGTAAAAACCTTACACAAATTTAAAACAATTATCACTTAGCGGTTTTATGCTAAAGTTATAAACCATCTCGTAGCTAAAGGATATAAGGTTATCATAAGACAAAGCCAAAAAATTAAGCCAAGTGTCACATATTGGGTCTACCAATATTTCAAAGGTTCGTGTAAAGTACTTACACTGATTAAATATAAATGTTGTTCACAAGTGAAATCTAACTCATAGGGTTTGATAGATGGGAATGCACCAATATCTACCACACGTCAATATTGCACCCATTCCAAAAATCAAAGAACACATCGATGGTTTCCAAGTGTCATGAATTGGTGCTATGGGATATTTGAAGGCAAGTTGGAGGATGAGAAGACTACAAAGAAAAAATTCACTAATTAAATCCAAGTTTCATACATTGGTTAATGTTAAAATCCAGGTCAATAAATAAATTAGTTAAATCTTTAAATTAAAAGTGGATGAGTCATCTAATTTCAAATCCATAGTTGTCACTTTACGATTAATAAGATTAATGGTGTAGTAATTGGTTGTAACAAGAAAAAACTTGATATGGATAACAGTTAACTCACAATGAGTCTAAACATTATCTGTTATAGTCACATATCCATTGTTTAATATTTCATTCACATTGACTTATTATTGAGAGAAGAGGCTGGTTTTGATAGAGTTTTGGAAGAGAAATATAAGTATAACTTAAACGAAAGTTTTTTTTTGAAGTTATAGATTAAATAAAACAATCAAGATGAGAAACAAAGTAAAAGTGGAACCCAAAGTGAAGGATTCTACTTCTTCTAGTCCATAGTTCTTCTAGTCCATAGTCACAGGAGATTAAGTATACACTCTTTACGAAGGCTCTTCTATCTCACATCACAAATTGGAGCCAAATATTTTGGAAAGTTAGAAACTGTGATTCAAAATTCAAAGGAAGATATCTCAACTAAGAAGATGAGGAATACTATGATTATATAAAAATTATTAGAGATTGTGGCCTTAATGACATAGAAGCTAAGATTGAGGTTTACCCTTATAATGACTTATTTGAATATATCTTTATAATTTGCACCCTTAAAAATGGAAAAATAATCTCTAATTCAATGACTAATCATATTGCTACTGCTAATGTTTTAGATAGCATATATAAAATGCCTATTCCAAACACATAATCTAAGCATGATATAATGAGGAGATTCATGGGAGGATAAGATATAATAGATGAATTAAGATAATGTGAAGATAATAAATATAGAGTAAAATATAAATCAAACTTAAACCTACATATTTCACTATTAGGGAGGGGAATTAGGGTTTCCATGGTATTGTTAAATATATTTTATGGATATTACAAAGATGACCTTGTGAATTAGGCTTGGGTTCTCTTTTTGAACATGATTATTAGAGGAAAGAAACCTAACTTTGGTGAAATTGTATAATTTAACTTTAAGTTGTGTTGGGATATAGTTGTTCTAGGTAAGCATGTTATCCTATTGGGTGGACCTATTTTGTACTTATTTGAATTTTGATAAACCATTTTACAACTATTTACCCACCACCGATGTCACTATTCATGTTGTTTTTGCTAAAATACACAACCACAATCATGGACGATCTATTGTGGACATCAATGACATATTCTACCCTACTATATACTCCACCATTCATAAAGTGGGAATTTCTAGAATATTCATAGAAATGAGATATTGTATTAAGGATGTGGAGCTTATTGATACTATCAAAACTATATTATGATGAGTATTGAATGTGTTTAGAGAGCGCCAGAGCAAGACCGAACAGGGCCGGAAAAGACGAAAGAGAGGGGAGAGAGGAGATAGAGAGGACAGACAGGACAGAGAGGAGAGAGAGAGGAGAGAGGAGAGGAGAGATGAGAGAGATATATGTACATATATGTATATATATAGAACATATATAGGATAATGACTATACATATAGATAGATATATATATATATATATATATATATATATATATATACATATTATGTATATGTACATATCTGTATAATGTATATGTATATACATATAATGTACTTATAATATATTGTATATATGTAGATGTATTATTAGATGTATATGGAGATATGTATATTATATGTATATAGTAGTATATAATATGTATATATATATGTATATATATATGTATATAATTTGTCTATATGTATATGTTATATATATATATATATTATATATATATATATGTATATATATATATATATACTATATATGTATATGTCCATATCATATAGCTTATATATAATTATATATATATATATATTATATATTACATATATATGTATATATGACATATATGTATATATGTAATATTTATATACATCTATATGTATATAGACATATTTATATATTATATGTATATATAATTATATGTATAATATGTCTATATTATTATATATAACTGTCTGTCTCTCGCTCTGTCTCTCTCTCGTCTCTCTGCTCTGTCTCCTCGTCTGTCTCTCTGTCGCTGTCTCGCTCTCTCGCTCTCTCTCTCTATCTCTGTCTCCTCTCTCTCTCTCCTCTCTCTCTCTCTTCTCTCATCTCTTCTCTCCTCTCTCTTCTCTCTCTCTCTCTCGCCTATCTCTCTATTCGTCTTTCCGGCCCTGTTTCGGTCCTGCTGTGCGCTCTCTCCCTCTCCATTACCTACCCTGTCTGCAGACTCATATATATGTATATATATATTATATATACCTACCTACCTATATCTATAGAGAGAGAGGAGAGAGAGAGAGAGAGAGAGAGAGAGGTGACAGGAGAGGGAGAGAGAGAAGAAGAGAGATGGAGAGGGAAGGGAGAGAGAGGAGAGCGAGAGAGAGAGAAGAGAGAGAAGGAGAAAGAGGAGAGGACAGAGAGAGCGAGAGGGAAAGAGAGGGAGAGAGGGAGAGGGGAGAAAGAGATAGGGAGAGAGACAGAGATGGAGGAGAGAGAGGAGAGAGAGAGGGAGAGGGAGAAAGAAAGGGGGATGAGAGAGAGGAGAGAGGAGGGAGGATAGAGAGAGGGAGGAGAGAGAGGGAAGAGAGATGGAAGGGGAAAGAGGGAGAGAGGAGAGGGAGAGGAGAGAGAAGGAGCGAGAGAGAGAGAGGATAGAGAGAGGAGAGAGAGCGAGAGAGAGAGAGAGAGGAAGCGAGAGAGAGAGAGAGAGAGAGAGGAGAGAGAGAGAGAGGGCGGAGGCGGGCAGGAACAGGGGAGGGAGGGGAGGGAGAGAGAAACCACAGGCCAGACGCAGGCAGAAGAGGGGGGAGAGAGCAAGAAGCGCAAGAGGACAGACCCCCCCCCCCCCTCTCCTCTCTCTTCCCCCCCCCCTGAAAGACAGACAGAGAGAGAGAGAGAGACAGAGGAGAGAGAGAGAGAGAGAGAGAGGAGATAGAGGACAGAGGACAGAGAGACCAGGAGGGAGAGTGTATATGTATATATATATATATATATATATATATCTATATATATGGTATATAATATATAAATGTTTAGTAGATGTTATGTATATATTACAATACATATGTATAGATGTAAGTAATATATGATATGTATATATGTATATGTATGTATGGATATATATAATATATATATTATATATTGATGTATATAGAGATATATATATATATATGTATATATATATATATATTGTATATAATAATTTCAATTTTATACTAATTTTAAAAAACAAAAGGCTTGTCCTTTTTTCAGTTGAAGGCACATATAAATATAATATATATTGCATGTAATAATTTCAATTTTTAATGTTTTAATAAATTCTTAAATTTGATATTTAAAAATTTTTATAATACTATTTAGTTATTTTTCGAAGATTTCATTAATATAAATATAAAGATAAATTATCATAGAAATTAACTAGTCATATACCAATATATTTATCTTAATTATTTATTTTATTGTTAAAAATAGGGAATATAACATCTTTGCAATATAATAATTTTGATGTTTCATTCAATAACAATACTAAGAGAAGTTTTTAAATTTCTATAGACCACTAAACTACACATTTAGATATTTAATATCTTTAACTTTTAAATGTGTCATTAGTCTTTGTCTTGTAGGTTGAAGGGTCAAGGTACCTTTCCCTCTATTGGAGGAATCAACATCTATTAAAAGTCTCTGGTCACTATAACCTACACAATTTGTAGGTTGAAAAATCAATTCGTTAAAAATAAGTTCAGATGGAATATATATTTAAGTTCAAAATATTTTATCAATAAATATAAATGTTTCACATATATTTATTTGAATAAATACATAAAAGGTAATCAATTTTGTAGTGGTTTATTTTAAATTTATCACATAATATATTTATTAAAGTTATATCATTTTTCCTAATTTCATTCATAGTAACTTATGGATTCAAACAAATTATTTATCTCCTTAATAAAAGGTTAAAATAGTCTTATAATAATCAAGTGAATATTAAATTTAAAATATGAACATAATTATTATTGTATTATGGAAATCAAATTCCATATTCACATGTTACTAATTTATATGAGATTTTTGGAAATGAGTATAGCTTATGAAATCATCATTGTATTGATTTGATTTCAGGTCTAATTTACATATAAATATAATTTTACAGTAAAACATTAAGTCAAGGTGCAATATATTTGTTTTGATTGCCTCTTCAATTCAATTTTTAATTTATGTACTAATATTCTCTGAATTCTATATTTTTTTTAAAAAATAGCAATTTTTCACCTCATAGAGCATTACAATATCCTTCTCAAGTTAACTATAACAATTATCTTAAATACATTTATTGGAAAAAAAACATAGACGAATATCAATTTTAAAGCCATTATTGTGAGGTTTCGTATAATTATTAATAATTCCATTTCCTTCATGACAGTATTATCTAATAAAAAAGGTATCAATTTAGATATATTAATATGTTACACTTGAAAATTATTTGCACCAAAAAAAGGCATCCAAAATCTTCAATTTAGTTAAAACATTATTGTTTTTTATTAACATTATATATGTGATGATGAAATGAATATCAAATTAAATGTTGAATTTAAAAATGAGCACACTCACTATATCTGTCAAATGCCCCTAGATACCATTGTAGAAACACTTCTTAACATAATAATATAGTTTTTGTTAAAATCACATATTATATTACTAGTTTGTTTAATTAATGGAGATTATTTATGCCCATTTAAGAGTATTTCTATTTGTTATAACTAAATATAACTAGTTTTTTGTGACTGAAATAGAATATCATTTTTAAGATCGTGGAGGAAACTTCATTTGATCTTTCAGAAGGAAATTACAACTTAAAATGTCCTACTCTCATATATAGAAAAAAATGTAACAACTCATACTCATGGAGATCGTTTGGAACCTTTAAACATAATCCCTTATCTCTGAATAAACTAATTTATTTTACATAAATTTATCAAAATATTATAATTTACAAAATTAATTGAGTTTTAGGAGAGATGATAAGTGTATGTATGTGTATATATATATAAAATTATAATTACTAATTTAAAAGATTGTGGTTACAAATATGAAATACTATTTTAAAGGATTAAATCTAAGAATCTAAAAGATGTCATTAGGATTCTTGATAGTGTAATTGTTCTCTCAACTCCAAAAATTAATAATAGTTCTAATATCGATGGCGTTCTCATTCTTTGATTATTTTATGATGATAGATCTTCAATAGGTTACAACACTCTTTATGCCCTTTCTTTCTTCCACAAAATAATTAGAAATTAAATTTTTTATAAGTAAATATGTTTTCTTCATCAGGTAAAGTTTTAGCTAAAATCAAAATTTTAGAAAATGGTTGGGAACTTCGCAGTATATTTTTAGAACCAAAAAAAAATTACAAGTTACATATTGTGATTGCAATAAATCAATGTCTAGAACTTTTTTAAGGAATCTAATAAAAAATAAACTTGTAGAGAAGGTGGCGCATGATATTGTAGCTAAATTCATAGGGGTAATGAATCTAGCAAAGGTGGACATCACTTTAGTAGAAAAATGGAAAAAAAACATTTAAAAAGTTGTTGATGAAATGGTGAATCTAGCATTATTTCTGTAATTCTTAAAAATGATTTGGTGAATGTCCTTTGTCGAATGTCCTCTCCACAAAAATTAGTAAATTATGTTTGTTTCACTCACTTCACATTGTAGTATACTAGTTCCTTGTTTATCCATTACTTCAAGCTCATCAAAATCAATACTGTAAGAAATTTGTGGACTTAATGACATTTCTTCCTCGCCTAATTAAATTGGAATAATTGTCAGCTTGATTAAAAATTGTGATATATGCATTGTAGATGAACTCTTGGTTATTTTCTTAGATGATGTAGAGTTTTGATTTTGTTTATCTTTATTACTTTAAATGATTACTTGAAGCTAATAAAGAATTTAGAAAACTATAATAAATTGTACATGGTATGTATGATTTTTTTTTAAATATTAAATGAAAATCATAAGGATTTTTTAAGGACCATAAATGGTGAAAAAATTCTTTTACCACGCAATAAAAAGTATTTCATTCAAAGTTTCCAAATTCATATGCCATATTTGTTTTTCAACATTGTTATTTTATGAGTAGAATAATTATAAGTAGTTCACATGTTATTATTTTGATTATTGCATAATAAACAAGGGATGTATTGGGGCCTTTAAAACCTTTAGATAAATCAAGAGTAAAAAAGAAAGGTATAGAACTATACTAGGTACCCAAAATTATAAAAGATATATACTATGAGAAAACAACAGTCTTGACATAAAATATTACAAATCGATAAAATGTCAAAGGCTTGAGAACACCCGAGTAAGAAATGACGTCTTGAGGAGACATTGCCAATAGAGGGAAAGTGATTATGTGAGAGCACACCAAGATTATTTCTTAAATTTTATAGCATGTATCTAATGTAGAAACAAGGTCATAAGGATGGATACATGGGCACAATCCTGTTGATTTTGTGAGACTAGCTCAGTTCATAATGCATAATCCCAAGTCCTAGTTAACAAAGTGACTTGGAAAGGTTAAGTGAAGGCTTGAGGCTAATGGTGAATCATGGTAGAGGCATAAAACACATAATATTTAGACATGTTTAAGAGGCTATAAGGTGAGGACCATGATAGTCATGGTGAGTTGCAGTGTAAACTAGCTCAAATTGGCCTATTTCAAGGACCTAGAGTGAGGCTATGAAGAAAACAAATCTGTATAAAGAAAATGATGAATCATGGGAAGTGTGTAGGAAAATTTACAAGAGTCATAATATGAATTATCCCTAGGCGTAATTCAATATTTAGATGCATATTCAAGGTCATTGGTATGACTATCCTTCAGAACAAACAAGTTTAACATGTAAAAATGACATTGGAAAATAAGGTACAGGTGTATTTATAATTAAATAATAATTAGAGATCATGGAGGAGGTATCATTAATGTGTGGACCAAATTTCAGGACTTGAAAGGGTTTTGTGCAAGATATTGCATTTTTACCAAAATCGGGTTAAGTAAGGCATGCTAAAATTTCAACACTCTTACTTATTAGCATTCAAGATAAATTGTGGATCCTCCTTTAGATAAATCACATAAGAAACATTTTTAATAACATAGAGATAAAAATATTTTGCAAAAAAATTTGAGGTCAAATGGATGAGAAATAAGAAAGTTCTATCCATTTTTGTGAAGCTGTCTGAAACCCTCCTAAATCCCAGTTCAAATCGGTATGGAGAAAATTGCTTGGTTATGCATCCTAAATGGAAATATTTTTATTTTTTATTATTTTTATCTTGTATATAATTCATCAGATCACATTTTCATGGTGGTTTTTATCTCATGAATCATGGTGGACCCCACAATAAAATAGGCAAGTTTTTTGAAATTCTAGTGTATAAACAAAGTTTACAAAGTAACCCATGCTAAAATTTTAGGTGAAGGATTGTGGAGATGTGTTTTAATGTTCATGAAGTCATATAGGTTAGTTATTTAGAGAAATTTGATGGTACAGGTTTGTTTTTACTCCTATCGTTTGAGAATACTAGAATGCAAGACTAACCTTGAAGGTATGAAGAGGATACATGATGAATTGCATCATGAAATGATTTTTTTGGATCCTGAACAACATGAAGGTATCTACATATGATATTTAGAATTTTCTTTTATGAAAGGTGTTTATGAAATTGCATTAAGTGATTGCATGCATGTTTTGATGATCAAAACTAAAATTTTTGAGCTAGTGAAGAAGCTTGTTGCTACAAGTATGAGTAGATGGCGTTTTTTTCAAAAAAGGTATAACTTTTGAATGCTTGAGCATGTTTCTTAGTCATGCATGTGAAATGTTGAATAAAAGTTATGTTTGGGCATTGGTGAGCACCTTGAAGGTGGTTGTGCCATGAGATTTTAAGAGTGTTTTAAGCTCCCATAACACAGTCAGACCAGTTTGAGAAATTGAAGTGAAATGATGATACTTGCCATGTTTTTATAATTTATGTTAATTTAATGTGAAATAAGACTTCAAGATATTTATTTGATGTATATTATAGGTGTATTGATGAAAATATTTAGTTCTCCAAATAACAAGATACTTGAAGACTGGTTTTTTGTCCACCAAGACTGTGAATGTGCATATGAGTGTGCTTTCGTGAAATAAGATTGTTCTTGTTCACCTTGATTTGAGAATGTTGAAGAATTTTAAGAATATAAAGGTAATTTAAGAACATTTAAAACCTTATAAAGTTTTTAAGAATAATTGAAGACTATTTCCTTGAAAATTTTCAAGCAAAAATGAAAACAGATTTTTTTGAAGGACTCCAAATTAGCTGGCATTCGTGCTCTAATGAAGTTATGAGGAAAAATTGGTGAGTTTAAAAGGAAGGGATAAGAGGTTTCATATGGAAAATTGGGATGTGTTCAACATGCATGATTCATTCTTGGGACTTTTTTGAACAGGTTTGTGTAAGGCTAAAAGACAAAATTAGTACTTGGGAAGGAAGAGGACAAAATTTGATAACAGTTGCATAGTTACAAATTAGACAGTGCAGGGGTTAGATTCAGATATTTTGTCAGATTATAAATGAATGTTAGGGGTTAATATAATTTACCATTAGGATCTTTCATAGGTTATAAAATGTGAAGCATCTTCAAAATCCTATATGAACTGAATGGACTTGAAACTGATCCATTACAGGTGTAATGATTACAAAAGACAAATTTTATGATAAAGTCTTTTTCCTTCCTAATTGTACGTTTATGGTGAAGTTAAGAGATTTTAAGGAAGGTGAAGTGTAAGATACATTTTGATATATTATATGACTATTTTATATGAAATTCTTGAGAGAGTATGAAGAAAAGTTGTTGAAACAAAGGCCATTGATTTAAGAGAAGGTGATGAAAATCAGTTTGAATATGTGAGCAATGCATGCAAAAAGCAATTTTGCATAGGAACTTCCAGCATGAAGATGATAATGTGGACAGGAATGTTTGAATCATACATGAAGTGATATAATATATTATATGAATGTGCAAATAAGTACCTACAATAGATGAAGGAGAGTGAGAAAGAGGGAGAAAAGGAGTGAAGCTAAGTTTGGTCATAATTTTTGTGAGAGACAACAACTAAAAGAGTGATAAAAATTGTGAAGAAGACTAAGTGGATGCTTAGAAAGAGGGAGTTGAAGATTCCTTGTAATTCAAGCTTATTAGATAAGAAACATGTTGAAGCTTGATTGGAATTTTGGGAGTTGAATCTTCAAGCAAGTTGAATCTTGCTAAAGGTTAAGTGGAAGCTTGACTAAATTTTGGAGTTTTAGCTCCAAGTTGAGTGGATGCTCAACAATGAAATCATTTTAACTTTAAAAGGATAATTTTTCCAAGCTAGTTCTTTGGTTTTAGTGGGTTTTTCTCCCTTCAAGAGTTTCCCACATTAAAATTGATGTGTCTCCATGTGTCTGTGCTCTGTATCTCTCTCTCACATGGCTGAATGTTTTGCATGCTTCATCATGGTTAAGATTAAGTTTAATTGAATTGTGATGGTTAAAGAATTATAAAGCACTGGATTCACGCCCCTCTCAGTGCCTTTTGAACAATTATTTAGATTCACCCAAGTCTAACTCTTAGTGTATGGAATCCTCTTAAAACAATTGGTATCCGAGCTATAGATCCTCTTTGGAAATCAAGAGATAAGTATGTTAAGGATATCTCAGGAAGATGAAGATGAGGTTTGGAACACAAACATGTGTCCCTCAAATGAATCAGTTCTAAAATTCTAGAAAGAAGTATGGGATTACTCATTCACTGATTGATGGACTAAAGAAGGAAATAAAGCTTATGGAAGCTGACTGTGGCTAATAACTCAAAGAGATGGAGTCATTTGTTGAGAATGTGTCAAAATATCTGAAAGAAAAGGAATATGCTTTCTTAAAACAAGAAGAAGAATTGAGAGTCTTGAAGGTTGAACTAGAAGAAGAAAATAACATTTGAAAATGTATGGAAAGATGGAGCATAGTACTAAAGTTCTTGATGAAATTCTAGAGATAAAAAGAGTAGCAAGAGACAGAATAGGTCTACGATTCAAACAAGAATCTATGGAGAAGAAATAGGATGACAAGGCTAGTTCAAGCATTCAAACAAGCATGAAGATGTAAAATGAAACAAGCATAAGAAGGCCTAAGTCAGTTAGGCAACAAAATGCATCCAAGTATGAAAGGGATTTCAATGGTTACTATTTTTCTTATGATAACTATAGACATAGAGATAAGGAATGTAGGAAACATGTCATAAATGACCACCCATGGAGGGATAACATAAGTGACAAAGAAAATAACATAGTTTACTTCAATTTCTAAGATTAAAGGTCACATTTCTAAGTACTTCTTAGAAGAACCTTCGAGTTAGTTTTGGGAAGAAGAAGACTCAAGAGGCATGAACAAGATAGTAATCTACATTTACAACAAGGCTAGATATTATGCTAGAAAATGTCGTGATCTCAAGGCTGCCAAAGTATAGTTGGAATGATAGTCTACACAACTTTAGAGGTAAGAATAGTTTTATATGCTTCAATTTTCATGAAAAAGGACATTTTTCAAGAAAATCTTATGAGTTTCCTATATATATCAACAAGCTTAATGCATCTAAAAGGAAAGGAAAAAATGTATTCAATATGAAGGAAAAATCTAAAAATGAGACCAAGTTATCCATGGTTGAGAGAGACACTGGAAAGAAGAAAGTGATGTACATATACAAAGCCAAGGAAACCAAATACAGTCCTACAAAGACAAAGGAGTACAAGAAAATAGTATAGGCCCAGATAATGAAGAGACAAGAAAATCAATGGTAGTCATAGAAGAAGTAAGTTCAAGAAAAGTTGCAAAAGCTGATGAAAACCAAGAAGACATATTACCCCTAACTATGGTAGAACATATATATGAGATGCATCATATATGTTTATTAGGAATTCAATAAGAAGTGAGGTTCTCACACATATAAGTGCATCCAAGAAGATTCATAATGTCTCAGGGGAAAAAAGAGATAAGAGAGAGAGACATCATATGTTTTTGATGACTATCTACTATTATAAGATGATTTCACAATGTGATGTTCCTTCTCTAGACCTCTAGAAGGCATGTATTAGTTGAAAGAGGCAAGGTATGGTATTGAAATCAAGCCATCATTAGTAGAAGTTAATCAAGGTCTTCACAATGCTTCTAATGTATGAAGAGTTACAAGGTATGTTCATGTAGTTACCCATAAAGTCTTTATGCATGTTTATCCTGTAACTCATGCTTGAAATCCTTGAGTTCATAAGTGTGTTAAGTATGGTTCTCATTAGTTCATCAAAATCCAAGAAAGATAGTCACAATTTGATCCATAATATTCACCAAGTTTTCAGATACAGAGACATGGGAGAAGAGAACATCATAAAGTGTTTCATATCTGCACTATGAAAGTGTCTTTGTCAAGAAGAGTTTAAGTCTATCCATGAATCATCACTCCATCAGTATGTGTCAAGCCCTTAATAAAGTGTTTAAGTACATCTTGATCTATTCAAATATATGAGAAAGGGTCAAGTTATTAACCCAAGTAAGTAACAAGGACTGTATTGAGTGTTTAGAGATCTTATGATCATGAATTTGCATAAGATGCCAAGTACATAAGGTTGGTCTAGGATTGTTTGTCATGAGCTCACAAAATTTTAGTCCTAAAAGAAGCTTCCATCAATGATATCAGTCAAGGTATGTGTTGTCTTACTCAATATTCTCAAAATTGAGTCATCCTTCTTAGTTTATAGAAAAGTATCAAGTATCTAGTGTCATAGAGTGTCATCTTCTACAACAAGTGTGTAATTCCAAAATGAATACCCTTGAAAATAAAATGTGTATGTGTACTGGCTATAATTATCAAATCAAGAAGGTCCTCATGGTCTTATTAAGAGGTTAGAATAAAGGATAATGAGGTCACTAAGTCTAGATGTAAGAATGAAGTTCATTCATTGTATCCCTGGTATATTGAAGTCCATACAAGATATGCATAGTAACTTTGAGGTGTAGTATAGTAATGTGTGAATTGCTTACATGAGATTGCTATATCTGATCACTCATTGAAGTCTTTATGCTTAAAAATATGTAGGATGATAATTTTGGTGGATGTTTCTCATTAGACTAAGAAACCTGAAAAGAGTATTATCTATTTGCATTCATCATACCATGGTTAAAACAATGATAGAGGTCTATAAAATATGGGTATCTCAAATTGTAAATTTTTGATTGACTGTTCAAATCCATGATGAAGGTCTTAGTTTCCAAAATATTATAAAGATATCTTTTAAAGAATGATTTATATATGAAT
The DNA here is from genome assembly GCA_019776745.2 of Taxus chinensis. NCBI lineage: Eukaryota > Viridiplantae > Streptophyta > Pinopsida > Cupressales > Taxaceae > Taxus > Taxus chinensis. The sequence goes on along the minus strand of CM034147.1, from coordinate 711,339,188 downwards.
GAGATGTTAGGCTCTTCAAACGGAGCTCCAGTTAGACCTAAGAAATAACACATGCATGAAGCAAAATAATGTGCATTTGTGACTGAGAATGAGATGAAAAAGTTTATATGTTATGTCATTAAGGTATTATCTTATGGCTAGTTGTGCCTCAAATGTATCCCAACATCCTTGATAAATGGTGAATGCCCTTGATCAATGTAAACTCAGAATAGTCAAGTGACAAGGGATAAAACTCTAGGTACATCTAAACTCAGAATAGTGAATCATCAAGATATGAGAAAAAGTTTCCAAGTGATGTCAATCATAAAATTGTTGAAGTAATGGAAGTCTATCCTAAAGGAATCAATATATCCCTGATCAATGTATCCCATAGAGATCATGATATCCAGTCCTCACATCAAGAACATATATGTACAAAGGAGTAAATTAATATTTGGTTATGTAAGTGGTCATTCAATACCATTGGTATGTTAAGAAGAAGGAGTAAGTCATGAATAAAATAAAATAAAATGTTGAGACCTTGAAAGTAAATACAAACTAATTGGTGAAAAAATTAAAAGAATCACTCCTCTCGAGCTATAGAAACCCTCCTAGGGTTTTACCAAAATTAAACCCTTGAAGATATTGCACGTGAGATGAAGATGTGTAACCTTTAAAATGTCTTATAAAAACTATGTATAAGGTGAATTGAATGATATTAAGTAAGAATAATCCATGCATAGATTAAAAGGTCTGATAGTCAAGACTAAACCTGTAGGTGGACAGTCAGAATGGAGGTAATGCTTCTCAAAATATACTAGTAAATTGGAAATTGCTAGACATAGTGCTAAGATTCATTATTCAAGTATAAAAATCATCAAGTGTGGTGATTTGTTATAAATATGGAGTTAAAAAAATAAGTTTCTCCCAGGACTACAACAGTAAATCTGTATATGTAAGGTTAATCAAAATTGAAGATCTATTAATCAGGCCTACTAGACCTAGGCTGAGGTGAATAGACATTAAAACATACTATAACTATGTTTGAAAAGTGACACATCCCAAAATGAGGTGATATAATTTAAAAATAAGGTTAAAGTTGAATTAAAAGATGCCAATTTTAGGTTCTTACGCTTGAGGTTATCATGGCTATTAGGAACAAATCAGGGTTGTGAAGAACATGAACTTGTTAAGGTGTTTCAACTAGAATAGATGGGTAATCAAGAGTTTTTGCAAACATATTATGGAGATTTTGAGCACAACATAGGTCCATTAAGTATGATCAAGGATTTTAAATGTTGAGGTTGCTCAAAGTATACTGCAGTTTTTGCTAGGTCACAGAGACATTGGATAAGCCTATGAATGACTATCTCAGTACTAATGCACATATTGGAACATGATGTTAGGTAGCATTGTGAAGTGGAATATTGCAAGAGTAAAGTAATATAACATGAAATTTACACAAATTCATTACAATAAGAACTATCTCAGAATATTGATGAGCTTTAATTTCTAACAATGCATCCTATAGACCCAAAATTAAGACCTGTGGATTTAGAAAGATCATTTCATGCATGAAAAGCTATCTATTTCAGTCAAAGTGATGTTATGATAAGGATAATACAATTGGACGAAAAATTTAAGTAAACAAGGAAATTTTCCAAGACAAAATGAGTTGTTAAAGGTCTAATATTACACGCTACAAAGACTAGGTTTATCACTTAAACCTACTCAGAGAATTATGACATGTTTGTAAGGTCATGAAACACCTAATGAAATTATGTGCATAGTAGGGAATGATAATATGAAATTAAATAATTATATCAAAGAATATTCTTCATAGATGATGATAAAGAGTAAGGGTGAGAAATGGATTGTTTCAGAATGATGAAGATTGTTTCAAGCCCCAACAGAACATGATACAAATCTAAGAACGTTTTTGAAAGCATAGGAAGGTTTTTGCAACTATCAAGTTGATACTTTAGGTTAAGAATAAGTCATAATGTATATCAATTTTAAGAAAAATATGTTATAAGAAGTTTCAGGGGAAACTTTGACTAGATAGTGCAATTATATCTTTGACATAATTTAGAGATAAACACCTACAAGACTGCAATGACCATCTAAGGCAAGGGGAGTTGAATTTTTCCTCAAAAAAGATTGCTAGGTGTTGATAAGAAGAGATAAGAAGAACATATGAGGCTTAAAGGAACATTGAAAGGGAGAAAAAATCATAAAATAATAATTCATTACACCATGCCAAAGAAGATGTTAAAGATCCAAAATAGGGATACACAACTGTCTGATAAGACCTCATGAAGAGGAAATAAATGAGTTTGACCCTTGATTAAGAATTCTAACTACCAAAAAGCTAGTCAAGTATGAAGGCTTATGAAAGAAGCTATTCAAGGTACTTTCATAGGGGGAGGTAAGTTTTGATCAAATGATACCTATTCCATACAAATGAGGACTATAAACAATGAAAATCTAATTCAGGGTAGAGGTAAAGTTGTTTATCCAAATATAAGACATGAGATCAAGTTGTATCAACTAGCTTGTGTATGATGACTTGGATATGGATGGTATAACCTCATGGGGGAGGTAAGAACCAAAATTTCATGAAGAATATGATGCTCTAGAGCATGAAAAAGTTGAGCAAAATGCACTAACAGTTCACTTTAGGGACACAAGTTTAAAAATCTTGCCTACATGTAACCTATAGAAGAATTAAGCCTAAAATTGAGTCTTATGAACTGAGATAGGTCTATTTATGAGATAGAGATCCAATTTCACTCAAATGTTAGATTGTTGGCAAGTGTATGTAATTTAAATAAATTTTCTCAGGGGGGATAGTGATTTTAATGCTTGAACAAGGACAAATACAAGGATAAGGAAGATAAAGACAAGAGGAATAACTCGAATGTTAAAATTGGTTTGTGTTTCCAACCAAGATGGAGCCGAAACAAGAGAATGAAAGAACAAACCATGAATTGGAACCATGTACTTTGTCATTAATGCAAAAAGGGGGGAAAGAATCAAGAGGTTTTTCCATCAATGACAAAGGGGAAGATTTTTGGCATGTGGATGTTGAGTTTTCATTTATTTCAAAGGAATACTAATGAAAAATTAGGATGCAAGAGAGCTAGAGGGAGCTTGGATTGAGTCAGACAAGACAGGAAAGGTCAAAGGCTTGAAAACACCTGAGTAAACACTGACTTTTTGAGGAGCCAGTGACTAGTAGAGTCAAAGTGATGATGTGAGAGAACACCTGGATGGTGTATTACATAGTTTTATCATGTATATGATGTGGAAAAAGGGTTATAATGATGGATACAGGGCGCATGAGTTTTTTTAGACAAGCTCAGTTTAAGATGCCTAATCCAAAGGCCTAGTTAGCAAATTGACCTAGAAAGGTGAAGTGAAGGCTATATATTGCTGATGATGAAGCATGGTAGATGCATTAAAACATGATAATGGGACATGTTTAAGAGGCTATCAAGGTGAAGAAAAATACGATTCATGGTGAGTTGGAGTGTAAACTAGCTCAAATTAGCCTAATTTCAAGGACCTAAAGCGATGCAGATATGAATGCAAAAACAATGCTATATCGAGAAAATACAAGTATTTGAAGTGTGTAGGGAACATTTCCAATGGAGTCCTCAAATGAAGTACTAAATTCATAATTCAATAGTTAGAGGCATATTTTAGGGACATTGGTATGACTATCCTTCAGGACAAACAAGTTTAACATGCACAAATGAAATTGTCCATTGAAGTTTTCAGAGTGATATTTATGAAAAATTATCCATTAGAGATCATGGAGGAGGTAGTCATGAAGGTGTGGTCCAAATTTTAGGACATGAGGAGGATTTTTATACAAGATATTGCATTTTTACAAAAACCAAGTTAATTAAGGCATGCTAAAATAACGCTCATGACTTATTAGTATTAAATATAAATTTTAAAGCATCCTTCAAGATAAATATTAAGAGAAAATTTTGAATATCATAGAGATAAACAATATGTTTCATAAACTCTGATAAGGTCAAATGGATGAGAAATAATAAATATCTATCCATTTTTGTGAAGGTAATCTAAAACCCTCCTAAGCCTACTTGAAATCGATATGGAGAAAATTGATTGTTTTAGGCCTTCAAATTTAATTTTTTTTTCCTAGGAGATGATTTTAGATTGTAAATAGCTCATCAAAGGTCATGTTCGTGGTGGTTTGAACTCATGACTCATGGTGGACCCCCAAAAGAAAACATGTATTTTATAAAGCTTTCAGTGTATTAGACTAAACTTGTAAAGTTACCCTTGCCCAAATATTTTTTGAAGGATGATGAAGATGTGTTTATTGATGATCATGAAGTCACCTAGGTTATTTTTTCTAGTGAAGTTTATGGTAGATGTCTGTTTGTGCTCCTATCGTTTGAAAATTCTACAATGCAATAATATCCTTAAAGGTATGAAGAGCATACATGATGAATTTGCCTCACGAAATGATTGTTTTTTGTCCTTAACAGTATGAAGACATTCCATATGATCTCTGAGAAAATTTTAGTTGGTTTGATATGGTGCTCGCATGTACAATTTTGAATGATCTAAACTCCTCTTTTTGAGCTAGTGAAGAAGCTTGTTTCTACGATGTGAGTAGACCGAGTGTTTTTAAAACAAGGTATGATTTTGAATGATTACAAATGTTTTTGTGAGATTCCTTTGAACTAATAAAATTGATAGTTGAGATTAGAGAGCACTTTAAAGGTGGTATGAACATCAGGATCCAAGACTAGTTTTTAAGCACCTAGAACGTAGTCAGACTAGTTTGAGAAATTGGAGTAAAATGATGGTACTTGCTATGTCTGTCTAATTTATGTCAATTGGATGTGAAATAGGATTTAAATATATTTATTTTGGTATATGATAGGTTATTGGATGAGATAGGTTTAGTTCTCAAAATAACAATACTTTCAAGACTGTATTTCTGAATCTTAAGATCTGATGGTTACCTATCCAAATCATCACGTTCTTACATGAATGATATTGATGAAGCTATTCTAGTCATATGAAGGTAATTTAGAGACCACTCACCACCTTATACAAGCTTTGAAGAAGATTTGAAGACCTGTTTCTAATATATTTTAAAGCACCTCCATGTTTGCATATTTTTTTTATGAACCTCCATGAATGTGTTTGAAGCTCCTAATGAAAGCTGGAGATAAAATGGCGTAGAAGGAAGGATGTGAAGAGGTTATAGAGAAAATGAGGAGTCTTGTAACTTATATGCATGAATATGATATGATTCCTTTTGTTTAAGATATCTAAAAGAAAAACTTTTACATTGGAAAGGAAGAGGACTGTAGACACCTAAAATTTGCATACAAAATTTTATTATTTCAATTGCACTCACGATATTCTCATCTTCTCCTCTGGTCAATTAAAGAAACTTCATCAATTAACTATTCTTCGCTCCATTCGCATATGCCCATTCACGACATTCTTTTGGTCGTAATCCCACTATAATCAGCTAATTTAGATAATATACCCTCTTAATAGTTAAAAATCCCCCTTTTTAAACCATTCAGAATCACCCCATTCCCTCTAGACGACTTCTACAAGCTTCCTAAGTGATTAATCAATTACATGTGATTAATTAAACCACTCATAACTTTCATAGCTTACTAATGACTTGTTAATCAAGCTTAACTAGCCTAAATCAAGTTTATCTCTTCTAAAGCATGTTTATTCACTCCTAATCAAAAAGTGAATTTTTTCTTTACCCTTTTGTCCCACATGCACTAGGATTCTAAATTTTCCCAAGTGGAAACCTATAAATACAATCATAAGGCATACCTTTCAACTTTACACCTTGGTATTACACCTTACACACTTTGAGACTTTGGCAAAAATATCATATTGCATTAGCTAAAGCTAGAAGCATTTGATCTTGAGCCCTTCCTCATTTGTATTAGCTTCTCCATCTTGCATCCATTCCTCCAAGCTTGGTTAGTAGGAGAATATCTAAACATAGTCTTGTATCCATTTTAGAGAGATTTCTTCACCACTTGGAGCAAACAACACAAAACTGATTTCTTAGAATCTAATTAGGTTCATCTTTATATCAAGTAATCTACAGAAGTAAAGGTAACTTAGTAATGTTAGTTTGATTCATGCATTATTGTATAAGTCTATCGCATTGAGCTCTCATCTTTATGTTTATGATAGATTTAGTTATATAGTGGAACTAATAGGTGTTAATTTCATGTTATTGTCATAGCTAATATTTTCATGCATACATCTAGCACGCCCAATGGGACCTTACTCCCATGGTCCATAGTAGTTGATTTCAAGATTTGTGATTTACCTCATTTTTTTATAAACTATATCATGCATTTTGAGGATTAAAAATATTTGTCTCAAGCATTTTTCTAACCTTATGTGTGTTAAATATTCCTTTTGCATGCAAAGTTAATGGGTTTTTTTTCTTCTAAATTGATTTAATAGAATTTTTTGACCTGTTTGAAATTTCATAAGTCATTTTGTCAAATTTTTCTACGTTGTTGCACGTACTCACATAGGTGCTAGAACGAGGCACACATACGCTCAAAATCATGCACACTTGTAGCATAGGGCACACATACATTCCCGGGGGTGCACATATGCTTCCTTACCCACACATATACTTCCCTATATTTTTGGTGCTTTGTGATAAAATTTACGATACACGCACATGTTCTCGCAAGGATGTGCACACACTTGCCTCCCCTATGTGTTATCTTGCCTTTTTGACAGATGCATGCATATGCTTACAGGAGAGTGCAGAATCCAAGAAAGACATGCAGGTAGTTCTCTTCCCGTGCATATGTTACAAGTTGATTGTGTTTTTGATAGGGCACGCATACACTATTAGATGCGTGCATACGCTGCTAGAGGCTCACATACGTTCTAAGGGATGCGTAAGTGCTGTAGTATAAAATTAAACATTGTGTTAAAATGGAAATTTTTTGTTTCCTTAGATTTTTCTAGCACTTTTTAGGGTCTTCTTGAGTTACATTAGTTGTTTTCATAGTTTCATTTTCATTTATGAGGCTAGGATCATGTATGCTCTTCCCTCACACCTTTTAGGTGATCTCGGGAATTGGAAATGATTCAAAACATATTTCATGCTTTCAAAAACACTTCATCAAATATTTCTAAAGGAATAAACTTCAATTTGAGTAAAAAGAATGAGTTATGCGTTTGATTTGTAGGATTTCTTCATTATTTGCTAACTAGTTGGATTTATCATTGTGTATGCTTTTCCTTTGCATCTTAGGACGATCTTAGGAAACTGAAACAACATTTGATCCTCTTTCTATGATGCCTTGATCATTTTGAGAACTCATAATCCTTGCATGAAGGACCATATTGCTCACGAAGGAATCAAGATCCAAAAATACCTAGCATGTTTGTTAGAGGTTGCCAAATGGTGTGAAAAACCTCATTAAGTTAAAAGATAAGAAAACACACCACATTCAAAAAACTTGATATGCAGGTTCATATAAGGGTAAATCCATCTGATTTAAAATAGGAGAAACTCCCATTGGCATAAGACTTAAGATAACAAGAGGGATGCTCCTAGGAACCCCAAAGTAGTCCACGTAAGAGGGAACCTTGTGGATGAAATGGGAAGCACTTCACTTACCTAATTGATTAGTTTACTCTTGTAAGTTTAGAGTTAAAACTATCTTCACGTGACCCCAGTGAAAATACAACTGAACACATTTTATGCTCATTGTATCAAACAAGGTAAATTAAATCTAGGATACTCCAAGGTTTAATCAGTGTGACTTCCTTGTAAAACCGAGCTTGTAGAGATAGTTTGTGACACCTAGTTAAGAGAACCAAATATGAAGCTGTTTCGTCTTGGAGCCAACTTTATCATATCAAACCAATCATGTTTTATAAATATTTCGTGAAGTAAAAACTTGTTTAGATTCGAAACCTTGTTAATCGAATAAGGAGAGAGCCCATCCAAGTTTGAACTAAGTGTCATTCATCAAGAATTTTCAAATAATTACTTTATCTTAATTTATCACTCACCCTAAGGTGAGGCGAAACTCTGCCAAAGTGACGCCAATTATCTTTCAACCTCACTTAGATTACTCTTTTGTTTTCTTATTTCCCATTTGGGATAAAAGAGAATGACATATGTGGATACCACTAGAAATAATTGTGTCCACCACTTTTGTAGTCTACTTGCATGAATAGGTTATAATTCTGAAATGCAAGTGTTGAAAGTGTAAATGGTACGTTTCCATGTTCTAGTAGGCATTTTGTTTCACACCCATATTGATACTTATCATCATTGTAGTTAGGTTATATCATCATTAACTTCCTTTGAGTTTCTTACGTTTCTTGTGTCATATCTATACAAATTTTATACTTATGTCTTGTTTCCTTTTTGAAAATTGATTTAAGTCTCTAACTTGTATCGTTATTATGATCGCATAAATACAAAACTTCTTGATATACTTGACTTATTTTTTGATCCCAACATTACCTTGAGTCTTGGACAACGTCAATACATTGTTAGCATTGTGGTGACATCATTTTGATACTAAAAATATTTCCTTTGTCTACGAATCTTGATTTATGTATCCAAATAGTGTTGTTGTGCTGCTTGCATTGGTAGCCTCCTTTTTCACAACTTGGACTTTGTTTGTTTCTAGAAGATTGTTTTATTATACCTTGTTGGGAGATTGCATCAACACCTTCTTAGTACTTAAAACTTGTTTGTATCAAACTTCACTTAAGTGGTAATATCATGGTGTCACTATTTGTACCTAACCTATGATTTGATAGTAATTTTTACATAGGGAGTATGTTCCTTTAGGTTGGATTGATTTACCAAGATTATGTGATTGTGTCTTGTGTTTGTTCATCGTAATTGATCTATTTTTATAGGGATATCCTTATTAGATCCTTGGATTCTTTATTCTTTTTCACTCAACATTTTTGGACTAATTGTCAAGTATTCTTTCTAGCAAACCTTACGACATCACAAGGATTAAATATAAGATATTGGGGTCTAACCCTTTTATTGGTCATGATTTAGGACCCCTCATTTCTACGATAAAAGACTCAGATGATTTAATTGACCATAGGTGTGATGAGGAAGACTCACCACGGGATAATTCTTAGGTTAATGCCGCACACTTAGATGAATTCCTTTATCTCAATAAGGATAGAGTACTTGCATGATTTGTAGAGTTAGGTGCCAAGATGACACCTGAATATGAATTTGTTTCACATAAATATTTCTCCTACAAAGAAGAAGAAATGCAACCTCCTCTTATTAAATTTGATGATGAGTTAAAATAACGACATGCCTCTACTTCATATCACAACAAATCTGAAGCTGAGGTACCCAAAAAAATGAGTGGTTATGAATTACCACCCCTTAACATACCTCGCAAAGTTAGGATAGAACGTAAGTGTAAAGAACTACCCCCTATGTGTGAAAATATCGAGGGAACTAAAGATGAAGAAGTTAATTTATGGAAAAAAATACAAACCCTTAGCAAAAAATTAGGTAGTCTAACTTCCCATGTGTAAAAGGACACAGATAAACATGAAGAAAAACCTAGGAAAAAACATAGTGAGATTCATACTGAAGAGAAAGAGGGTGAAACGTATAAATATAGCAAGGTGTACATGCTAGCTTCCCCTAACAAAGAGAAAATCCTCACACAAGAGTTGTAATCCATGAAGAGTATACTTACGAGCCTTCAAGACAGTAGTGTGGGACATAACAAAAAGTATGAATATGAAGAACTATGTCCTTATCCCTTTGATAAGGATATGTTACGCACACCCTTTCCCAAAAAAAATTGTTACACTGAATTTCGAAAAGTATAAATGGAAAGGCAAACCACGTGATCACATAAAAGACTTCTACATGGATTCAGAGGAAGTAGGTTACATTAACAACTATCTCATCTACTTATTCCCATGAAGTTTACGGAGTCAAGCCTTAGAATGGTTTCCTCACTTACCAAGAGGGTATATCTTTACATGGCTTGAACTAGCCAAGATGTTTTTCCATCACTTATCATTTAATGTCAAGTGTGAAATTAACATTCTGGATTTATGTAACGCTAAGAAAAGGCCTAATGAGACCTTTGCTACTTTCTTATAGTGATGGAGAGGGTTAGCTAGCCTTTTCCCTTGTACAATCCCTAAAAAATAGTTGGTTAGTATTTTTATCTCCAATCTAAACTCAGACATCGCTTTCCATCTATAGATGCATTACATTAGTAAATTTGAAGAAGTTATAGAAAAAGGAATCCAAATTGAAAAGGCTTTAATAGAAAAAGGGACATTGAAACCCTTTTCAAAAGGAAATCAAACACCTAAACCTACGACAAACCCAATTTTTTCAATAAAAATAAAAATTTCACAGGGGATGGTATAACAGACTAAAAACACATAAAAGCAATTCAAATTGGTCCCCCTTTGAAGCTTACTCAAGGACCCCAAACATCGAGTGTTCACTCTTCTCACAGAATCCTTGTCTAGGATCCTAAAATAGTTAGACGCAGTGAACATGGTCTAGTACCATAAAATAATTCCCTATGCCGATGATGTGCCTAAACTGTCATGGTATAAATACCATGAGTATTGTGAATATCATCGTGTCAAGGGGAACAAAATCGACAAGTTCCTCAAGCTAAGAAACCTTATTAAAAGTAGATAGATTGAAGTCGATGCACTTGAGCCACATCAAATGCCCAATTATAATATGGGAATATTAAAAGAATGTTTTTTCGACACTAAAATTTTCCTCCGTAATTTCTATTTCATTAATGTATGTATTAGGAATAGGATGTTGTTAAGTATAATTAGTAGTAGTGTCCGATAGAAGATAATGGCACTACCAGTACGACGCCACCAATAATGTATAGTATGGTAATAGTCAAAAGTACAATAGGAATGTTGTGGTAAAAAGTAAATATTTGTCGTAAGTGGTCCGGTAATGTTAAAATGTAAAAGTTGGGGTAAGTAGAGAAGTAGGGTCTACATGATTAGGAATTAGAAATATTATATTAGTAATAAGGACAAGGCGTGAGGTCATAAATATTTTTTGTATTTTATTTGTGAAAAGTCTAAAAATGTGGAACCCATGTGAAATGATAAGGTTTATCTTATCTTAAAAGATAAGCTTACATGTACAGATAAGAGTTAAGGTATAAAATATGATTCGTCAGAGTGGATTTCTTATCCTATCTTAGAGATAAGATGGATAAGCCTGTAAGTTCTATAAATAAAGAGGTCACCCCCCCCTCATTTAGCATAGAAGGAAGTAGTGAGAAATATTGTATGAGTAAGTGTGTAAAGGAAGCCATTATTTTGAAGGTGTGTCAAAGAAGCCATTAAGAGGTGTAATTGTGAAGTTTCTCCCATAGTTATTGTTAGAAGGTAAGTGAAGTCAGTAACACTTAAAGTACCTCATGGGTGAGATTGTAACAATTTCATGTTGATATTATAATTTACACTGATATTTTAGATTTAACATCATTCCTTCTTATCATAGTCTATGGTATTATTGTGTTACGTTTGTTGTTGTGTTTCCAGATTACATCCACAAAACCAAAGGCTGTGCATTAGTAAATAATCATAGCACGAGGAGTTCCCGGTGAAGAATTATCATAGTGTCAGATTGGTGATGACATTTTGGTTCCGTTGCCAAGACCATTCCTCGTTGGTGGATTTTTTGGAGAGATATTCCCACTTATTCAGAAAACATTTGGAGGGTAACCTTGTTTTTACTATGCATAGTAGTTACCATGGTAAAGTCACTTTTTGCTGTGAATAGTATTTACCGCAGTAAAGTCACTTTTTACCTTTGAATAGTATTTACCACAGTAACTTTACTTTTTACTGTGAATAGTGTTTAGCACAGTAAAGTTAGTTTTTACCACAGTAAGTCAAGTTTTACCATAGTTTACTGTGGTCATTTCTATTTTCTATTATAGTGATTCTAATTATTTGTGCACATAAGTCTTGTTGATTGTACTTTTGGGTTGGTATTTCACTGTGGTTACTTTTGGAAATGGGGAAGATTCCTATTTTTTCAGCCCAATCTAATGAAGATGCTTCCTCTTTCATTCAAGAGTTTAAACGATCTTGCATTTGTAATTACCTCATAAGAAGGGAATAATGGACTGAAATTTTTTCTACCTTTTTGGATGGTTCACCCCTTAGGTGGTTTGAAACACTAGGTGATAATGTGAAAAACTCATTGGATTTATTAATTGAAAGTTTTCTTGAAGAATTTGGTGAAAAACAGAAATATGCAGATCTCATGATCGATATCACAAAGCTATCCCAAGGAGAGAAGGAGAAGATAATGGATTATCATGCTCGTTTTCTAGAGCTAAGGAGGAAGCTCGATGCCCAGATCTGGAAGGAAGGATTAGCAGAGGGGTTGATGAATGGCGTGGATAATTTCCTCTGTAAGCACTTCATTCTTGGGATGAAGCTAGAGATCAGACAACGAGTGAAGTATGACTGCCCAGCTACCATTGAACAAGCAAATGAGATTGCAAGAAGGCAAGAAGAAAGCATGGAAGAGGAGCCCAAAGAAATTATTGCTAAAGTAGAGCCTACACCAACACCTTTGGTCCAGAATCCACAACCACTCTCAGTGAGCAAAAATCTTTCTCCTAGTACATCTACCGAGTATGAAGATCTGCTCAAGAAGATGGGTCAGTTAACTATTAATCTTCTTCAAGGAAAATAATTTAGTTCTCAGGGAGGAGATAAAGGTCCAAAAATAAATATTTCTGAGGTTGTATGTTATGGTTGTTATAAAAAGGGTCATTATAAGTATAATTGTCCAGATAGAGCTTCTACATCTGGTACAAGAGATAATGATAAAGGAAAAACACTTGTGAATTATTTTGATGTAGTAGATAAGAGCATAAATAATGAAGTAGATGTGTTTGTAACAAAAATAAAGAAAAAGATAATCAAGATGGAAATGATCCTAAGAAGATGAAAGGAGAAACTAGTAAGAAACATAGGAGAAGAAAGTTGGGTGTACAAGATTTTCTGATTTCACAGGGACAAGGACCATACTCCATCTTAGAAGATCTAGCCAAAAGGCCTGCAAATATTACATATGGTTCAACTCTTGGCTATGTCTTCTGAGAAGAGGTGGGAGCTGCAAAGTGGACTCAATGCTCAATGAAGGAAGGAGGTTGAGTTCCCTATTTTGGAGGCAGAGGCAGATCCCTATGCTCCACAAGCTAAGGTATTATGTAATGGTATTTCAATTCATGATGTCTTAGTTGATGGAGGTGTTGCAGTTAATGTAATGAGCGAGTCTGTAATGAATATGTTGGGTTTAAAAATTGATCACCCCTCAACACTTATGTTAAGGCCATTAAATAAGGGAAAAACTAAACCAGAAGGTGTAGTTTCAAATGTGGCAATATCTGTTATGGGTGTTGTATGTGTGGTAGACTTTCAGGTGATGAAAAATGGTATTTTTGTGTACCCAATGTTGTTGGGAAGGCCATGGCTAAGGAGAGTTCATGCAAGAAACTACTGGAATGAAGGCTTCATGACACTTGGATGTAGTAGAGAGAGGGTGAAGATAAATGTGATCCCTCGGCATCATAAGGTAGAACCTGTGGATTCAAGTGATGAAACTGATGATTAGACATCCTCTGATTACTCTAGTACCAGTGAAGTGGACACAAAAGATGAAGAAAGTGAGGTTGATGTTTCGGTCATGGATATCCTTCCAGTCACACCGACTCATGAACCCATAAAATTATCTGAAGAAGAAATTGATGATCGTCTCCAACAAATAAAGATTGGTGATGCTGTGATGGAGAGTGAGAAGGAATGCTACCTCCAGCTCTTTTGAAGGTACATACACCTATTCACTTTTTTTACAAGGAACTCTATCAAGTAAGTTGGGTAGAACATTCTATTGAGCTGGTAGATGGTGCTAAGCCCATAAAGTAAATGCCATATAGAATGAATCCTAATTTTTCCAAGACTATAAAAGAAGAAATAGATAAGTTGCTTGATGCAGGATTCATATTTGCTGTGGAGAATTCAGAATGGGTTTCTCCCATTGTGATCTCAATAAAAAAGAATGGGAAGCTACACATTTGTGTTGATTATAGGAAGCTCAATAAGGCAACAAAGAAGGATCATTACCCTCTTCCATTCTCAGATTAGATCTTGGACGAAGTAGCTGGCCAGGAGTGCTATAGTTTTGCTGATGGATATAGTAGATACAACCAAGTTCGTATAGCAGAGAAAGATCAGCTGAAGACCATGTTCACCACTCCTTGGGGAATGTTTTCTTATAGAGTTATGCCTTTTGGATTGTGTAATGCTCCAGCAATGTTCTAGCATTTGATGAATAGGGTGTTCGAACCCTACATTGGGAACTTCATCAGAGTATTTATGGATGATTTTTACATCTATGGGAGCAAGATAGACCACCTGCACCAAATGGAGACAAAATTTCAAAGGTTAGATGAAGCACAAGCCTCACTAAACCCTACAAAGTGTGTCTTTGGATGTTCTAAAGGAATTTTGTTAGGGCATGTTGTATCTAGAGATGGTATTGGTACTGATCCTGATAAAGTTTCAAAAATCAAAGAGTTACCATTTCCTATGAATAGAAGTAAGTTGAGATCATTTTTAGGCCATGTGGGTTACCATAGAAGATTCATCAAGAATTTCATAAAAGATTACAGAGCCACTAACCCAGTTCTTGAAGAAGAATGTTACTTATGAACCAGGAAATAAGGCACATGAAGCTTTTGAACAACTGAAGGAAGCCCTGGTGTCTTCACCTATGTTCTAAAGAATCCATATTGGATCAAGCCATTCATTGTGTATACTTGATGCCTCAGATGTAGCACTAGGAAGTACTCTGAGCCAAAAGGATGAAAATGGGAATGATCATCCAGTTTACTTTGGGAGCAGACAAATGAGCAGTGCTGAGGTAAATTATACTATAACTAAAAAAGAGGATCTAGCTATCATTTTTGCTGTAAAGAAGTTTAGGAATTACTTGCTAGGGAAGAAATTTATACTTGTAACAGATCATCAGGATCTAAAATATATTGTCAATAAGCCTAACCCATCAGGGAGGATAGCAAGATGGATAATTTTGCTACAAGAATTTGAATTTGATATTATAGATAGGCCAGGAAATAAGCATGTCAATGCATGATGCACTCTCTCAAGCCTATGATGGTTTAGGTTCATCTTGTGATGACGATGATTTCCCAGATGCAGCATTGTTATCCCTTGACACAATCCCTAGTGAATACATAGATATTTGGAATTATCTGAATGAATTCAAGTTTCCTGATGGTGCCAATGCAAAGACTAAGAGGAAGATTAGTCAAGCTAGTCATCCATATTCTATTATGCATGGAGTATTATTTCAAATAGGACCTGATGGACAGTACAAGAGGGCAGTTGGACATGATCAAGGGAAGGAGCTGATAGAAGAATTCCACAATGGTACATGTGGAGGGCACTTCTCTAGACAACTTACAGTAAGAAGGATCTTGGATGCAGGTTATCACTGGCCCACTCTTTTTAGAGATTGTTATAATTATTGTAAGACATGTGATATTTTTCAAACACATGGTAACCATAAGACTTCATCAGCACCATTATGCCCTATTCTTCCACTTGGTCCCTTTGAAAAGTGGGGAATAGACATTGTAGGTCCACTTCCAACTACCCCATGCCAAAATAAGTATATTGTAGTTGCCACAGATTATTTAACCAAGTGGGTTGAAGCTAGGCCATTGAAAACAACTTCCATGGATGAAGTGGCAAGGTTCATATATGAATGCATTGTCACCAGATTTGGTTGTCCATTAGAAATTATAACAGATCAAGGAAGCCACTTCATTAATGAGGTGGTAGAAGCCCTAGTCAATAAGTTTTCTATTAAGCACAAAAAGGAAACAACATACAAGCCAAGCACAAATGGATAGGTGGAACAAACAAATTTTGTGTTGTGTCAAATTCTAGCAAAAGATGCAGCCTTGCAGGTATATAAGTGGGATAAAAGGATTCATGCAGCATTGTGGGCATATAGGGCAACATCAAAGTCAGGAACATGATACTCCCCATTTCAATTGGCTTATGGCATTGATCCAGTTCTTCCTATTGAGTTTGATATTCCATCTGTGAGAGTTATGAAAAATGAAAGGATGGATGAAAGTGATTCAGTAAAAGAAAGGTTGGTACATCTTCATTTGCTAGAGGAAATGAGGGAAATAGTGAAGGATAAAAGCTATAAGAAGAAAATGAAGAAGAAGGAATACTTTGATCAAAAGATCCATTGGTCTCCATTTCATGTGAATGACTTGGTTCTAGTATATGATTCCAGATACAAAAAAAGAAGATAGAGAAAATTTCTTCCAAAATGGATGGGTCCCTACAAAATAACAGATGTGCATGAAAATGGTACGTACCGACTGGAGGAATTGGATGGCACTCCCATTACGAAATGGGTCAACCACGACAAGTTGAAGATTTTCCAAGCACCAGAATAGTCTACTCCGAGGATAGAGTAGAAGCTAGGAAGGGGGAAGATGTCGACACTAAAATTTTCCTCCGTAATTTCTATTTCATTAATGTATGTATTAGGAATAGGATGTTGTTAAGTATAATTAGTAGTAGCATCCAATAGAAGATAACGACGCTGCTAGTACGATGCCGCCAATAATGTATAGTATGGTAATAGTCAAAAGTACAATATGAATGTTGTGGTAAAAAGTAAATATTTGTCGTAAGTGGTCCGGTAATGTTAAAATGTAAAAGTTGGGGTAAGTAGAGAAGTAGGGTCTACATGATTAGGAATTAGAAATATTATATTGGTAATAAGGACAAGGAGTGAGGTCATAAATATTTTCTGTATTTTATTTGTAAAAAGTCTAAAAATGTGGAACCCATGTGAAATGATAAGGTTTATCTTATCTTAAAAGATAAGCTTACATGTACAAATAAGAGTTAAGGTATGGAATATGATTTGTCAGATTGGATTTCTTATCCTATCTTAGAGATAAGATGGATAAGTCTGGAAGTTCTATAAATAAAGAGTCCACCCCCCCCTCATTTAGCATAGAAGGAAGTAGTGAGAAATATTGTATGAGTAAGTGTGTAAATGAAGCCATCATTTTGAAGGTGTGTCAAAGAAGCCATTAAGAGGTGTAATTGTGAAGTTTCTCCCATAGTTATTGTTGGAATGCAAGTAAATTCAGTAACACTTGAAGTACCTCATGGGTGAGATTGTAACAATTTCATGTTGATATTATAATTTACACTGATATTTCAGATTTAGCATCATTCCTTCTTGTCATAGTCTATGGTATTATTGTGTTACGTTTGTTGTTGTGTTTCCAGATTACATCCATCAAACTAAAGGCTATGCATTAGTAAATAATCATAGCACGAGAAGTTCCCGGTGAAGAATTATCATAGTGCCGGATTGGTGATGACAGTTTCCCTAGGCATAAAAAAGAAACAAAAAATCCAGATCAAGGCCAAGCTTCTAATGATTATAGAGCCACCAATTATGTTTATGGTCAAACCAGTAACCCATCTGATTCACTTATCAACTATGTCCATTCTCTTAATGAGCATGTTAATACTATATAGATCATTAGACACAATTGTGCTGTGGCAATACGACATGATCATATCACGATTCTGGAACCTCTTCCACCTACCCTTAAGAGGGTCGATATGATCTATTCGAAAAACTTGAGAAGAGCATTGGTAAGATTTCGATCTTAGATATTCTCAAGATATAAAATGTTCATAAAGACATCCTCTACAAAACACTTCAGGGGTTATAAGTGTCAACTGATATCGAACCTTCGCACCTCTAATCGATGGTCGTAAACCTTGCTTTGACGGAAACCTTTCCTTCTCCCAACGTGAAATCTCTCATGAAAAAAAAATGCATAACTTACCCCTATACCTAGAGACATTTGTTACTCGAAGAAAGATAAAGAGAGTTCTTGTGGACAACGGGTTTGGTTTTAACATTTACACCTTGAAGTTGGTTAGACAACTGGGATGAACAGAGGTAGATATAGATTCTCACATCATCACTATCACAACATATGACAACGTGGAATGGGACTCAGTTAAGACAAAAGTACTGCCTATGGAAGTAGGGCCAACATATCATGACACTAATTTCCATGTACTTGACTTGGATCTTCCTTACAATATGCTCCTAGGCCACCCATGGATACATGCTCTACAGGATTTTCCCTCAACCTTTCATCAGTGCATCAAGTTATATCACAATAGGAAAACAATAACTATTCTGAGAGATCCAGAACCATTCACGCATTACTGAGCCTTACATAGTTTTTCTCGTGTGGCATATGAGTGTCCTTCCGTGGATATAGTTGTACCACCACAAACCAAATCTCTAAAAGCTCATGTTGAGCCATACATGCTAAGTGCTATTGATAAAACCACTCTTGATTCTGTTTCTCCCTTTGCTGCATGAGAGATGAAATCCCTATACAATGGCCCAATTGAAAAATATAACCTCCAATAGGGCCTTCTGGTCTCCCACCTTTCATTATCACCTAAAACACGAGGCAGACCAAATTTCCAATTCAATAGATCTACAGATAGCTATGCTAGTCATTTTGAGAATTTTTTTCCTCACGACCTCTTATGGGATGAGAAAATGCTGGATTCACCCATAAAATGGATCCTTGAAGGTACAAATGCTTCATGTCACCAAGCTCCATAATATAACAAAGCTCACAGGATGATGCATGTCATGGGTTATGAAAGGTACGGGTGTGCCACAGATGGAAAGGGAAGACTAGAGTTTGTCCCAATTCCCCATTACAAACCAAATAAACATGGCCTTGGTGTTATGCCTCATGGAGTTCCACCCTCAGAAATCAATGCTACCTTTTTCAGAACGTAAGGATAGCTCATCTCATTCAGATAGTGACGAAGATTCCTATTGTAGCCTATACGAGGATCTTACCTCCACAAACCTTTTTCTAGACATTGTCGTCTTAACCTTATCCCATTTTGATTCCTAAATAAACCTTGTATATCCCAATCTCATTGAATGCGACCAAAAAATTCATGTACTGATCGATCTATTTCAAAACAATGAGGCAATCACAGAGTTCTTGGGTATCCGAGATACCATTTTGATCAGTGACCAAAAAAATGGTTTCTCCATCAATTTGTACACATGTGTGTACTTTAGGGAGGAGGTTGAGATGCGTGGCCAAAAAAACATAAATGACAGCGAGGGAAAAAGATCTTCCAAAAATCCACAAAAAAAGAAAAAGACCAAAACACATAATGAAAACCTCTTTGAGGCACTGACAGAAAAACAAATGAAGAAATCAAAGGACATAAAAATTGGCCACACCCAAGGTGAAAGTCTCGGAGACACCCTTGGAAGAAGACCTTAGTCTCCCTCTTGATCTTACACATATGGAGGAAACATCTAAAATGCTGGTAGAGGAGATCATAGACATCAATATAAGGTCAGAAGATCATCCTAGAAGGGTAAAGTTAGGAGCTTCACTCTTAGCGTAAGAGCAAAAAACTTTTGTGATCCTACTATGAGATTTTGCAGACATATTTGCATGGTCATATGTAGATATGCCAGGTTTGGAATGATCCTTAGTCATGGATATCCTTTTTGTACATCCATATGCCAAACCTATCAAATAGAAGCTAAGGAAGATGCACCCACGTGTAGAAATTCTAGTCAAAGAAGAAATGGAAAAGTTATTGGCAGTAGGTTTTATCAGACCTATCGATTATTCAGAATGGATAACCAACATAGTACCAATATAGAATAAACCAATTGGCATTAGGATATGGACTGATTTTAGAGACATCAATAAGGCATGTCCAAAAGATGATTTTCCTCTACATAACATAAACATGATTGTTGATTCAACTACGGGTTACAAAATATTGTCCCTCATGGAAGGATTTTCCAGTTATAACTAGATCAAGATTGCAAAGGAGGATCAACATAAAATTGCCTTTACAACCCATTGGGGAACATTATGCTACCAAGTAATGCCCTTCGGTCTCAAAAATGCTGGGGAAACCTATCAAAGAGAAATGATAGTAATCTTTCATGACATGATGAACAACATCATGAAATAATATGTTGAGAATATCTTGGGAAAACCCAGGACCAGAGAAGAACACCTAGAAATATTATGGTGTATCTTTCAACAACTTTGAGACTACAAAGTTAGACTAAATCCAAAGAAGTGTGTGCTTGGCATGCAATCGGGAAAATTATTGGGATTCATTTTCTCGAGAAGATGGATTGAAGTAGATCCAACTAAGGTTGTAGCTATTTATGAAATTCCTCCACCAAAGAACCCTAAGTAGCTACATAGCTTGCACAAAAAAATTCAAGAAATCTACCATTTCATCTCTCAGCTTATAGATAAGTTTCATTCTTTCACTAATCTACTCAAAAAAGATGTTACATTCCATTGGGGCCTTGAATATCGACAAGCCTTTGAGTTACTCAAGCAATATCTGACTAGTCCTCTTGTTCTCATGCCACCTACTCCAAGTGAGCCTTTTTAATTATACATCTCAGCTACCCAATGTGTTATTGGTGCATTGCTAGTCCAATACAATCTAGGTCAAAAATAAAGAGTGAACTATTACCTTAGCCATAATTTAATTAATTATGAGATAAATTATCTCCAAATTGAAAAATATTCCTTAGTTGTGGTATTTTCCTTTCAAAATCTTCCTCATTACTTATTTAATAACAAGACTAAGATCATCTCTAAAGTTGATCCATTAAAGTACCTTTTTTCTAAACCTATGCTTACTAGAAGGATGACTAATTGTATCATCCTATTAACTGAGTTTGATATTGAATTTGTCAACTAAAAGTCACTCAAAGCACATGTAATTGTTGATCAGCTAGCTGAAGCTCCCTTACCAGGAACATAACCATTGTGTTTGGATCTATGATATGCTTCCCTAATGTATATTGAGGAATTTTTCATGTGGAAAGTACACTTTGATGAATCCTTCAATTTTCACGGTTTAGGAGTTGGTTTGATACTTGTTACCCCAACAAGAGACTTCATTTTGTAAGATTTTTGATTGATTTTACGATGTACTAATAACATAGAAGAGTATAAGGCACTCATTTTTGGGTTAAAACTTGCTATCATATGGAATATCAGAAAACTAAAAGTCATTAGAGATTCACATTTGATCATTAAACAAGTCAATAAAAAATATAAGGTCAATGATGACAAAATCATCTCATACAAGAAGATGGTTGAGACTCCAAAGGAGTATTTTGTCCATGTCACTTTTAAACAGATGCCAAGGGAAAAAAATCGTTCAGCAGATGCCATGGACACACTTGGATCCTTGCTTTGCATTCCACCACAGGATAGTAAAGTTCCTTTCTTTATTAAACATTTGTGAGTGCCTGCCTATGACGTGTCAGAATCATGTCTGGTATGTGAAGTTGTTGGTCATTTTTCTCCCTAGTATGAGCCCATTTACAATTACCTACAAGACGATACCTTTCCCACAGATATTTCCCACCTTGAAAAAATAATTCTTATCTGATGCATAACACGTTATACCCTCTTAGGAGGCACCATCTATCATTGTGGCTATGACGGGAATGTTTTACCTTGTCTTAATTTGACAGAGTTTTTCCAAGCTATCAAAGAAGTACACGAAGGTGTTTGTGGGGTTCACATGAGAATAATGGTGCTCACTAAGAAATTGTTTAGAGTAGTATACTATTGGCCTACCATGGAATCATATTGTTGCAACTATGTTAAGAAGTGTGCATTATGTCAAAAGTATGGAAACCTAATTCATGTGCCAGCACAAGCCTTATAACCGATCACAACACCATGGCCATTCTCTAAGTCAAGATTGGATCTCATAGGGAATCTCAATCCTACCTCCATAAATGACCATACCCATATCATAATGGCCACATAATACTTTACCAAGTGGGTGGAATATGTTCCTCTCACATATCTCACTGGTGCCTAAATTTCCAAATTTATCATGAACCACCTTATATGCCGTTATGACATCCCTTCCACCATTGTAACTGATAATGGTAAATATTTTAAGAACAAGATAGTGAAGGAATTATGCCAATGATTATAAATTCTCTTAAGGTGGTATACTCCATATTACCCTCAAGGTAATGGATAAGCAGACGCATCTAACAAAACCTTTGCTCATATTATGGAGAAGATGGTGAGTAAGACTTGTCAAAACTGGCACTTGCAGATCCACCCCACCCTTTGGGCCTATAAAAATTCCATCCACACTCCTATTGGTGTTGCACCCTATTCCCCAATCTTTGGCACTCAAGCCATCAGCCCCCTGGAAATTGAGCTTTCCTCCTTGAGAATATCTCTTAGAGACTACCTGGATAATGATGAAGCTTACCGAGTGGCTTGACTAATAGAGTTGGAGATACTAGATGAGAAATGCATGCAAGAAATTAATCACTCAAAGGTATATCAAAATTAAGTGTCACAAGGATAAAAAAAGTGGATAATACCTCACTAGTTTAGGTAGGACACTTAGTACTAAAAGAAAATTAGTTCAACACCACCAAAGACCGGAAGAAGAAAGACAATTTCCAACCAAATTGGTTAGGACCATATATTGTGGTCACCAAGTATGGTTCAAGGGCATACAAAATTACTCACTCAGATGGTGAGGAACTAAAGGAACTCAAGAATGAAATAAATCTCAAGTGGTTCTATGCTTGAGTATAGGTTCCTCAAAAATCAAAGAAAAATAAGAAAAAAATCAAAAAATCAAGAAAAAGTAAAGAGAAAACAGGTTGTCCAACTATGAAAACCATGAAATGGGGGAACTTTGGACAGGTCCCTTGGTGAAAATTTGTTTCTAGCACCTGAAAGGAACGATAACCAGATTGTACCAAGCCAAGAACACAGATGCTAATCAAACACCATGATCAATAAGATGAAAGCAATTCGCCAGAATAACTTTACATAAAACCTTTGTAAATAAATGAGCAACAATATCATATATTATTATGGAACTCAATGTAATACATTGAGAATGGGCCTTCTTTAAATAGGCAAGGAATAACAATCTAAGAACTAGTTAAGGTCGTAGATCAAGCCATAAGTCAAGGAAATAACTAGTCATTAAAGAACTAGTCAAGACCATAGATTTAGGAGAGAACTAGACATCAAGGATCTAGTCAATACCATGGATCTAGGAAAGAACTAGTCAATACCATAGATTAAGAAAAGAACTATACCTAACAAATAGATAATATCTCCTAATATATAAATAAATAAAAAGAATAATCCACACACATAAGTGGGTGAGGATAAATACAATAAAGGTAAATAATGTACCTAGGTGAACATGAGCTAAGGTAAATACCTACTCTAACACCCCGGGCCAAAATAGAAGTGGTATGTACATAGTATGAGTCCCAACAACTAGGCCTGATGAGGTACTCATGTATAATAACTGGGAAAAAAGGGACACCGCAAGGTACCCAAAACCAGTAGCAAAAAAGTAAAGAGAGTAAAGACTTGCTCCAAGGCATCCCAAGAAGCTCGGCTCAAAAAAATTGTACAATGCTGAAGAATTTTGGTGTGCAATGTGGTCTAAATCCATTGCTTGATCACAAAAATAAAAAACAACTGACACTAGGCTCCACCAGAATAGCTCCATACAAGGAGACTGTCAATAGAGTGATGCCGAAAGTGTAAAAACACCAAACATAATTCGACCAAATTCTTCAAATAGGTGTGCCACAATCCAAGAACAATAACCAAATCAACAAGGCAAGGACACAAACTCCAGAGTGTCACGATCCAAGAAAAGCCAATGTAACAAGGCAAAGACATGAAACCCGAAGCAATAGGATCAACACCACACCCTCCCATACTGCTGAATGGGTGGAGTGACACTACAAATCTGTATGAGTTACCCAAAATCAACTACTCGAACACTGAAAAAATAACACTAGACTTCACCAGAATAGATCCCCCACAAGAGATGTTGTCAACATGCCAAAAGTGTCAAAAATACAGATACAAAATCTCTCAACAAACAAGAGAGATACACTACACCTGCTAAAGAAAAATTCTCAAAACAAGAAGAATCTCAATGTAGAAGGTACAGAAAGTGGAGCAAGAGGCCGAATGGTGGAGGAGCCATGCCTATAGATTCTTCTCAACGAATGCCTATCTCACCGCCACGAGTGATAAGATATCCACCCCAAATCAACACGGATGGATGAAGAAGATGCCTGCATATGACTTGGTGCAAAATGCACAATGGGTGCATGTAAAAGAACATCAGAATGTGTGTCAGGTTGATCATGTCTGACAGCTAAAATATCAGGTTTCTCAAGCCTGGGTGAAGGTGCAGAACACATGTGTTGCTCATGATCCTCAGAAAGAGTCGAGAGGACAAAAAAATGAGCTCTATAAATGTGTGATCCCAATAAAGTATCTGCTCAAAAACCAATGTCACGACGAGAATTGCACTTAACATGTGGAATCAAGGAAACAATACCATGTGAATGTCTACCAATGACTCCGCTAGTGAGACCCATAGAACAGAGCATGCAAGAACTGAATGTAGTGGTATTCTTCTTAAAAAAGCCATGCAGCTAAGCAGAAGTAGGATACACAATATGTGGTACTGTAATAGGCATAGATGTGGAAGAGCATGTAGTAAGAAGCTTCATAGGTTTATGAGCATCAAGAGTAGGAATAGACTCAAATACTGACAGATGAATGTCAGTGGGTTCAGGAGAAATAACTGTAAGTGGACTAGAAGCATGGATGTGGTTGTCCACAATATGATGGTGATGCTGTAGGCTAGCAAGTTTGTTCTACAGGAAGTGTATTATTGTATCCTTATCGTGAATGAGAGATTGTAGAAGAGAATTTATCTTATTGAGCGATCTATTTTCTTGCACAAATTTTATAATATCCTCTTGAAGTCCACATACTTCAGAGAAAAGTATATCATTCTCAGAATCCATGATAGGTACAAACTGCAACTCCCAAAAGTTTAGGATGTCGGGCTCAGCTGAAATGCGTCCACAATTGATTATAACACTCCTCCATATTTGACACCACTTTATAGTTTATAGTACAAGTGTCAAAATAAATAACTCTAATGGAAAGAGCATCTTCTAGATCCAATGGAAGCCTCTTTTTTGCATAAAAATGCATGCAAAAACAAAATACAACCAAATCCAAAATATATGAATTCACAAACAA
Source organism: Taxus chinensis (assembly GCA_019776745.2). Taxonomy (NCBI): domain Eukaryota; kingdom Viridiplantae; phylum Streptophyta; class Pinopsida; order Cupressales; family Taxaceae; genus Taxus; species Taxus chinensis. Next base: position 711,313,851 of record CM034147.1, on the reverse strand, counting down.
TTTATTTGCAAAATAAAACTTACAGACGGATGTCAACAACAATCTCCAGCTCTGATACCATGAAAGGAATGATAACCAGATCGTACCAAGCCAAGAACACAGAGGCTAATAAAACACTATGATTAATAAGATGAAATCAATTCGCTAGAATAACTTTACATAAAACCTTTGCAAACAAATGAGCAACAATATCATATATTATTATGGAACTCAATGCAAGACATTGAGAATGGGCCTTGCTTAAATAGGCAAGGAATAACAATCTAAGAACCAGTCAATGTCGTAGATCAAGCCATAAATCAAGGAAATAACTAGTCATCAAAGAACTAGTCAAGACCATAGATTTATGAGAGAGCTAGACATCAAGGATCTAGTCAATACCATAGATCTAGGAAAGAACTAGTCAATACCATAGATCAAGGAAAGAACTATACCTAACAACTAGATAATATCTCCTGATATCTAAATAAATAAAAAGAAATATCCACACACATAAGTGGGTGAGGATAAATACAATAAAGGTAAATAATATACCTAGGTGAACATGAGGTAAGGTAAATACCTACTCTAACAGCACCTTAGGAAGATTGGTTGTTCACAAGAATTCTCATATATATATATATATATATATATATATATATATATATATATAGGGAACAATTACTTTACCCTAAGATAGTTTCCACCTATGTTAGAGATTCATTTGAGCCTATCCTCTAAGGCCTTAATCTGGTTGTTTATCCTCTTATATATTTGAGAAGGGTTTGCCTTCGTATATTCCTGTCTAATGCTGGGGGCACCTTCACATCTTCTCCTTCCTATACATATACACATGGCATTCTTCCCTTGTATATCCTATCTAACGCTGGGGGCATCCACGCTTCTTGGTTTTCTGTACATATCTTTGAAAAACTATCAGAAAATTTGAAAAACATTCAAAAATGTCAGAACATTTAAAATATATATTCGAATATGGTTTGATAATCCCAAAACATTATAAAACTATCTTGTATTAAATAGAAAAATAATATGACCCTGTCTTACAAAAATACCAAAAACAATGTGAACAGTGGCCTTGAAAATTGTCTGACAAAAACATGTCCTTTTCTTACTTAGTTGTTTGCTTTTGTTTTTTCATGATTACTTTACCTTTGTTTAGTTACAATGCATTCATTAGATTCATTTGCTTCCTTATATTAAATGTTGTTTGATTTGTTGTTAAGTTCTTTAAGTTCATTTTATCTTACCTGTATGTATATACTTGTATTGTTTTTTTAGGCCATGCATGTGTGTTAGATTTTTTCAATTTTTACTTGTGCTTGTTTGTTATCATATTATCATTAATACCATCACATTTAAACATCACATATATAATATATATCTCAATAAATGCTAAGCTACATAATCATGAAAATGAACATTGCACATGTATGCTAAGCTACCATCACAAAGTATCATCAATGGGGGCAAGAGGGGTTTCGCTAATTACATTCTATACCCCCAACCTAATATTAAAATTAAAACATAAAATAATCAAATTATCTCATATAAAACAATGTGATATCATCTACTGCTATCTCATAAATCAAACACATGTGATACAATCATAAACATCATAATTAAAGTCCATCATCATCATCATCATCATATATATATATATATATATATATATATATATATATATATATATATATATATATATATATGTCAAAATATCAATGTCCCTATACAATGTGCCTCTGTACATAATCAATGGGATACAAAGTATGCCATCATGGGCATGGATCAAAAATATGCCTTCATAAATGATGCATAGCCAAAAACAATAAATATACATCGTCAAAAAATTTCCTTCGTATAGAGGCATACATCAAAAATACATACATCTGTAACTACATCAAATAAAATTGAGTCATGACCAACTCTTTCCCTCATGGGGACTACCTAGCCTCTGATCTGGTGGTGGTCCCATCACCTATGGCACCTGCTGACCTACTAGTGGTTGCTCCACTGATCTGGATGATGTAGCTGCCCTGTGTGACTACAAGGAACTCTTGCTCATAGCCCACTAACTTAATGCATGAGCTCTCTTTCGCTTTGGGATGACATCATAGTAAAATGATCTATAATACGTAGCCTATCCAGTGGGTGCAGCTAAATCCATGTAAACACGGGGCATAATAGAATCTTCGATAGAATGACACAACGAAGAAACCTCCTCTGAGAGCCTGACCACCTCGGCTTGAGACTATACCCACTTTATCTAAAGCTGATCTCACTCTGTTGTAACCACCTATACAAGTGCCCTCTTGGCACGCAGCTGATCACTCTCTATTTGTAGATGATCTTGATCTACTACAACCTACTGCAACTATGGTGTAGACTGCTGTAATAACATTGTGAGTTAATGCATCTGGCTTGCCATCTACTACAACTATTACCTATGGGAAATCAAGTCACCCCCATCTCCTCTAACTACCCCACTCCCTTCACCTCTTGCTGGACTGTGTGGTGGGCTAATAATACAATCTTGCTTTACGAGCCCCTATGGAGGAACTTATTGCAAAGAAACATGGATACCCACCCATATACCCACTTGGAGCATCTGAACCTATGCTTGTCCCTGCACTCCTTGTCCCTGTCCATCCCCGCCATGTCCCTACCCATCAAATCCATCTCCATCAGATCCATCATCACTCTCATTGTTATGTTTTCCTCTCCACCACACTTTCCCTTCGTGAGGATGTTGTTATGGTGGTGGCCACACTCCTACGTCAAGTGCAACATGTGGGATAGTCAACTACCTTGGATGAAATGTCACATAATAGGCCGAATATGATGTTGTGGTTGCTAGATCTATAATATATCACAAAGGTGCCCATGCCAATGGAACCATCTGCTCAAAAATATCTCTAGCTCACTATGTCTTGATCGATTTGCCAATATCAAATGTCTCTCAGGCGCGGCGCACGTACCACATCTCCATCCCAGGAACATCCAATACAACACCAAAATACCACTATAACTGATCAATCCTATAATGCTCCATGATATAAGTGCATATCCCAATTAAAAAATGCTCAACCAATGTAATGTTGAGCTCTACTGGATCCTCCTACCATTGGAAATGATTATATGGTCTCCAAACAATCATTCATAATTGAATATCATCAAAGTTATGATGATAGAAATAGATATCACCCATGTAGCCATGTAGATTGTCACCTACAAGGGTCTATCCCATAACTAAAGGATCATCAAGATCTTGATCTTATAATCCTCCTATAGAGTGACCAATGAAAATATGGTCCCACGCCCACATCTGTAAAAGTGTTATTGGCCCATGGTCTTCTGACCGCGGTAAGTAATTAGATGAAAATCCCTATATAGGTGAGTAAACATACATTGGCCCCAGAAATATCACTCTCCTATGATCAGGTTATGAATAAATTCAATTAGTCCTATTGGGAACGAGGTACTTGTCTTGTCAGGAAATAGGATGCCACAGAAAAGAGCCATAAGATAAAATACCACATGTGATAACCTAGGATCTCTGAAGTATTGATGTCACTGCACTGATCTACCCAATCGTAGTATCTCAACCATGCCAAATAGCTCAATTAAGAAATTTGTGATATGGGCAGTTCTCCCATCATACTCTATCCACTGCCCCTAGATAAGTACTCTAGATATCATCCAAACATACTCAAGAGTAATAGTCATCTCGCCAGTGGGTAATCTAAAGCACTGAATCTCACTGTGCCACCTCTCAGCTAGGGCTATGAGAAGGTTATGATCAAGTGTAATATGTGGCATCCGTGCTATGTAGGAAAGCCCCATCACTTTCAATGTAATCTCCAAAATACTCTCTCACATCAAGAGAAGGTTGCCTTAAAGGTAGCTAACCTAACGTGTCACTCCCTAGTCTTTAAGGCAGGAAGCTACATCTACAATATTAAGAAACACACTCATTATAATTTCTTCTATCTAAATGTTAGCCTACTCACTCCTAAATTCTTCTGGAAAATTTCCTAATTTCTTCTAAGATTGATTAAACCCCCATTTTAGTGCTTGCACGCCCTTGTTGGCATATGCATGTCCAAAGCAAATACACTCCCTTCTTAGCACCCATGTGCACATAACCCTTTGAATTAATTGAGTCTGGCATTTGCGCGCCCTTTCTTGCACTTACATGCACCTACCCACACCCTCACGCTCGCCTGTGTGCAAAGCCTTACCCTAGTGCATATACGCTGATCCTAACATATGTACACATGCATATGCCCTAACTATTCCCCAACTCCCACACACCCTTGACCACGTATGTATTACGCGCATACGTTCTACCCACACTCGCACACCCCTGGTAATGTATACGTGCCCCAAGGTGCATGCATATGCTTTCATGATGCTTTTGAAGTGTAATATATGTAATTAAATTATAAAAAAATAAAGAATGGATGGGGTATTCATGTAGGGACCATTTTCGTGCACTTGCACGTAATCTCATATGATGTCTGCTATCCTCCTATGCCTCTGAAAGTGCGCAATATCTCTCAAGGGTCAATGCAAATATCAAGGTAAAATCGGCAAGAGCTTGGTAATAATTGAATTACTCACGATGATTTACCCCCCGAGAGGGGTATATATTGTTGTTTTGACACCTCCGTGATGTGTTTTCACCTACCGCGATGGTTGAGATGCGTTATATGGCTTCTAGGATAAAACTAAATTCTTCTATCACCTTCCGTAATATTTATTTTTAATAAATTGTCGTTTTTCACCCATTTTCACCCCGACGGGGCATGATTTCCCTACCTGGTGACCATTTCTACTTCCTAGGGAAATTTTCTTACTTTCAGGAAATCTTCCCTCATCTAATTTATTCTAAAGAAATAAAAAATCACTAAACAATTACAAAAATCAACATTTAAAAAAAATTGGTCAATTTTTTTCAAAAAATAAAAAGAATTATAAAAATTCAAAAATTTGCAAAAATTGGTAAAACAATGATACGCAGCTAAAGACTGTGTCAAACACATTGTATTAGAAATATATCTTTCTTTTATTTTCATCTTGTTTCTACAACAAATCACGTATCATTTAGATCTACTACATTAACAAAGCTGGTCTGTTTGCTCCATCTATACTATCTTGGCACAATGAGTTGCATGGTACTATTTCATGATACACGAGTTCTTTTTCATTGGACCCCTGCATCCATCATATTTCCCATGGCATGCATCCTTAATTGGGGCCCCAATTTTAACTATTTTCTTTACACACTAACATTTGGGAAGTGTAGCTCGACAACAAAATGATTTTGTAACTATCTTAAACATTGTTTGTTTGAGTATGTGTGTTTGTACTTGTTTCCCTTGTTAGGTTGGCTAGTTTACTTTCTCGTATTTCATTACATTCTGTATGTTGCATTGAGTTAAGAATTTTTAGTAATGATTTTTTTTTTGTATATGGATTTTCACATCATTTTACTCTTTTGTTGTATGCGTTTATTTTCATAAAGACCGATGAAGGAGATCTTGAGCAATATGATGCAATAAAGTTTTTTTTACAATAGTTGGAGGAGAGCTATTTCCATTCTCTTCATTTCCATTTTCCTTCCCTACCATTTTATTCTATCAAACATTGTTCTTTTGATTTTCTTGGGACAATGGGGATCACCTTTTATCCCCCCTTCCCCTCCCTTTTCTTCGATCTAGTTCCTTCATCTTTTCGACCACATCCTCAAAACATTTCTAGAGGATCTGTTTAGAAAATCATTTCTTTTGCTTCACAACAATACCCCATGAAATTAAAAAAAAAACAATTCATATTGGTATCAGGAGGGGGTCGATGCCCACATCACTTCTCTATATATCGAGATTCAATATCTCACCGTATATATCCCATTGCAATGGAATTTTACCCCACTTTGGTATTTCATATTTATCTTTTCGATCATTGATCAACCTCTTTCATCACCCCATTGATATTTGAGGGGGCATCCTTCATTATACTAATTTTTTTTCTATTCCTTAAAAATTTATTTGTCTATGCTTGTCTACTATCTTTGAAGTGGCATCACTTACGCCACCCCAAAGAGGGGCAAATGTAAACACCTAAAATCTACTTACGTAGTTTTATTACTTAAATTACAGTAACAACCTTCTCATCTTCTCCTCTGGTCAACTGAAAACACTTCGTCAATTAACTATTCTTCGCTCCATTCTCGGATGCCCATTCACAACATTCTTTTGGTTGTAATCCCTCTATAATCAGATAATTTGACTAATATACCTTCTTATTAGCTAAACATCCACCTTCTAACCATTCAAAATCTCCCCATTTCCCTCTAGATCACTTCTACAAGCTTCCTAGGCTATTAATCAATTACATGTGATTAATTAAACCCCTCCCAACTCTCATAGGTTACTAATCACTTTTTAATCAAACTTAACGAGCCTAAACCAAGTTTATATCTTCTAAAGCATGTTTATCCACTCCTAATCGAAAATTTCATTTTTTCTTTACCCTTTTGTCTCGCATGCACCAGGATTCTAAACTTTCCTTAGTGGAAACCTATAAATACAAGCCTAAGGCATCCCTTTAAACTTTACACCTTGGTATTAGACCTTACACACTTTGAGACTTTGGCAAACATCTCATTTTCATTAGCTAAAGCTAGAAGCATTTGGTCTTGAGCCCTTCCTTATTGTAGTAGCTTCTCTATCTTGCATCCATTCCTCCAAGATTGGTTAGTAGGAGAATATCTAAACATGGTCTTTTAGCCATTTTAGAGAGATCTATTTACCACTTGGAGCAAACAAAACAAAACCGATTTCTTAGGATCTAACTAGCTTCATCTTTATATTAAGAAATCTAGATAAGTAGAGGTAACATAGTAATGTTAGTTTGATTCATTCATTATTGTAGAAGTTTATCTCATTAATATCTCATCTTGATGTTTATGATATATTTAGTTATATTTTGGAACTACTAGGTGTTAGTTTCATGTTATTGCCATAAATAATCTTTTCATGCATACAAGGACAAAAGTTTGCATGATAGTTACATCTAAGATATGTCATATTTCAGGTGTAAGAAGAATATATGTAGTTATGCAACAAATTTGGGGTTAATTTTTTGATCTAATTGAAGTTTATAACTTCCTTGAAAGGTATTGTATGGTCTTTGTATGATTTGACTCCTATTCAGAGAAAATCATTACCAACAATCAGTTTGTATGATATCATCTTTTCCCCCCCAATTTGAGTGGATGTGTGAATTTCAAGAGCTCCTAGTGTAAAGTGAAGTGGAAGAGACTCTCAATAGGATTGATGCGATGTATTTTAATATTTGAAAGTGTGTATGATTTTCTTGTTGTTTCTTATACCATTGAAGGTGCAATAAGGTGATTAAAATCATTAGATTATGAAATTCATGAAGAACTATAATTTTGCAGAAGTTTGTGAGCTTGAAAATGCTGATGTGTGAGAGGAATATCTAATATTGAGGAGGAATCCTTGAGATGAATACTGGTAACATATGAAGGAGAGTGAGAAAAGAAGAAAGTGAATTTAAGAAGTGGTCATAATTTTTGTGAGAGACAACAAAAAAGAAGTGATAAAAAAATTGTGAGGAAGACTGAGTGGATGCTCAACAATTAGAGAGTTGAAACTTCCTTACAAGTGACAACTTACAGAAGATCAAGTTATAGATTGGTTAAATTTTGGGAGTTGAAGCTTTCATGCAAGTTGAAGCTTGCTAAAGGTCAAGTGGTAGCTTGTCTGAATTTTGGAGTTGCAGCTCCAGGTTGAGTGGATTCTCAACATGAAATCAATGTAACATTTACAGGACATTCTTGTCCAAAATATTTATTTTTTTCAATGGGTTTTTCTCCCTTGAATGGTTTCCCACATTAAATTATGTGTCTCCCATGTGTGCTCTTTCAGTTATAGCTTGTGAATGATTTTGTTGGGTCAAAATTTGTTAAGTACTGCATCACCCCCTCTTAGTGCTTAGAATTTCCAACAACAAGTTGATTTTTTTCTGTTTGTGTTTATAATATACTTATCTTGGACAAATGTTATGCTAATTAAAAATATTATATATGATTTGTTAATGAACCAATCAATTATTTTCATGTAGAGTTATGGTTCTTTTACGTAATTTCCTATTACTGATAGACTAAGTTTTATAAAGAATTGAGAATACTATCTCTTGTATACTTTTGTAATGTGTGGTTTAGATATTACAAAAGTTTTTGTAAGAAACAAAAAGTCTAGTTCTTATTTCTATCCCACCCTTCATTTTTTTTTTAGTTTTTTGACAATTACAATCACTTAGTTTTGATCATTGTGAATATTCATTGGATAAGCTGAACTTTCAAAATAATATTTTTTGAAACCATATCTTGAATCATAATAGGTCATCTGATAATACATACCAACCCCTCCATAGTTTAAAACTAGGCTACATGCATCCCAATTGAAGTTAAATGCCCTAGATTAATCTGTACCTTGAATCCACATGTCTAGGTAGGGTTCTAAATTGAGTGGGAGAGAGAACTAAACCAAATTTTACGTATTTGAGAAGGTTTTTTATTAGTGTGTACACAATAGTGATAAAAAACTATCTCCATGATCATATTTTCTTCTCACATTTTGATTGTCTTGGATCGACCTTAGGAATTCAAGTGCACATGTCATCTATGTTATTTTCCTATTTAAAATTCTTGGTGAAATTAATGTGAAGGAATAGTTTCCTTCTCATTTACATTCATTTATTTTATTTTAATTCACCTTCTCCCTTTATTATACAAGTATTTATACACGATTGAATATTACAGGTGTAGAATTTAATAAACCTATATTATGTCTTGATGTTTAATATACTAACATGTAATCCCAGTAGTCCATTTCTCTCTTTGGATGGGTATATATATATTTTGAGAATGCATGACCATGTAACTCTTCTACCTATATTCTAGGGACCTCATCTAATGTGTGGATAAAATATATTGACAAACCTCAAAATATTAAAGATTCCGGTTCTATTTAAAACACCATGAATTTTACTAGTGGCAGTAGTTTCTACCCAAAGTTGTGTTAAAACCACAAATCAGTATACAATCTCCATATTGTGAATTCTTTCCATGAATTTACTAAAGTTATGATCCACTTTATGCCATAAATAAATAATTAGAGATGTCACAATCTTATACTACTACTATTTTAAATGAAAATTTCATATGTAAGTAACCCGAATCTAACTACACACATAAAAAGAAAAACATAGATCTTAAACAATTCATAAAAGTGTACCACTCTTCCCCTATGGAGAAAAATTTCAAACATGCTTATAAAAAACACTCCAATACTAATGAAATGATGTCATCTCCACATTGGTTAGATGTATTCAAACCTTGGATACTTCTTAACTTTCTCAATATACCTAGTTGGCTGGTCAGGATGTGCGATTTTCCATAAATGGCCAAAACCCATATTACCACTCATTACATTAAAAAAACATGACAATATAAGTAACCCAACTACTCAACACATCCAAACCAAGGAGATCTTATCATGGGGAAGGAACATGTACACATATCCCATTCATGGATCTTTAAATAACACCACCCAATACACCATTCATTATAATATGACTACTAGAGTCGATAAATAAATACCTGTGAATGAATTTGTAAGTATTGTTCCACTTTATATGCATATGTATTCAAAATTTACCACCTTGATGATTATAAATTTTTTGATAAACCTATAAATACTCCATATACGAGTACCTTTCAAATGCCTCCTCCTCCTTTCTATCCCTAGGCATCAAGGGTATAATCCTATATAACGTGAACCTTTCCAGAATATCTTAAAGAATAATATTCTATATAATTACGAGTGTTATGTTACCTAGGCTATTGTTGTATCTTCCTAAATTGAAAGAGGAAAGGGATCCTCATGCCCACGTTAAAGCATATACTAATGTTGTTATGGATTTAATTCTAAGTGATGTTGTAGTCGATAAAATATTTATGAAGATGCTAGAGGGGATTATCTTGGACTGGTATTATAGAATCTCCAAGGCATCTTTACATTTTTAAAACAACTTGTCAATAAATTTATAAAGGCTTTTGACATGAATAAATTGTTACATATGGGAGTTAAATAATCACTTCATATCAAACTAGAGAAAAATGAATAAACCTCTCATTTTATATTAAGATGACTATCATGCCCCGCTCAACATGAGTTCCAAAAATGGTAAAAAGATAACCAAACATCTTGATCAAAGGTGATAAAATTATAAAAGGTGGTAATAGTTTTTTGTAAGTGGGAAAAAAATTTACACGACAATTAAGATTACACATTGCAAAAGTAAGCGACTACGTAACAACATACGACGAAGTAGAACCAAACCGAAATCACGAACATGAAGGAGAAAATATAGCAATTTTTCATTCCATTATTACAATGTCTTTTTTTTTTTACTTTAAAGGATAGAGAGTCAATGTAATTCCATTTGCGAAAGTTAAACAAATAATGAGATTATTTTTATAAACTTCAATGATAGTTATATCATGATGGTGTTAAGTGTTGAAAAACCGATTAGCTATTTATGGTTGCGCTCGGGATAAAAATCAAGGTTCATTTTAAATTTTTACCAATTAATTAAATTTTGACACGTTTTAAAATTTATTCCAAATAGAATTGAATATGATGTTAGTTAAAGCCCATGGGTAAAAACACGGTTGAGGTTCCCAAGGATGCAGGTTAATTAATCTAATAATTAATAAATTTCTAATATAAAACCTAAGTTTGTTCCCAAAATTTACATTTAAATTTAAAGTCCCCTAATAAGGATCAAATATAGGGTTTAGCCATGTTCTCATTAAAACAAAAAGTGATGCAACCTTACTCACCCAAGTGAAAAATCTTATTAAATCAAGGCCCTAGATTTGATTTAATGTCCACCATTAGATATGCTAAACCTGAAATGAACGTGAGGATAAAGTTTTCAAACCTAATTTTATTATTTCATTTATATTCTTCTCATACATTTGGGTGTTTTCTCTCTCTTTTTCTTAGGAAAAATGGAGGCAAAGGAGGAGCTAGAGCAAGCATGGAAGGAGGGTTTCATTTATGATTTTCTATCTCTCTCAGATGCTCCAATGGGTCTATGGTCTTTCATGACCATTTTAAAAAAATATTTATTTTCATTTTCAACTGGCAAATGCTCAGATTGTGAGCCTGAAATTTAAAATGGTTTTTTTGCTGCTTCAAGTAAATTATATATATATATATATATATATATATATATATATATATATATATATATATATATATATACTCAAATCGTTGTGCAAAACATATGACACAATGGTATTAGACCAAAAAGGAGTGGCAAAAGAGTAGTAAACCAGGCCTTATGGTCTTATATATCATGGTTAGGGTGATGGTGGTGTGGCCTTGGGTGAATGGAGGAGGGAGGGATGTATAATACACAATTAAGCCATGTCAAGTGAAGGTGGTGTGCGGACGGGTGGGATAGCCGCTCCACCTTATTTTTTTGTTTAATTTAAAAAAACCCTCCCATATATTACACAAACTCAAGTTTTTTTTTAATTTTTTTTTTTTTACTTACCATTTAAAAAAAGGAATATTTCCTTCCATAAAGGAATATCTTGTCTATATTATTAAGGTTATTTCACTCTATTATCATGTAAGATTATAGGCAGAAATAAAATAGACAAGATATAATTTTCCTTACAACAATTCTTAATATGATTATTTTGTGATATTTGAGTAAGTGTAAAAGTTATATAAACCCAACAAGATTTCTTATTCTAAGATGAGATTAACTAGAAACCATGACTTTGCAAATAGAACAACAATCCTCATGTTCTACTATTCAGAACAATAGTATGCTCTTAAAATGTAAAATTTTCATTTATAGACTGTAAATACAACAGTTGTATGAGATTTTTTTATAAAAAACACAACCATTTTAGGATTTATTAAAGGAGAATTTAAAACTAATATAAGATTTCTTTCACTTTTCCACAAGGTATTTCAAGAGGAAGAAGCAAAGAATCTATTCAATAAAGTAACCTTTAAAATAAGATGAACAATTCTTTTAGAAAACATGCAATAAGTTGCAACATTTGAACAACAGCTAATACATCTTTTTTTTTATTATTGGCAAATAGTTTTTTGAAAGGGACTATACCCTTGAGTACAACAGAGGGCCTAGGAGCCAGAATATGAATGAAAATCAGAGAAAAAAGGATCAGAATCCAAGTATGATAACAATCCAAGTTGTAACATTTGAACAACAGCTAATACATCGTAAGTAAGGACTCTGACAACAATATATTCAAGTTAATTGTTCCTTTCATCAGAGTAATTCATCTTTTTTTAACATAGTTTAATAAGAAGGAAAACCATCCTAAAATAAAAGTGCAAAATCCCTCTACTTAATGTGGAGACAACATGTCGAAATTCTCCACGAAATTCCAACTCCTTTAAAGGTATTTTTTGTAACTTAAAACTCCAAATGTGCACCAAATAGATCCAACCAACAAGTGAAGAACCTTCAAATCATAAGAGAAAATACCTGGTTGACAACCCCATAAAATTGCATCATTACATGCCACCAAGGATTGCAAGGTGGCATGCTAGCCTCCCCCCAAGCCCATGGGAAAGAGGAAACACACCCAAATAGCACAAGGAAGAAAATTTAAATGTCAACACATCTCAAAACTTGTTTTTATACATTAAAACACACACATTTAACCAGTAAATTTATGTGAGAAGTTCCATACTTCTACTTGGGAAGAGGGGATGAGAATCCCATTTTGTGTAACCATAACACTATGCCAAAACAAAAATATAACCCCTTATCTCTCCAAATACTCCCCTTATCTCTTCAAATTCTCCCCCTAGAAGGTTATTCAAACTTAGAGTTTCATTCTTTGAAGGTAGGGATGGATTTACAACCCAAATGGAATTCGATCCCTACCTAAAACTTAAATGTAGGAGAGGTTCCTAAAAATAAAGAGGAGGAAATTCCTCCCTCTTCCCATTCAATCTCCAAAATTCCACACCCCTTAAGGGTGGGTGAAGTAAACCAAATAAATCAACACAACATTCAAACACCAAATTTCATACACAAAACATAACATTCAAAAAGTAAAATTCAAATGGAAAATGAGGAGTTTGCAAGATCCTACATTACACTCAAAAATTTGAATCCAAGAATGAATACAAAGATTCAAAGTCTCCTTCAAGCTCCCAAAGCTTTCCATGAATTTTTTTAAGTCAAATAACCCCATCACCAAGGAAATGAGGGGTTAAAAGGAAAGAAGCTACACAAGACAAGAAATGGGATGGTGACAAATGTCACCCTCCACCAAAATAAAATTGAATCCCCTTGTAACAAAAATGCACCAAAATAAAATGAAGGGAAAATAAAAATGATCCCAAAGCAATCATGAGAGGATTTCCCAAAATCCCATGCATTCCAAAAATAAAAGTTCCCATAAATATGAAGTTTGTGGGGAGGGGAAAAATGAGTCAATGAGCCTCATTTTCATTGGAAATATCCCACCCATGCATAGGGATGAGGGTTAGGGCCTCTTTTCGAAGCAAATGAGGTCCATTGCTTGCTAGTTACCCTTCCTAAATGGCACATTTTTACCAAATTCGAGTTTGGGAAAAATGTGGCATTTAGGAGGGGAAATTAGGCTCACCTAATCCACCTAACCCCAACACATCATCCCAAATACAAAAAATATGTTAGAACCACATAAAAAGGGGGGAACATAAAACATTAAAAATAATTAACTGAAGGAAAATACTTAAAAAAGTAGCTGAGAAACATATTAATTAATCACCATGATAGACGAAAAATAGGCTAATACTCTCAAACCCAATAAACCCAACATGACATGGCACAAACATGAGAAACAAATTTCATAATTGATAAGGAGATGAGGTTTGACCATTATGGCCTTTTGTGCTAATTGGAGTGTGTTCCTTGAATCCCATGTTATTCTCAAGATCAATTACCTGCCACCTACACACTCAATGAAAACATAATATCTACCCAATATGATACTAAAATACGATAATATTATATGCATAAAAATTAAACATCCATATGATTCATGCTGAATTAGCACTAGGAAAGTGCACGGAGATGGGGGCCAAAACGTGGCAAATATTTCGATTTAAAGCGAAATGCAAGTGCATTTTGTAAAGTGTGATCACATTATGAATTAATAGGATTGGTAATTACCAAGCCTAAAATTCAATCGTGTTATAACATGCTCGCACTATAATGCTCTCACATTCCTATTTAAAATGTTGTATATGTTCTTGTGGGAGGGATATATTTATTGAATTCATTTATTAGTCTTTATATTTTTATTAGTTTTTTATACTTTAAATCTATTTTAGTAAATATAGGAAATTAGGGTCACTCTGAACCTTATGGAACTGGTCTCATAGCTCCATCAGTCACATTTTAGAATACTGTTTTTCATATTCTAATCTGGTTAGTACTTAAGTATTTTTCAAGATTTCAACATTCAACCTAATGCTCTTAGGATTTAAGTTCTACAATTGATATCTGTTTTGTGAAAGAATACGATCATTGTTTATGTTTTGGGGTGTTCTTGATTGGTTATTAATTTTTTTAGGAATTTTAGATGTGTAAAAACTATATTTTATAAACCTCACAACTCCCAAAGGTAGCAACAATTACTCGAATATATGTAATCATGCAATTCTTTATAACACATAATAAATCAAAACACATGTAAGTTTTTATCGATTCAAATAATCAAGGGAATGGTCATCATGAGGTTTGTGAAGGATTTGAAACATCATGAGGACACTGGATGTAATAAAAATAATCATGAAGTCTGTGAAGGATCTGAAACATCAAGTGCTTCATCGAGATTCAAATCATCAAGAGAATGGTCATCAGGAGCATGATAAGAAAATTTAACCATGATTGATGGTGGAAATTGTCTTGGGATAAAAAATAATGAATATTTTATGAGAGGCTTTCTAAACACTTAATCAATGCTTGGTAATGAACTCACATCTTGCAACTCAAGGAGGTGGAATTTACAGTGTTTCAGTACAATATGGAGGTCAAGAACATGGAATTCATTCTTGGACATTCCTCCAAGTTTAATTCAGGTATCAATCCTTCTATCAAGAGGAGGAAACCTAACTCCATTAGTAGAAATTGAGAAAGAGGGTGTCCAAACATCATAAGCATGATTCCACTCAGTTGTCATTTTGGGCAGGGAGGAGAATTGTGATATTAAGAAGAGATAATCATGTTCAAAGGTGAAATGTGATGCAAAAAGAGTGAATTGATGATCATCATATCTTGACTCTACCATTTTTTCCAAATATATTTGAGAAAAAAATAAAACTGAGCTAGTTAGGATACTGATGATGGAAATTAGGACATTGAGAGGGGGGTGAATCAGTTTTTGATAAAGTTTTAACACACACTTCAAGTCCCTTAATTTGTAACAAAAAAATCAAAACAACATCCACAAGAAGCTAACATGAGAGAAAGCACATAAAGATAGGATTTAATGTGGGAAACCCAAAGTGGAGCAAAACCCGTTGAAACCAAAAACTAGCTTAGGAAAAGAATGTATTATAAATGTTACATTGATTTCATAGTTAATCTTTAACTCAACATGGAGCTGCAACTCCAATGATTCAACAAAGCACCTACTTTTTCTTTGAAAAGGTTCAACTTTCCTAGAAGCTTCCAGTTCCAAATATCAACCATGATTTTAGTGGTCTCTTCTGCAAGCTACAACTCACAAGGAGACTACTACTCCCTCCTACTAAGAAAAAACTTAGACTTATTCAATACTTTGATCACACTGACAATTTTGTCTCATACAACTGATAGTGACCACTAGATTAGCTCTCTTCTTCTCTTATTATTCTCATTCACTTCTTTATTTCATACAATTCTACTTTCAAAGATTATTTCTTGTCACACTCTACTATTTTAAACTATTGCATACATCCTTATTTACAAGGCTATTCTCATATTATTATTCTTTTCATGATCATCACTCCTTCATTCAACTGGCATTATTGACTCATTATCAGAACTGACTCTATCAATACCTTTTCATTGCTTCAACAATATTCTCATCTTTACTTCTCTTTCATGGAACTGAAATGCTCTTTTGTTTGCACTAAAACATGTTCACATCTTCATAAGGATGACTCTCTCATGTTCATATATCTTTCTATGTCAACTTCATTTCACACTCTTCCCACCACACCTATCTTTGCAACATGCTTATATATCTTAAACATACTTTGGAAATCTCTTCACTACATCAAAGAACTATGCCAATTTTCTCAACTCCAATTTCAATGTAAAAGATAGCTTTTTATAGACTATAGTATTCTACACATACCTTTTGAACTTCCTCAATTACAACTCTACAAATTTCTCACTCAATAAATCATATAATAGAGATGAAATATCATCAAATGAAACTATCATGAGATGTTATAACTGCATCTGACATTTTCAGTTACTTACCTAGTTTGTTGGGTTTGTCAAGATTCACATAGCTTAACTGATGATCAATAAATAAATCAAACACATCTAAAAACATTTATCAGTCCTCTGACCTCTGCAAAATATCTTTTTGTAATTGTCAACTTTGTCTTCACGTGAGAATTCTTGTGTGGCACATTCAAGGCTTTAACCTAGGAGTTATTTGCATGGTCAAACGTTACTAGAGCACTAATAATTATTTATGACCTTCTTTAGCTCTTCATCTTTACCTTTTAGAGTTCACTTGATCCAACGTGAGCATATTAAGTACAAGAACTAGATAGTTTTATTTTTGACACAAAAAGGAGAGGCTCATGGTCTCAGACTAGGATATGTAGACATGAGCATTGGATATGCGAGGTGTTTTCTTCAATAACAAGGTATTTTGAATAGATAGCACAAGACACTTGATTGCACATAGTCATGGAGAGATGGTTATAGTCGGGGAAGAACTTGAACATTCTTCGCAACTTTGTGAGAGTGACTCAGGATCATTTCATCATCCACCACACTCAAGAGAACACTTCAACAGAAAGAGATTATAGACCAACAAAACATGATATAAGGTTCTTTGTTCATTGTACCTTCAAACCCTTTAAATAAATTATACATCTGATAGGGAGAGTCTTGATTTGACACTAAGAGAAATTTTCAGGAGTCTAACTCAACCTTAATAAGATTTCTAAGGTCTTTATAAACCCATAATGGAGGAAAATTATCTCTATTTACTTCATGGAGTACGATTTTCAACAAGAACATCACTGATCTTCATGTGAAGTCAACATACCCTTAAGTCATAATCTTGGATTTGATTTATGAGTAATGATGAACTAATTTTTGAAGATTTATCAGTATTTAGATAAGATTTATGATATTTAGGTAATTTATCACTGTCAAGTACATTACCAATCCTCATCATTGACCATGCATTTAGAGAAGGCACATACAAAGTGGGCATGTATAAGGATAAACTTTCAACCTCGAGAAAGTTCATACTGTACCCTGTCACTTTTTTCTCTAATGATACACTTCAAGAATGATAAAGATTACATTCATCTTACCAGGTATTTGGAAAGCTTTACTTCTTAATGACACATGATATTCAAGAGAGAAGACTTAGCTAGAGTTTTGAGATGTAAACCATAGGTCACTGTTACGAGGCTTATAAAATATAAGACTTGAAATTTTCACCAATATAGCCATAAGAAAATTTCAATGGATGAGCTCCCTACAATTACCAAGCATTTAATTTGCATGAGTGAGAGAATATGACTAAGGTTTAGTGTTACAATATCATCTCTTTCGAACTTGTTATCTCTTAGAAGTGCACCCTTGTTTAGAGATGAAAGTAGGGGTTCTAATCTTGCTTTATCTCTCACTTCTATAGATACAATGGAAACACCTCAGGTTTTTGGATATACCTATTGTTGAGGTGAGTCTCTAGTATCAAGGCTGGTTCCTTATTGATGTATCCTAAAATATTTTTTTTGGGTTTTAAGGGCAAAAAGATTGTTGTAACTGAAATTGAAATGGGGTGATACACCAAATTTATTGAGGGATTTGACTGAGTACATGTAAAATATATTGAGAAACATATTACAGAAGCATGAAGCAATGGGTTTCAGTTTGATCATAAGGAAAACACTTGTGTGTTGAGGGAATAAATCACAACAACACAATAGCTAACATGCACACTAAGACTGTATAGAAAGCACCAATTTTTCAGGAAGGTAAGATAATTGATTAGGGAATTAACATTCACAAGAATTAATGGAAAGATACACACTAATAAAAATAATTGGAAAGGCAATAACTAGTTCTCATTCAAGGGTAAAACTGGCAAAAATATGTTTCAACACTTTTGTATAAAAAATTCCTCCTTTGTTCCTTGCTAGTGCACACAATATATAGAAAAAATACTTCACCCAACCCCTCCTAAAAATAGGCTGTAGTCTGTACTCACCCATGCATGCACAATAAAACATTAATAGCCTATATAGTAATAGTTTGTACAATAATACATTAATAGCCTTAGTTACAAAAATACACTTAGTCAAAGTGTAGTTGACTGTTCTATTTTTAATACAATAAATAACTTGGGTGAATAATTTTAGCTAACAATAGCTCTTGCTTGGGTTGTAATTCTCCTCCAATGTACATGCAACTTGGTCTTCTTGTTGCTGATTAAATAATCATACTTAATCACTGGTTTGGCACATGCATATTCACCCACTTGCAAGAGTATTTTGGCTTTATCTCTGTTTTGTCCTCTTTTAAAGGCATGAAAAATACATTCCATGTAAGAAAAATATTTCTCTTCATCTCCAACACTTAGCAAAATTAGTCAACCTCTCTGTGGGGACCACCTACAGGCATGTGCAAGAAAATAAATTCTTTATTTTTGGAAAAATAAGGTAATTTGGACTTCAAAATTATCTCCATATGCTCTGATGTTAACCTTTGCATGCATTATCCTTCTTGTGGGGACCACTCCACTCATCTATAATGGGACCCTATTTTTATTTGTTCATAGTGTGTAATCCCTGTTTGAAGCATGCTCCATTCGAATACATGAAATAGACTATGATATTTATTTGACCCTTATGGAACATTCTTTGAAAGACCTACGTCTAATGTCCAAGCAATAATTTTTTAAAAAGTGGTTTGACCCCTTTGATTTGATCATTACACATATAATAGCCTTCGAGCTCTTTTGGATAGTTGATGGCACATACAATATTATTAGACCTTATCTAAGGTCAATGCAATGATAATAATAAACTAGGGTTAGTACCCTTCATGATGATGACTCACCCCATTATTTTATTTGTCAGTGGCACTGACCATGGTAAGGTCAGGGTTTTGGTATTTGTGTGCCACATAAGTACCTTTTTGACTTCGGTTGAGTTCTAGAAACCCTGGAGTTTCAATTGGGATTGGGTGATTTTGATATTCGACCATTGATCTATATACCTCTTAATCTATAGCATTGATCCTCTGGTAACTATGGTAGATTTAAATGACCCTGCTGTGTTTTTGGCAGTTTGCGTTGATGACCGTCAATTTTGCTACCTCCTATATCTACACCGTTGATCTTGTAAACCATAGTGACCTGATGATTCAGTTGTGAGTTAGTATTTTGCATCATTGATTATGAACTTTCACATCTAGATGGTTGATTATTAACTCTAGATGAGTTAGGTTGAGTAAAAACTCATCGAGCCTATCATTTCGTCATTTTCATTTTCTCTCTAGAGCGGTGAAAGCCCTGGAAAGTTTTCCCCAGACCACTATTAATTTTATTCTTAGAGCTCAGTTCTTTGGATTTTTAGCATGTGAGAGGCTCTGCAAGTGTAGAACCTCAACCCCTTTATCATTCTTCACTTATTTTTTGAGCATTCTATGAGGGTGGCTGCCATTATCATGATTTTGAAGTTATAAAAGTCTGTAACTTGGCCTCTTGAGTTCAATTCGGTGCATTTTTTAAAACTCTTTGAGGCTCTGTGACTTTAAATACTTGTATATTTATTCCATTTTTCTCTTTTTCAAGATCTCCTATGAAGTTGTGGCTACCATTATTAATCCATTCAAGCTATTTCTAACAGAGGTGAGCTCTTTGTGTCTTGAATGCCATTCTAGTTTGTTCTTTGTATTTGGTTGCATGAGAACTAATATTTCATTTGCTTTGTATTTTTATTGTGTTTTGTGGAAAAATCGAGTTTAAAACTCATTCTGGGCATTGTTATTTTCCACTGCATCTGAAGATATTTTGAGGGTTTTCGAAAGCTTGATTACAAATGGTGAGAACCTAATCTTTTCTTCAGTCCTTAGAAAATTTTGATAAAAACTGGAATGACTATTGACTGTAGAAAATAATTTCCTTTCTCTGAATCAATCATCATTTAAAATGAACTATGTAGTTGTCTTTTAATAGTGAATTCATAACTCTTTTTATTCCTTACTTTGCATTATTTGCACTTATAGAGTTCTGAAATTACATGGGTATTTTCATTTTCTTGAGATTTACCAAAATGTGGGTCTCCAACATCGAGTGTTTTTTGAGATTGAAGTTCATCCTTATATTCTTGATGATTTTGATATTCTATGCCTTCATTATCAATTACACTCTGTTCATTTTGTCCTTTTAAGAAAAAGATGAGATTTGAATACTTAGCCCTTCGAGCTCGTAATGGTCCCTTTGATATCATTTTGAGCCTTATAATGTTGAAACATGGGTATAGCTTGACTCTGATATTTCCATGGTGGTTAGTAGCTTGAGACTTTAAGGATAAACTTACTTTGATTTGGTTTTGAGCTCTATTTTCTTAGCTTCACCTCAAGTAATCTGTTCTTTGCAATATGTGGCTATTATTCTGATCTCTATGTAATAGTTGTGCAATAATTGAAGCTCCATTTTTCTCTGATTTGAACACCCAACTACTTTACTGTTCTAGGTTGAATGGATAAGCTTGATCATTTTAGTTTGAACCTATATTGAAACTAGTTGATGTTCCTGTTGATACCCGAATTGGGTTTGCATTTTTTTAATTTTGAGCTCTGGAAACTTACTTGTTACTGTAGCTCTATAATTTAGTTCTGAATTTTTGCATTATGTACACTTTGTAGAATATTATTCACCCACCTTTTCAAATTGAACTTTGTTTTTATGAAATATCCTTTCCAAACTTTAACTAAAGCATTATACTGAAAAATTGATCTAAAAATATGTCTGTAGCTTGATGGTACTATTAATTACATTTACATATCTAAGTTTATATTTGATGAATGATGAACTTGTATCTTGATCCTTTTGTATTTAGTTTGGTGATTTGTTGATTCGGTACAATGTGTCCTAGAATCTCCTTTTATTCTACTTGTTGCTCTTATGATTGAGAACTCCATTGTTTTAGAGATGTGTAGGCTCTGGCTCAGTTGTTCCTTAGTATGATTGAGTTTGAGCTCTGGGAACCTTGCCTCATGAGATCTGAAACCTTGTCTCAACTCTATTTTGCTTTGATGGATCTTGATAGTTGGTATTGTAAATACCTTCATTCGAACACTGAAAACCTTGTCTTTTACTTATTTTGAAAATATTAAGTTTTAACACAATGTTCATGACTTTGATCCTTGCAAACTTGTAACTGAACTTTTTTGTTTTGAAACAATGATATGCAACCTGATGGATTATTCCTTGTAGGACTATACTAGTTTTGGAGGAAGACCATGTTACTGAACATAGAATTGGAGGATGAGGATATTCTGACTAAGTACTTGGGATTAATTCACACTCACCTTCAAAGAAAATTCATCTCCATGAAGCCCAAAGATCTCAACGAGGTGTGTGTGAAGGCATACTATATAGATGATGAAAAGAAGAAAGAAGAAGTAGAGCTAAGGGCAAAGCAGTCAATAAATCAGAAGAAGAAAGAGCTTGGGAAAAAAAGTAACAAAGGTAAGTGGAAAGGGAAAGGTAAACAAGTTTTCAATACTTTAAATACTTGTAAAGATACCAATATTTTTTTCAAGAACTATGATATCAATGGTTATATTGACGCTACATGTTAGAAGTTGCATCCGGAGTTACATCTGAAGAACCGAACCATGAACTCAAAGAAGTCCATGACATCTGTAAAGACAAAAGGGGAGGTGGAAATCAAAGATGAATTTTATGTAGATGAGAGGCTTGGATGTATGGCCACCAACATGAACAACCAGGAAGAGGATATGAGTAGACTATTCCAGATCAAAATCCAGATCAAGAGAAATAAGGTAAATGCTTTGGTTGATACCGGTTCTTAGTATAATTTGATTTCTGAAGTAGTCGTAAAGAAGCTTGTTCTTGAGACTTACGAGTATCCATACCATTATCCTTTGGGTAGGGTGAAGAAGGGTGTTAAAATTCAGGTAACAAAAAGATGTAAGGTCATGTTTGGGATAAATTTCTAGTATATTGATTAATTAGAAGATGATGTTATTCCACTTGATGCTTTTGATGTTATTTTTGGGAGCCCTTACTTGTATATTAGGGATGCTATATTTATTAGAAGGGAAAACTGATACATATGGGTCAAGGATGGGATTAGTTATAACATTCAGGCATACAAACCTAAGACACAAGTTACTACGGTGGGTACTAACCAAGAAAAATGACTTATTTAGGAAAATCATAATAAGTTTTGTTTACTTTTGTTAAAGGATAAACAATATGGGGCAGAAGCTTCAGAGATTTCTAACCAGGGAAAATAGGATTTGGATAGTATTATTCATTATTTTAAGGAATTTTTTCAGACTCCCAGTGGGTTACCACCAAAATGGGAAGTAGAGCATGAGATTCAGCTATTGCCAGAGTCCCCTCTACCAAACATCAAGTTTTATGGACAATCCTTGCTAGAGATTACTTAAGTAAAGAAACAACTCTAGGAGCTACTAGACCAGGGTGTGATACGTCTGAGCACCTCACCATACGGTTCACCTATTGTGATGGTGCCTAAGAAAGATAATTCTTGGAGAATGTGCATTAATTACCACGCTTTGAACAAGATCACCATAAATAAAAGATATCCACTTCCCTGCATAGTTGATCTCTTGGACCAACTTCAACATGCAAAATTCTTCATGAAGTTGGATCTCAAGTCAGGTTATCACCAAGTCAGAATGAAGGAGGAGGATATATGGAATACTTCCTTCAAAACAAAACAAGGTTTTTATGAGTGGTTAGTACTTCCATTTGGTTTATGCAATGCACCTGCTACATTTATGAGATTGATGAATGATATATTACGAGATTTCATAGATTCATGTGTCATTGTTTATCTGGATGATATCTTGATTTTTAGTGCCACATGAGAGGAACATCTAACTCATTTGTAACAAGTCTTGTAAGTTCTCAAGGAGAAACATCTACTTTGTAATATGAAGAAATGTGAATTTTCCAAACAGTCACTTGTCTATCTTGGGCATGTGCTTAAAGGAGGAGAGCTACAAGTGGATCCAAAGAAGGTGGAAGCCATCACCAATTGGACAACACCAACAAGAGCCAAAGGGACTAGGATTTTTTTGGGAGTAGTAAAATACATGTAGAACTTCATTTCAGGCTTCTCTGCACTTGTAACATCTCTACACATAGTGGCCACAAAGAGTAAGGGTTTTTATTGGGGTAAGGAAAAAGACAAAATCCTGTTGAGTTATTAAAATACAAGATTAGTCATGCACTAGTCCTTGTTCTTCCTAATTTGCAGTAACACTTTGAAGTAGAGACATATGCTAGTGATTATGCGATGGGCACAATGTTGCTTCAGGGAGGTAAACCCATATGATATCATTCTGAAAAATTTTACTTCAACACGTAAAGAATATTCAGTATATGATAAGGAAATGTATTCCCTAGTTCAGGAAATTAAAAAATAGAAGCATTATATGTTAGGTAAAGAAAATATTTTGTACACTGACCACAAACCTCTCTAGTAATTGCAAGCATAATCTAAATTGTAGTAGGCAAGGTACTACAAATGGATGGGGTTCCTTTAGAAATTTCATTTGGTGATCAAATACAAGAAGGGTAGTACAAAATTGGTGGCATACATGTTGTCTAGGCCACCTACACATGAGAATTTCTTCTTCTTGTTCACTATATCTCAGATCGAGCCCTTCACGAAAGAATCTTACAAAGGACATATGCCCAAGACAAAGACTTTGGGGTGATATTTTAGTAGTTGCATTCCATAGGGGATAAGAGGATGAGGATTAAATATTTTTTTCTCAAGGAACGGATGCTATACTAATGGGGGAAGCTTTGTGTGCCTAAAGAAGAAAGACTTCTATTGATAAGGGAAATGCATACCTCAAAATTAGTGGGACATTTCGTGTTGGTAAGACCCTAGCCCACTTGGAAAGGTACGTGTATTGGCCCAATATGTAAGAATAAGTATCAAAATTTATACGTGTGTTGGATGTAAACTCTGTTGTACTTGAAAGCCTAAGACTAGGAAGGAGGGGTTGCATATCATTTTCCAGTACCCACTCGTCTATGGGAGGACATTTCTATGGACTTTGTAGGAGGATTTCCTATGTATAAACATGGCCATGACTATCTCTATGTTGTTGTTGATAGAATTAGCAAGATGTGTATTCTTATGGCATGTAAAATGAAAGTAAAAGCATATGAGCTAACAGATATTTTCTTTACTAATGTATGAGTGCATTTTGGCTTGCCAAAGTCTATTATTTTTGACAGGGATTCTAGGTTCTTGGGGAAGTTGGACTACTTTGTGGGAAAAGATAGATACTAGGTTACAGAGGAGCAAAAAATTTCCATCCATAGATAGATGGACATACAAAGGTGGTGCAAAGGACTTTGGTACAGTTAATCAAAGGGTATAATAATAAATACCCAAGGAATTGGGATGAGTCCTTAGCCTATACTCAATATTCCTATAATTGGGAAGTACACATATCCGCTATGAAGTCACCATTTGAAGTATGCTTGGGATAATTAACTACAAATCCAATGGACACAAAAGTCGGGAAGCAAGATGAGGAGGAGACACGAGACACAAAGGTGACTAGAGAAAACAAATTCATTTAGAGGATCCAAAAAATCCATCTCATAGTCAAAGAACAGTTAGAGAAATCAAGCCAAGTACAAGGATAAGAATGATCACGACATGAGAGAGCATAAGTTTCATGTTGCAGATAGAGTTTGGCTTTACTTGAGCAAGGAGAGACTACAAGGTCAAGCACGGAAGCTCAAGCCACTAAGATATGGACCCTTAACCATATTAGAGCAGGTGGAGAAAATTTATTTTGACTTGATTTTCCGCCATTTATGAGGATGTACTAACTAGTAAACTATGATAACTTGCACCTATATGAGCAATCCATGATAGGTGAAGATGAAGGACTACATTTTGTACCTTCAATTGAGGATTGCATCTTGGACTCATGAGGTGAATTGGAGGAGGATGTAGTGTTACAAGAAAAGGTAAGAGAGACTGGAAAAGGTCTGCATGAGTCTTGGTAGGTTGGACTGAAAGGGAAGACACCAAGGCATGTCTGGTGGTACTCGAAGGAGTAAGTGAGGGAATTATTCCCTCATCTACTATCCCACTAAGATTTTTTTGGACCAAAATCCTCTTAAGCAGAGGAGGTGTGATCCATAGGGATCCAAAATGAATCTACTTCATTAGATCATCCAACAACAAAGAATGAAAATGAAGAAATAGAGGTTTTGTCTATATGTTAGCAGAGTTGCCGCTCTGTGTAGAGTGGGGGTTACAGAACCACCTCCCAACCATGGTGGTGGTTCTGTAACCACCACCTAGCCAGGGAGGCGGTATTGTGACCGTTGGTCTGCATTGGGCGGTGGTGCTGTCACTTCTGTACATAAAATAAAATTTAAAATGAATAGTCCCAGAATTGTAAAGGCTTTCCATGTCTCTTCTCCTCCATGACCTTTCCCATCCTCCAGTGCACAGGAGGACATGAGAAAGGATATAAATATATTTAGGAAGGATATTTTTGATTATCAGAAGCAAAATACTTCATGGGAGTAAGTGCAAGAGTTCTAAAGTGCTGGAATTGAGTTTGTAGAAGAAAGAGTTTGAGAATAGAGTGGTCATGTAGTTGGGAGGAAGTGTGAGACATTGTCAATTTACTTTCTCACTTATTATAAATTCTGTATCTCTGATAATTATAATTGACTAATAAAGTAAAAAGGGAAGAAATATTTGGTTTCCCTTCCCAACTGGTTTTCCTCCCCTGGAGGTTTCCAAATTAAAAATCCTTGGCGTATGTGTGTGTGTTAATTCATTTCTCTTTACAAATTTTAGTTCTAAGGCATAAACAATTCAATCACTAGCTCAACTGTCATTTTCTATTTGAAAGTATAACAATATTATAATTTTGGTTTTGTGAACAAATTCCAAAGTAGATAGTTTACAAATCAATTACACTCATTGTGACATTATATATTAACCATAGGTCATGAAAGATCAGATACAAGCTTGAGAACACAATTATATCACACTTTAGACACTAGAACAATGACCTAAGCATCTTTAGTTCTTGTTTAAACAAATAGAGAATTTTTTTTTTTCTTAGATACTTAAGAAACATCACCTTGATACAATGGAGGATTCATACACATACCTAGATAGCTCCCCCTCACTCCAATGCTTCATATGAACTGGTATACCTCTAAGAAGAATAGTAGAGGCATATGAACACTGTGATCACCTAGAAGAAGGTATTGGAGAGATTCCAAGCCCTCTTAGACACCAGGAGAACTCCTACTTTATTTTTATTTAAGATCTAAGTTATACCATTCCTTCTATCAACTCCTACTTTTGATGAGACACCATGATCTCTTCTAGGTTCCCAAATCCTTGATTGTTATTATGCATTCTTGACCCTTGAAAGCTCCTTTCTTGGACTCTAGGAACTTGACTCCTCTAATTTTTCCTTAAGTAACTATAAAAAACACTCTCTAGCCACCTGACCAACCTCATTACAACTAAAACACACCATTGGGTTTTTTCCTTTTTGGTTCACAAATTCTCTATGTGGATCATTCAAACAAAATCTAGCAACATAACCTTTTTCGTTACAATTGTAACATACAACACTTTTAGCATATTCACTCCTATTGTCTCTCCATGGATGAGTATCTCTATAAGACATTCTACACTCTTTTTCCCTATGATAAAATGAATTACAAGTATAATAATAGACACTGAAAGTTATTTTATAACTTGATGCATTAGGTTTCGTAATAGGATTAGTCTTCTCGTTATCCTTGGAGAGTACCTTCATATTTTCTTCCTTGATGTTAGGTTGACCTACTTCCTTTCTTGGAATTAGGTCCTCTTGCTTCAAATCCTTTCCTTTGGATTCCTCTTTGAAACCCAAAATAAGTCTATAACTTTTTGGTCTTTATTTTCCAAGTAGATCAGCTAGACCATTGACACTTTTCTCAAACTTCTGAAAGGACATAGTCTTCTTGTTAACTTTATAGCAGCTCAACCCTTAGAAACTATACATCTTCTTCAAATTTTGAGCACACACTTTATTTATCTTGTAAAATTAAGATAAGATACTTTACCTTCTCTTCTAACAATCTGGTTGACTCATTTTTTTTCTTGATTCAAACTTGTACTTTTATTCTAGCTTATGAATCTTGTTTTCATACTCCTTGACCTGACGAATGAACCTCTTGTTCTCTTTCTCAACATACTTTAACTCTATTTGGATTCCCTCAAGATCATCTTTGACATCCTCTTTAACATCATTCAGATTATCTACAATAACCTACTATAAAATCACCTAATAAAGAAGAGCCATCACTAAAAGACATTATTGCATCATTGGTCATGAATAGTACCCTCATTTCCTACATCCTCATGATTTAATTTAGAATCAAAATTTGAAATACCTTATGAATAGTATACCTCTGAAATTTATTCTTACCTTTGTTGAACTTATGATTCTTCTTATTGTGATCATCCTCATGAATTTCATCTTCTTTTTCATTCCTATGAGGACACTAAGCATCAAAATGACCTACTTTACCACAATTGAAACACTTGAATGTAATTTTACCTCTATACTTACCAGATCCAACATTTGATGTTATAGCCATCATTGAAAAGAGTTCTTCATCATCAATTTTAGGAGCAACATCCTCTTTTTCCTCAAATTTGGTCTTCATTTCAGATTTGAAAGAAACCTCTCTCTTGGATGGTTTGGAATCACCTATCCTCATTTCATATGCATTCAAAGTTCCATGTAACTAATCCATTTTAAAATTCGTCAAATCATTTTCCTCTTCAATAACAGATACTTTAGAATAAATCCTACAAGTTGGGTATCTCAAAACCTTTTGAACAAAAACTTATTCTTTCACATCTTCACTTAATGCTCTCATGTTATTTACAAAATTTTCAACTCTAAGAAGATATGCAAAAATAAAATCATCATTATTCATCTACTTCACAAAACAACTGCTATCAGCATCATGATTTCACCTTTGGGCCTCAAGACCACCCAAGATGATATAAACTATGGAATGTGACCTCTCTATTGAAACCTAAGAACATGTTGAAAAAATAAAAGAAATTTATATGTCTTGAAACATTCATATACTCAAACCACAACAAATTTACACTTTACCAAAATAGAGTACCCAAAAACCAATTTTTCACACTCATCTAGTTTGCACCCTTGTTGTCACTTTCAAGACCTCTGAATTCCTTCAATAATAAAAAAATTAATCCCTCTCTACTTTTGATGTGATATAAATCATCAAATCATTTAGATCATGCTTCAATCAACTCAATCTTTCAGAAAAAGCAATCTTGTCTTGAAAGATAAACAAACCTTCATCTCCACAAATTGACCTGGAAACCACATAAAATAAACTAATAATGAGACAAAAATATACCATTAGAAATATCTCTGAATATTTTTTCCA
This sequence comes from Taxus chinensis, assembly GCA_019776745.2. Lineage (NCBI taxonomy): Eukaryota > Viridiplantae > Streptophyta > Pinopsida > Cupressales > Taxaceae > Taxus > Taxus chinensis. The sequence goes on along the minus strand of CM034147.1, from coordinate 711,284,756 downwards.
TAACATAATATAAGTCCTTCCAACTCTAAGTGGAATGTCTTCAACTAAGATCCTCTCTTCAAGCTGCCTAGAAGATCCCACAAACTATGATTTGACTAGTCTTCAAAAATAGGGCACAATTTACAATTTGTATGCATCACCATAAACTAAAAAATCCATGGAAATAAGTAAAAAACTCACATAATAAAAACAATTTCCATTTATTTAGCAACTCATTTGGACAACCTTGTCCCAAACTAAACTTCTTCAAAAATAGGATTATTTGAGTGGGCTCCACTCATCACCACAAGAGCTACCATACATTTCTGGATACCTGGAGGAGTCCTCTACATCATAAAATCATCATCCATGCACTAGAAATCAATTCTAGGTAGTTATTACCTTTTTATCTCCTACCACTTTTGAGCTAGGGTTTCGAGTGCACAAAAAGTTGTTTACCTTCTTAACATTCATTCATAAAAATGTGACTATGTAATGAACTAATTAATTTGTTAAACCTTATAGAATCAATTTATAAAAATCTCTGAAATCCATAAGGTCCCATGTAAATCACACAATTCAAAGTGAGCATCTGAAGGTGTAATTCGAGCTAGAAATGACATTCTTCTTCACATTGTTTCACCAAAACTGACATAAATTGCAAAATACTCATCATGGTAACCTAAAATGTTTCCCATAACATCATGACACATCCTAATAATATTTCCAATCATCATCATGTCACAAATATATTTCCATAAGTCCAACCCATCTCATTTGCATGGCTATTGCTTAGGGTTTTGCACTGTCAAAGCTAGGGTCAACTGAAAAAACATCATAACTCATACTAGAAACTCTACAAAAATCCCTAACATACCTGTTAAAAAATTAAACACCTTCACACATACATCCATGAGCTCACTTGGATTTTCATCTCATCCTCATGGGCCTATTAACACCTAGACCAAGTCTAGAATGAACACCTAAAACTTGGTCATCCACCTGTATCTATACCTTGAAACACATGTGATTTCCTAAAAACTCCTACAAAATTCTCTCCATGCTGCCATCGTGTTTTTAAATCTATCAACAATATCATACCATCATGCTCCATCACCTAGGCTAGTTAGGTCACCTGATTAGGTTTACTAGAACAAGCCATTCCGATTGAATAAAATCATGCAACTAAGAACATAATTAAACCTCCATATAACCATCATAATGAGAATCATGTGACTCCAATACAACATCCTCTTTTTCTTTAATGGACTTTTATATCAATGAAAAAACCTAAATCACAACATGGCAACAAAATATTGAATAATCCTAAATACATTCTAGGAGCATCTATTTTGATACAAAGCCACCGAAGGTGATGCTAGCAATCATATAATACTCTTTAGCAATGAATACCTCCCTAGAGTGTTTCTAAACACTTAATTAGTGCTTCGTAATGAGCTCAATACATTGCAGAGGTCAAGAAAAAAGTGATTCACTTTCAAGTTCCAATTCCCCATGGGTAAAAATTGATCAAAAGGGTGTTCTTTGCCATGGTATCAGAGTCTTCTCCGTAATGGTGTGACTCAAGATGAATCCTAAGTTTTATAACCAAATACTAGGTAAATTTATCCTCTAAGAATTCTTATCAACTGAAATATTAATATTTTCTTGTATGAAATGACCAAAATAAGGTTAGAATATTTTGATTAGGGGAGATAAATTAAGAAATTCTAATATTACTATCAACCTTCTTGAATCGTTTAATATTGATACTAATATTTAGGAGCAATTTAAAATCATGCACTAACACTTTCTTCTTATAACGATTAGATAAATTTGAATAATAGGTAACAGACAAACATTAATATTTAGGTGAGAAAAATTTGTAGTAATTTGCAATAAAAAAGAGTCAAATGGTTGGAAGTAAATACTAGACGTCATGAACTTACCAATGTATATTGGCCAATGAAATTACAATTATATAGATCTTAATATTATTTCCAATAAACACACAAGAAGACCAAAATGTATATAAATTATCCAATATACAAGAAAGTGATCAGTAGTAAGGGCGTAACTTTTCCTTCAATCATCTCTTCCAAATTGATAACATCAAATTTACTATTTTTTGGAGTCATGTGCAAATCCTTCCACAACCAGGCTAACAATTATTCAACCAATCATTATAAGCATGATTGGCAACCCATGTGAGGTAATAAAAAAAAGTCCAATGATGATCACAAGTTGTCTAAATTTAATCCACATTTGCTATAACAAAAGAAACCTCCTCCAAAGGCCTAAAAAGGCCTTTCTTGGCCCTTTTGTAGCAATACTATGCACTTTGGGAATGATAATGGGAAATTATTTTCCTTGAGCATAGCTCATTTTCTTTTAATGCAAGAACTTGAAGGTTCTCAAAATACATTATAGGTAAATTTTAGGAAATAATTTCATTTTGGTTCATTTCTGTTAACATACGGGTATTCAAGGTGTAGGAGAATGGAAACTATACAATTCCTGAATGTTGTCTTCCTTGGAATATTCTAGGAGTACCCAACTTGGTTAAGAGGAAAACTTAATATGCAACATTTATTATTTGTAATAGATAAAATACTAAAATGTCTTCCACCTCAAGTGGGAATAAAAAGAAGGTTTGTCAAGGATCTGAAACATCAAGAATCTCATTGAAATTCAAGTCAAAAAATGATCATCATTTCACATCATCAAAAGAGATCTCCATGAGTAGTCTGGTAGTCATCTTGAGCTCAACAAAAAATGGGGGGAGATCTCTTGACATTCTCCACTAACCACTTAATCCAATGAGTTGGAAGAATCTTTCCTCACATATTGTAATTCAAGGAGTGTCAACCATAATGCAATTAAGGAGTTGGATTTCATGGCAAGAAATGGAAAGCTTCCACATCACAAACAAATATTTCACAGTCTCATTCCAAAATCAAAATTCAATATAGATCATCCTACAATCAAAATATGGAAACTACAAAATATACAAGTGCTTCATAATGCAATGAATTCAATCAAGAAGAGGATATAGGGGGAAATTATGCCTCCCAACTGGGAATTAGGTAACTCACCTTAATCCACTATTTCATCTCAAAACCCCTGCAAAAATCTTATGCCTCCCTTAAGATCCTCGTATTCCTTCCACATTGTCCTTTTGCCTCCCTACTATCTCATATGTCCTCCCTCATAAAAAACCAAGTAAGAAATGCAAGCATTTTCTTGTCTAAGGTGGTGCACCCAACCCAACTCCCTCCAAAATATGAAATAAAATCTTATTATCTCCCTACAAATAATATCCCCATATCCTCTCCTACACCACACTTAGGTAATCTACCCACGAACCCAACAAGCATACAAAAACACTCAATAACATACACACTATATGCAAATAAAAGAAAACATTTAAACAAGAGTGTAACTCCTACCTTTCCATGGTAGAGCTTGATCCAAGAGTCACACACCAAGCTCCTTCAAGCCCACTCCAAATCACCAAAAAACTCTAAAATAAATCCACAATTACTCCGCGAATTTCCCAACTCCAAAATACAAGTGCAGACAAAAGGAATGAAGTAACCCCCAAATAAAGAAAAGAATTATAATAAATAGAAAAAGGAAGAGAGGAGGGTGAGGTGGCTCCATGAAGGAATGCCACATCACTTATCCTAAACTCTACCTAACAAGTAAAACCTTTAACCATAATGCACAATAAATTGGTTATTGACCCCATGAATGACAAACCTCTTAAACACACATTCGAAACCCACACCCCATAAGGACAAACTTTAAAATCCATGCACAAAAAGTGTAACAAATGCCACTTTTTATCTTATCAAACACATAATGGGGTCTAATTTTGACCCCCAATCCATAGGTAGGGTTGGTATAGTAATTTAATAGGTGTGGGACAAGTTTAATTTGTCCCAAAAGCCTCCGAAAATTGGCCATTAAGGCCAAATCTGACACTTTTCAGGTATCGCTGGGGTTCGCCGGTAGATTGTACAACACTCAAGATCACAAGCACTCAATTTACAACACAAAACCCAAAGATCCATCTAATATAATAAATGAATTCTTTTGTCCCATCTAAAATTATTTTAGCACCATGATTAATATACAAACTATGTTATTCTCATATGGAGCCTGTTTTGATGACCCATAGGTTTATGGGACAGGTTTTGCCCATGGTTTTGATACCCACGGTTTTGTAAAACTGCTTAAGCAGTTGTCTATTTATATGGTCTTATGCATATGATAGATATATAAGCAAATGTATTGCAGATGTGTTTTGAATTCAGGTGTGAATTCTATAGAGTTTGTTGAGCATAGCTCCAAACGGATCTGGGTATTGTATTGAGAGAGCGGTGGCTTGTAATAAAATCTGAGCAAGTGATTCTTGGTGGACGTAGCCCAAATTGGGTGAACCACGTTAAATACTGTCTCTTTGTGTTGTGTTATTTTATTCTGTAATTTTATTTGAGATCTGTAATAATTTCTGCATATTAGTTTCTACTATTGCGATTCTGTAAGGGATTATTCTGCATATTTTATCTCTTATTTCCTAACAATTGGTATCAGAGCCTGGTTTGGTTTGCTGAAGTGTTGAATCGCAGGGAAAGTTTTATCTTGAGTGGGAGCTATGGCAGATGATGGAAGATCTAGGGTTGATAAATTCAACGGGCAGAATTTCAGTCTTTGGAAGATGCAGATGGAAGATTACCTTTATCAGAAGGATCTTTATACTCCGTTGTCTGAGAAGGTGAACAAACCCTCGAGTATGACAGATGCGGAATGGGATTTGTTGGATCGGAAGGCACTTGGAACGATCCGGCTGTGTCTTGCATCTTCGGTATTATTTAATGTTTCAAAGGAAAAGACTACAAAAGATCTAATGGATGCATTAGGGAAGTTGTATGAAAAACCCTCTTCCTCTAACAAGATATTTTTAATGAAAAAGTTGTTTAATATGAAGATGTCTGAGAATAGTTCAGTAGTAGATCATTTAAATGATTTCAATACGGTTGTGAATATGCTAGCTTCGGTTACAATAGAATTTGATGAAGAAGTTAGGGCTTTATTAATTCTGTGCTCTTTACCTGAGAGTTGGAATAGCCTGGTAATGGCGGTAAGTAACTCGGTTCCAGCTAACTCGAAGTTGAAGTTTGAGGATGTTGTAGGGGTGATTCTAAGGGAGGAAATGCGAAGAAAAAGCTCTGGGGAATCTTCTACTTCAGGGAATGCTTTGACAGTGGAAACTAGAGGGAGACAGAAGAATAGAGGAAACCGTGGAAAATCAAAAGATCGGGCAAGGTCAAAATCCAAGAACAAGATTGTATGTTGGAATTGTGGAAAGTCTGGGCATGCAAAGAAGGATTGTTGGGAGCTTCGGGATAAGAAGAAACAACAGGAAGAAAACAAGGAGGCAAATGTGGCATCGGGTAATGTATGTCAGGATGTTTTGATTCTTTCTTTGCATAATATTACTGAATCTTGGGTTTTAGATTCAGGGGCTTCTTTTCATGCTACTCCACATAGGCATTATTTTGTTGATTATGTTCAAGGGGATTTTGGGCATGTTTTTCTTGGTGATGATGAGCCTTGCAGTATAGTTGGAAAAGGTTCTGTTCAGGTTAAGATGCAGAATGGGAATACATGGCTATTGAAGGATGTCAGACATGTGCCTACATTAAGGAGAAATTTGATATCGGCGGGGCAATTGGGAAGTGATGGTTGTACTGTGATATTTACAGCTAACTCTTGGAAGGTTACCAAGGGTGCTCTTGTGGTGGCAAGAGGTAAGAAGGTTGGAACCTTGTATTTAACCACTGATAGTACTAATGATTGTAATCTTGTGGATTTAGATGCAGATACAACATTATGGCACTATAGGCTCGGTCATATGAGCCATAAGGGCATGAACATCATAAAGAAGAATTTTCCTGGATATACAGAAACAGGTTTAGATTTCTGTGAGAACTGCATATATGGGAAACAGAAGTGAGTAAGGTTTCTCAAGGTTGGACCTACGAAGAAAGATAGTAAGTTAGAGCTGGTACATTTTGATGTGTGGGGGCTAGCTCAGGTATCATCTCTTGGGGGTTCAAGTTATTATGTTACTTTTATTGATGATGCAACAAGGAAAGTTTGGGTTTATTGTATTAGAAACAAATCTGATGTATTTGACACTTTTGTTAAATGGAAAGCCTTGGTAGAGAATGAAACAGGTCTTAAGCTAAAATGTCTCAGGTTAGATAATGGAGGGGAGTATTGCAGTAATGAATTTGATGATTATTGTTCTAAGAATGGAATCCGCAGGCAAAATAATTGTTCCAGGAACTCCACAGCAGAATGGGGTATCAGAAAGGATGAACAGAACAATAATGGAATGTGCTAGGAGCATGAGGTTACATGCAGGACTACCTCTTTCTTTTTGGGCAGAAGCGGTGAGCACAGTTGTGTACTTGATAAACAGAGGACCCTCAAGTGCCTTGGATGGAGGCATACCTGAGGAGGCTTGGTATGGTAAGAAAGTTGATTATTCATTTCTTAGAGTCTTTGGATGTGAGGTGTTTGTTCATATTGACAAGGATGATAGGACCAAGCTAGAGGCTAAATCAGAAAAATGTACTTTCATTGGTTATGGTGGTGATGACTTTGGATTTAAATGTTGGACTATTAAGGACAAGAAAATCATTCGGTCTAGGGATGTGGTCTTTAATGAGAAAGTTCATGTATAAGCAACAGTTGTAGGAAAACAGGGAAGAATCCAAGAAAGAATATGCAGTGGTAGAGGATCTTCCGGATGGGAAAGTGACCCATGAATCAGTTCAGGAACCTACTCAACAGGAACCCCAAACTCCTACAGTGAGGAGGTCTTCTAGGGTAAGAAAAGAACCTGAACGTTTTTCTCCTTCTCTTTATTATTTATTACTCACTGATAGTGGAGAGCCAGAGAGCTTTGATGAAGCAATGCAGGTAGATGCCAGTAAGAAGTGGGAGCAAGCCATGGATGAGGAGCATAAGTCTCTCATGGAGAACCAGACTTGGGATTTGGTGAAGCTACCGGAAGGCAAAAGAGCATTGCAGAACAAGTGGGTGTACAGAGTTAAAGATGAAGAAGGAGAAAAGAAAAGATATAAGGCCCGGTTGGTGGTCAAGGGGTTTACACAGAAACAAGGTATAGATTTTGATGAGATATTTTTCTCCTGTAGTAAAAATGACTTCTATCAAAACTGTTCTTGGAATAGTTGCAGCAGAAGACTTGCACTTAGAACAGTTAGATGTAAAGACTGCATTTCTCCATGGTGATTTGGAGGAGGAGCTATATATGCAGCAGCCAGAAGGATATGAAGTCAAAGGTAAAGAGGAGATGGTGTGCAAACTGAAGAAGAGCTTGTATGGCTTGAAACAAGCTCCACGTCAATGGTATAAGAAGTTTGATAGCTTCATGATGGAGCAAGGTTATATTAGATGTCATTCTGACCATTGTGTGTATACAAAGAAATTTGAGGATGAAAGTTATATTATCCTGTGTTTGTATGTAGATGACATGTTGGTTGTAGGTAAAAACATGTAGGAAATAAAAGTACTCAAGAAACAGCTAAGTGAATCCTTTGATATGAAGGATTTGGGGGCAGCCAGACAAATCCTTGGTATGAGGATAACTCGGGATAGGAAGGAACGGAAGTTGACTTTATCTCAGGAAGAGTACATTAAGAAGGTATTGGATAGGTTTAACATGCAGGATGCTAAACTGGTTGGGACTCCTTTGGCAGGCCATTTTAAGTTATCAAAGGAGCAGTGTCCCAAGACAGAGCAGGAAAGAAACCAGATGTCTAAGGTACCTTACTCATCAGTAGTTGGCAGTTTGATGTATGCTATGGTGTGCACTAGGCCTAATATTGCCCATGCAGTGGGAGTTGTGAGTAGATTTATGAGTGATCCAGGTAAAGAGCATTGGCAAGCAGTAAAGTGGATCCTTTGGTATTTGAGAGGGACCATGGGGACAATTTTGTGCTACAGTGGATCAGACACCACTTTACGTGGTTATGTAGATTTAGACATGGCTGGGTAGATGTAGACAATAGGAGGAGCACGACAGGTTATATTTACACTGTAGGTGGGACAACAGTGAGCTGGATTTCACGACTACAGAAGCTGGTGGCTTTATCAACCACAGAGGCTGAGTATGTTGCTGCCACAGAGGCAAGTAAAGAGATGATTTGGTTACAACAATTACTTGAGGAGTTGGAGCATAAGCAGGAGGAATGTAAGCTGCATAGTGATAGTCAGAGTGCTATACACCTAGCTAAGAACTCTTCTTTCCACTCTAGGACAAAGCATATACAGTTAAGGTACCATTTCATTAGGACAACTTTGGAGGAAGAGAAGTTGAAGTTGGAGAAGATTCATACCAGTCAGAATCCTGCAGACATGATGACCAAGGTGGTCACAAGGGAAAAACTAAAGTTGTGTTCAGCTTTGGTTGGTCTTCACAGAAACTAGTGAAGGGTTGAGAAGCTTGCTCAGAGGAAAACTAGTCTCCAAGTGGGAGATTGTTAGGTTGTGGAGCCTGTTTTCATGTGTGAAAGTGTTGAAGACTGTACACTAAGAGTAATATACACTTTTGGGGCTGGGCCGGGCTCGCGAGCAGGGGTCCGGGGGCGGCAGCCCCCGGTAGCAGGGGTACGATTTTTTTTTTAGGCATAAATTTTTTTGGCCTCGAAAAATTGCACCCGACATATCAGGGAAACGTGCTCTTCTCATATGGGTGAGTTTTTTTGACCCATAGGTTTATGGGACAGGTTTTACCCATGGTTTTGATACCCACAGTTTTGTAAAACTACTTAAGCAGTTGTCTATTTATATGGTCTTATGCATATGATAGATATACAAGCAAATGTATTGCAGATGTGTTTTGAATTCGGGTGTGAATTCTGTAGAGTTTGTTGAGCATAGATCCAAACGGATCTGGGTATTGTATTGAGAGAGCGGTGACTTGTAATAAAATCTGAGCAAGTGATTCTTGGTGGACGTAGCCCAAATTGGGTGAACCACATTAAATACTGTCTCTTTGTGTTGTGTTATTTTATTCTGCAATTTTATTTGAGATCTGTAATAATTTTTGCATATTAGTTTCTATTGTTGCGATTCTGTAAGGGATTATTCCACATATTTAATCTCTTAATTCCTAACATATGGAGGAACTTATCTTCCATCAGGTCAATCGGAACTCATCAATCATCACATTAAATCATCCCTACACATTGAAACAAATTCAAGAACCTTGTTAATAATTTATTCTAAGCCAAGTTGAGTGTGGAACTGAGGTAAGTTGGCTAGAGGAAGAACAGATCAGTGACCTGGTTGTGAAAGATTCAACTCTGGGCTTAGTTTTCATGCTCAAAGTTTCACTTTTTCAAGACATACATTTTGCATAACAACACACTCTTACTACTTTTACCAAATTCCTTTTTTGCAATGCATGAAATTATTTCATTGGTTTCTTGTCCATATATGAAATTATTTCAAAGGCTTCTTGATAACAAAACAAAAATATATCTGAAAAGTATTTCTCTTATTGTTGATGTAGATTTGATTACTTATGAAGTATGTTGCACTTGAATTAACCTTCCTACTCCTACATTAGGGTGAGAATGTAACTACTTTACTTAGCAAAAATATTGATGAAAGTGAAGCAAGTGATCATCATCTATTGCAAAAAAATTCCCAAAATGTAGCACTTTATAACCTAGTGTGAAAATTAAAAGTCCTTAGTGAGTTTTGCAAGAACACTCCCTAAAAATATGACACTTTATAAAGAAGCATGTTTACAAAGATAAATTAAGGCATCATGTAGATTATGACAAAACAATCACTTTTGACCAAAACAGTGTTCAAAACCGAGCCACCAATTAAAAGTTATAGTAAATACAATTTCTAGTAAATCAATGGCTTATTTACATGTAAACATTTTGCAACCAATGATTAAAAAAATCCAAAAATGAGGGTGAAAGGATTGCTTGTGTGTATACTCATTAAAGATGCATTCCCCTAATCTTGTAATGAAGAAACACATTCATGGTTTGATCTTTTGAGGGGGATATTTTAAATCCTGCCAAATTAGGGCCTGAAATCCTTCGTCTTCATCAGGCAAAGAGACACCGTTTAAAAAAAAAACAAAAAAACAATAATAGAGCTGCCTTTGGGAGTAATGCAAATGATTTTTGTAAATTACAAAATAATTAAACATATCTAGCCCCCCTTCAAATGTCACATCAACAATCCAAAAGGCACCATAACCTAGGTTACCAATGACTATATTATTGCCACAAATAGACTTACAATGTAAAATCATTTCAACCCTAAAAGCTTTAGGATGAATACCATACAAATGCTGAAAAATCAACGAGATTTGAATCTTGACCTTGTTAATTAGAATACGAAGATGACTAGCATCTGGAACCGCGACTGTTGGCATTTTGAGACTTGAGTTGGATAGAGGATTTGGTGAGTGACCCCTAATTTCTTAGCCATGTAAGGGAAAATTCAGGCTTTACCACTATGGATAGATTAATCAAAGTTGTAAATAAAATAACGGGATGCTGGCATTTTGGTAAATATATCCCTCCCATAACTTCTTACATTTCCAACTTTGGAAACATAGATACCATCCATGGAGGTGATCAACAATGGAGTGACATTAGAATCCGCACATATATACTATGAATACGAGTGACAGTTCTAAAGTGAATATGAGAATGAAATGACCATTGTCAGAGGGCTTGGAATTTCTTTGGACTATCCAACGACACTAAGGTTTGGACTGTGTAATTCGTGAGTACACTCCAGTGGCTTATAACTTGGAAGAATATGCTAAACCATCAGTGGTAATGGCTACCCCGATATGTCTTAAGTGAGTAACATAAGGTGTTGCATATCCCATTTTACTACAATGTCAGCAACTGAGATATTATCTTGGTCATCATAGACTTCTCTTCTCATTTTTTATTAGTTTATTTATATGCATCCAAAAGGTCGCTTACTAGTTGGGTTGGCATTGACCTAGAATTCCAAAACATATCCAAACCTTTTGGTTTTAGATGATCCATGCAGGGTAATGATCCTTTGAATCATCCCCGAGGTGAAGCATAAAGTGGTTTCGTCATAAATTTTCATTCTACACACACTGAAGTTTTCTGGCTAGGGTTCTCAGTGAAGTCATATCCAACTAGAGTAGAGCCATCAAAGCAGAGTCGATTTGAGTGATGGGATCTATGTCACTTTGAAAATTAGTAAAACAATGTGTAGAGATGAGTTCCATGGGGTCAAATCCCCTTATGATAATTTAGTGGGATCTCATACATGGCCTAGATCTAGATTTGGATATCTAATGGAATTTGAAAGCATGGATAATTTATAGAACTAAAAAAACATGGGGTGCACACACAATTGGTTGTTATCTTTTTGACAAAAAAAAGGCATACTTTTTGTGCGTACCACATTTGACCCTCTTAATCTTCACCATTTAAAAAGAATAGTAATTTATAAACTAGATTTCGAGCACTACAATACTTATTCTTATCACTTTGTAAAATTTTTAACAAAATTATTAGATGAAGTTCAAGTTTAGCTGATTTCAAGAAAAATTAGTCCACTTTTGACCCCCTTTTGGTCTCCCATCTCCATGAACTTACCCCAGTATCATAATATGAATCATCAACTAAATGATACGATATAACATCATACATAAATTTTGGATCCAATACCAATACAAGATCATGTCTATATTAACTCATCATAACATCATCATAACACGATATCTGATAAATGAATAGTGGTATCATGTGCCCCATAAGAAACCTATCAAGAAGAGTTAGCATCATAGTGCTAGAAAATATGATATCATGAATAATGTCACATTGAAATAATGTACTAAATCAGCCATATATCCATCAAATAACAGTATAAGTGATAATGTACCTGTCATAACAATAGTCTAGATATAATGCGTTCAAATAGCTAAGAATGGGAATATAGAAAGAGGTATGAACTACATCCCCCTCCTCTAGAATTAGAATTCCTCGTGGAAGTCACATGAAGGGTTAAAATGACCTCTTAAAGGTTTATTATCATACCATGTATTTGTTAGTCCCAACAAACATGTCCCACAAATTCTAACTTGGTCATGTCTTAAGTGTATCCCTCATTGAGCGAAGTTATTTAAGGAAAACTGCAACTTCCAAAAATTTCATTAAAATTATTATCTAAAATCCCTACATGGTGCCTTGTAAGTGGATGTTCATCAAAAAGGTCACTTTAAGGGACTAATATCAGGTGAGCCAAGGGAACAAATTTTTTTTTCTACAAAAGGTTAACAAGTTATGCACACTTGATGTGCATAAACCTAAACAAGAAAACCACTATAACACCACACAAGAAGAGAGTAAATAATCTAAAGTTATGGGTGGTTTCACCTCCTAGCTCACACTTAGCTTAAAAATAAATGTACAATGGTTCACAAGACTCTCCAAATTGGTCCTAGCATTTTCACTATTCATTTAGGGGTCAAGGATGAATGTTCACATAATACCAGACATAATATAAGGGTGATGAATTAATTTGGAAATTCCTTTTACGTTGACACAAAGAAAGTTCCAATAGGTTGTATGTAATATATATATCCAACCATAAAATTAGGATTAATTTTCTACTTTAGTTTTAGGGTTCCGTAGCTTGAACCATTTTCTAGGAAACCATTATTCAAGGTCAAAATTTTTCTATAGAAAACTAATACAGAATAGTTTAATTTTTTATAGTTTAAAAGTTTATCGAAGTTACACCATGGAAATCCAATTTATGCACTTTCTACACCCCAACAAGGGAACTATGCTTCATTGAAACATCAAACAACTAGTTTTCAAACTCAACAAGACATATGATAAGTTTACTAGAATTACAGTTCCTTTAACACTATAGGGTCGTCAGAGAGATGATAAAAAATAGAACTGAGTTGTGATGGTGGAATATAGTGAGGGAGATACATATTGTCTAGGGATTTTTGAAGAACATATTTGCAAGGTGGGTGCATTTGAAGTAAGTCATGCAAGGAGATTTGAGGATTTTTAGGAACCGTAAAATAAAATTGGATAGAGTAGGAAAAAGGAAGGATCCAAATGTTTGATCACAGGTGAGGTTAACTAAATGATTTAACTTAATTTGAATTAAATCTATATTGTAGAGTAACTACTATAATAAATGATGTACACATTTCTAATATACAATATAGACACAAGTCAACAAGCATGTAAATGTGAAACTCTAAGAAAAAGAGGGAGATAAGGAGACTTTGTTGATTTCTAAGTAGACTAGAGGTGATCTAGGTAGGTAAAAGTGTCAAACAATATATAGACAACGTCGTTATGGATCAGTGTAAATTATAAAAATTGGGAACAAAGACGGATATGGGTGATCAAAAGAGGGAAGAGGTACCTTGGCATTGACGACCGGATTTGGGCGTTGGTGGCCTTGTAGATGCTCAAAAACTAATTTCTTCTTTTCTATAAGGGTTTCGCTATTGATCCCTATTTTTCACTTGATATTCACACTATGATCATCAAGGGTACTTGTAACTTGGAAAACATAATATGTACCTACACATGTCCACAAACCACATCAAACCTAATAAGAAAGATATATGAGGTGGAGTCAGAATGACCCTGATGTTCACCCGAAGAGTGAACTTATTGCTAAGCACTGCACTACATCTCAGACCCCATGTAGTTCTTGTATGTGTGTGTAAAAATGATGCGATAATATGTTCTTGTGTAAGTTACATAGTGATAGTGGGCTAGATCTAGAATGTAACAATGTATAGTATGTGTGGATGGAATATAATAAAACTTCCCCTTCCTATGTTGTGTATGCAGAAGTATACAACCCTTGTCCCTTGTATGGATGCTAGATGGATGCCTTTTAAGCACTTTGATGGCTTTAGATGCAATTTTAGGTGGTAATTGTAGTGCTTAGTGCTTGGTCTTCATTTTTGAGAAGTAACTATATATATATATATATGAATCCCTTGCTTGAATTTCATGATTGAAAATTGGAAGGCCGACCCATAAGTGAAAAGATGCCCAAAAGATAAAAGAGACACAAAAAGAGCTAGCAAACGTAAGAAAGGGTCAGGAGCACCCAATATGGATAGAAAAGCCTAGGCTTTGGTTTCCGAATTGGGCACTAGTGTCTAAGACCATAAAGGATAAATCAGTCAAATTCCGTTAGGGCTGGAAAGAAAGTAACAAAGAAAAGATGCCAAAGATAGTTGTCAACCACTAGTTTTATTGCTTATGAATCATATATACATTAGTATGCTTTGGACCTATAAATGTACCTAAGTGCATGATTTTGTGTCTACATAAATCAATAATTATTGTAATATTATATGCATGTAGACATGAAAAATATTTTTTTATTCAATATTTTAAAAAGATTTATGCGGGAAACTAATTTTCATGAATAAAATAATATTTGTCAAATATTTGTATTAGAAAACCTTGTTGCATGTTATCTCTTTAAAAAACATTATTAATACAAATATGTTTATTTATTTGCACTTGATCTTTAGATTAATATATGAAGCGATATTTTAATATTATTTATCTTTTGACATGTTGTAATATTTTATTATTGTTTAATTATTGAGTTTTTTTTTTATTATTGGAAAATAGTTTTTTGAAAGGGACTATACCCTTGTACAACATGACTCAAAAGCTAGATATAGCCAAAGTAACATAACCAAAGAGGATCAGGATCTAGATATGAACAATAAGCCCAATGACAGAAAACAATATACTAAGAGAACCTGAAACCAGCAAACCAACAACTGAAAAATAGCTAAAAAACAACTAAACAACACCTAAACCACAGAACAGCTGCCCAACAGCTACATAAAAGACCAACAACCATTCTACTAATGTTTCCAATTAATTACTACTATTTTCAATTCGAGCAGTTTTCTTCTTGTTACGAACTGTAATCCATTCATCTATAGATTTGTGTAAGAGAACTTCAGAATCCTTAATTGGCTGAAAATTATTGTATGAGCAATGAGATCTAGGAATATTCTCCTTATCCGCTGTGAACTTTCTTGTTTCAGTAATTCTGATGCTCTGCGTCTCCTCCCTAGAAGACTCTTTATTTGCATGGTTTTTGAGCTCGTTCAAAGGAGTTTCAGGGACCGACTCCAATATGTCTTCCTTCTCAGCAACAGGGATATTTAGAGGATCGAATCTCAAATGTTCTGGGAGAACATTTTTCCACTAGTTAGCGTTCTCCTTTTTGTGTTTTATCATTTCACAATTAACAGCAGAATGTCCTAGAGAGAAACAATTCCTACATCTAAAAGGTATGCCCTCGAAGTCCAGAGGTTGGGTCCAAGTTTGATTTTTCACCTTTAGCTCAATATGAGCTGGAAGATCCTTAGAGGTATCAACCTCAACAAGAATTCTTGCATAGGTTGTATGTGTGAATTTAGAGGTTTGGGAGTCTATGCTAATGATGCTGCCCAATGTATTGCCTATGGCTATCAGACATTTATGATCCCAGAATTGTAGAGGAAGGTGGGGTAATCTGATCCAAATCAGTTTGCGTGAGAAAGATTCAGTGAGAGGGATGAAAGATGGGAACCAGGGTTTTAAAATAAGGTGTTTTTTCTGGCAGAGCCAAAGCTGATTAGAAATGATAACCTTATCATCTATGGATTTGAAAGCAAAAATGAAGATACCTTTAGCACATGGGTAGAGATCTAACCTTCCTCCTAGAAGCGGGATCCAGTGCTTGGAGATCCATTCGTGTAGGACTGGTAAACTAGGCCATGCATAAATCATTGAGTTTTGGCATGCATAAATGTGTTCATTTATTTTAACGGTGATTCTAATAATATTAAGAATGCTTTTATAATTTATAATTTATAAATTCTTAATAGTAAAAAATTAGTCTTTTACTCTTATTTTTTTAAACACAATAATTTATATTTTATAAAACTACAACTTTAAAAATATCATATAGATATTTTATTATCTATTTTTTAATTTTTAGAACTAACATATAATCAAATGTAAATTATTTAAAAAATATAAATGTAATAAACTTTTACTGCATAATTTTCTTAAATTGAACAATTATATTTGACATAATGTTAAAATTGTAACATAATATTTTAAATTATATTGTTCTAAAAATTAAAATTTGTGAAAATAGTTACAATTATAAGATCTAGACATGTGTATGAATTTATTTTTACTGCAATTTATGACACAATTTTAAAGTTATAGATTTACAACACAATGTTTTTAATTGTAGATATGTAACAATGTTAGAATTGTAGTAAATTCCACAATCATAAAGTATAGATTTTTCATAACCTTTTTCATTGTAGATTTTGTCACAATTCTTATCACATTTTATTTTTTCACAACGAAATTGTGGGTGGAGTCCACAAAATTGGATTCACAATTTTGAATAATTTATCTACAAAAATATTATGGAAAATTTGTGGATACTAAACCCATATTCTTGTAGTGAAAGTGTTACTAATGTCTTTGAAGAATGATTCAATCCATAGTTGCAAGGGAAGACCTAGAAGCCTGACCCAAACATGCACAAATCAAAAGAGTCTTTTAATTGGGTCAAATGAAGGATACAAAGGTTTAATCATGATCCCGTGATCTCCCCAAGCCCAATATAAATTATGAACAACTTCATTCTCTTCACAAGATTCAAAAACAACAATAAAATATGCTCTAGAGCAGGGGTAAAGTTTAACCTTACCCTTGATTTTAGAGCTCCAATTTTCCATTATCCATTCATGAAGTTGAGATTCCTTTGGCCATAGGTGATTGAAATGGAAAATGAGGCCATGTTTTCCATATTCATCTTCTTGACCTAGAAATT
Organism: Taxus chinensis; assembly: GCA_019776745.2. NCBI lineage: Eukaryota > Viridiplantae > Streptophyta > Pinopsida > Cupressales > Taxaceae > Taxus > Taxus chinensis. Next base: position 711,267,803 of record CM034147.1, on the reverse strand, counting down.
TTTGAAGAAGATCCTCGTCAAGCTTGAGAACATGTCTTTAGAGAGCAGGTTTGAGGGGATTCCTCACCCTTTGATATCCCTGAGTAGTTCTTGTAATAACAAAAATAAAGGATTTTCTAATGCCTGTTGTTTCAACCTCAGCATGACCAACTTACTTCCCGTGATGTCCCTTATTTCCATCATCGTCTCCCTTTTTAGATGCATATAGATAAGGGTTTCCCCAACATCTCTTCTTTGACCTACCTGTGAGTTCTCTAACCACCTAAGCCACCACTAGTGCCAACATGAAAGCTCTATTTTGGATCAAGGCTCATAATAGGGTTCATAAGAGAAGGGCTCACACAAGGATCATTTAAGACAAGAAGTCATATGTGATCTGAATGCATCCCTACAGGATTGTGATTAGTAGAATAACCTCTGACGCTACCATTTCCTTGCACTGCAAGATGAGATGCATCTCTTTTGGTTTTTGGAGCCATTGCTTAAAACTTTCATTTTTTGTAAATGCTTTTATTATACTAGAGTTATGAACTAGAGTGGTGGAGGAACACTTTCTATAAGTGGGACATGAGGGTGGGCTTGGGTCCTTAAGGTCCGCCAAGTGATCTGCATTTGAAACACCCCATTATGTTCCACTTAGTCCATATGAAGAAGTTATACCTCTTCCTCAAGCTGTCCCGATGGCCACTTATTGAGAGCGTCCAAATGCATTAATGGGAATGGAACTTTAGTTGATGATTAAAAACTACTTGTAACTCACCAACAACCTAAGACTTTGAGTCCATAATTAATTAAACTATAATTGTTTTAATCATTATTGAATATTTAAAAATTTCTCATATAGTGTTCATCATACTTCATAAAATCAACATGAAAAAATAGAATGCACAAGGATTCAACCACTAATAGGGGAAGAAATTTCTCCTAGACATACTCTGTAAGGTATATTATTAGTATCACATCAAAGTTGAAATTTTATGCTAAATTTACTTAAATTTGAATTATTATTTGTGTTTTTTTCACATTTTATTTTTGTAGTTACAATTCACTCTTCCATAAATAAAATAATGAGATCACCACCCCCACATACACAAGTTCAAACAAGGGTAAAATGAATATCTTTTCGAGCTAAAAGTGGTGGCACAGTTCATCTGATAGTAACATAATTTCAAAATTTCTCTTTTGGTGGTCTCGTTAGTGCAATGGACACCACCATTTTACAAAAAAATTATCTTGGTGATGATTTCTTTGGTATTTAGAGTGGTATTGGTGATCCAACTACTTTTAATCCACATGACATAACCCAGGGCCCACAAGTACCTTAAATAGATATCATTTTATAGGAACAAACACCTAGTTCTCCATATGACACACCATATCCAACACATATACCAATACCAATATTTTATGATCAATTAACTAATTTTTGGTTATATAATTTGTTGGCAAAGAGTTGTTATCCTACTACTAATGGTATTTTTATGCAGGATATAGAGAATTTTAAAACATGATAATTGCATGCCAACACTTTGATGATGGAAATAATTATCTATTTTCATAACCATTCCCAATGAAATCATTTATTTACTTTAGATAAAAATGAGCCAACACATATAAAATGTATTACTTAATTAATATCTCTAAGGTTCGATTATAGTAAGCAATGACTACAATGATAATGTTTAGGATGTCATGTTTGATTTAATATAAATTGAATTAAATCTTATTGTAGAGTAACTACTATAATGAATGGTGTATAAATTCTAATATATAGTAAGACATAAACAAAAAATTCTATACAAATGTGAAAACCCTAAGAAAATTGAAGAGAGGAGACTCAACTAATTTTGGAGGATTTGGGTTATGTGAATGCTAGATCTGACTAGAAAAATGTAGCAGAGGCTCGATAAGGGTTTTGGACTCTGAAACTACACATGATATAAACACCTAGGAGAGGATAGGAGTGCTAGGAACAAGTGTCTGGATTTGGGCACTGGTGTCTAGGTAGATGTTGCAGATATGGGTCTCTCAAGGTTGATGGTGTTCTTTATCCTTTTATGTTTTTTTCTCTAGATTCATTTTTTGATATGAGAATGTACCTGTAACCTAAAAGAGAAGATTTCACCTACACATATCCACAAATTTCATCAAACCTAAAAAGGAAAATATAGAATGGGGAGTCAGATTGACCTCGATGGTCACCTGACAAGTGAAATTATGACCAAGAATTGTATTACATCTCAAAATCCATGTTGTTTTATGTGAGATTGTGTGTAATCATTCCCTAGGATGCCCTTGTGCAAATTATAGAAATGATAACAACATAGATGTAGAATGTAGAAAATATATAGAATATGTGTGATGGAATAAAACAAACTTCCCTTCCTATAATGTGTATGCAGAAGAATTTAGCCCTTGTCTCTTGACTGAATGTGCTAGATGGATGCTTTGAAATCCTTTTGTGCCTTTGGATAAAAGCTTAGGTGATAGTAGATAATGCTTAGTGCTTAGTCCCTTGTTTTGAAAGCATATATGTATATTTATATGATTCCCTTGTTTGAATTTCGTAATTGACATCTGGAAGGCCGACCCAAAGTAGTAACAAGTAGTTGAAAAGAGAAGGGTCTAAAAGGATAAGAAAAAGGAAAAGAATGATAGGAGCACCCAAGAGGATAGGAGTGCTTGGTGCCAGTGTCCCAACTAGGTGCTAGTGTCTGAGGCCAAAACAAGATAAAATAGTAAAATTATGACAAGAGTACAATATGTATAAATCTGGAATGAAAGTGTAGAAGACAAATAAAAAGGATAAAGTGCATTGTCAATTAATAGTTTTATTAGTTACAAATCATGTAAATGCTAATATGATTTTAGGACCCAGAAATGTACCCAAGTGCACATATTTTTTGTCTACATTTCCCCCCACTTTATGTTGTTGTGTGAATACACGATAGCATAAAGTAGATAGAAAATGCATACCCTATGATCTTTTAGAGAAATGTGTAGTTGATAGAATGCCGAGTGGACAAGTGAAGTGTGGAGTCATCATAAAGTGAAGCGTGGAGACTAAGAAAGAGAAGTGGACCCTAGGGATGAAGTGTATGTGTAGTAGAATGTTGTTGATTTAAAAAAATAGAATAATGCTAAACCCTAATAAAAAATTCATGTATGATAAATACATTCTAAATTACATATTTCACACAAGCAATAAGCTAATGAAATATTAAACCCTAAGTGCAAGAGAGAGAGGAAAGGACTTAACTGATTTATTCCTGATGTCGGGACTGTGTAGAATGGAGAAACTAATGAAACAGGAGGGAAGACTATCACAACTATGTTTTGAAAAATATAGAGTTATCGGAAAGAGCTGGATTAGGGCATTTGGACTAGGTGTTCAGGGCTCTTGGGCACCAAAGTCTTCTTTTGGTTGAAAGCTATTTTTTCTGGTGTCACAAGATGATCATTGGTATTCACTTTTGGTCGTATGTGTTTCACACTATGATCAAAAAATTCTCCTATAACTTGCAAATAGATGATGACCTGTAAAACCCTCAAACTACATCAAATCCCAAAAATAAAATATATAATATGGGGATTCAGACTGACCCAGGTAGTCATCCGATCGAGAGAACTTATGATCAAGAAAAATAATACATCTCAAACTCCAAGTAGTTTGTGTGTATGTGTGATAGAATCATGCCCTAATAATCCCTTGTGTAAGTGCACATGATAGTGAGCGAAAACTAGATGTACGAATGTAGATAATGTGTGGATGGTAAAATGAACTTCCCCTTCCTGTGAAGTGTATGTAGAAAATGTGCTCCCTTGTCCCCTTGTGTGAGTGCTTGATGGATGCCTTGGATGCTCTTAGATGTCTTTGGATACAACCTTAGGCAATGATAATAGATGCTTAGAGCTTGGTCCTTTATTTTGGTCACATAGCTTTGTATTAATATGATTCCCTTTTTAAAATTTTGTAACTAAAAACTGGAAGGGCTAAACATAGTAAAATAAGATGCCCAAAATATGAAAAAGACCCAAAAGAAGTTAGTGAGATAGAAAAGGGTCAGGGGCACCCAAAAGGACAAGGGCACCTGGCCGCTAACATCCTATCTGGGTGCTAGTGTCTGGAGTTATAAAAAATAAGTAAGTGAAATACCGACTAGGCTGTAGGGTGTGTAAGACCACATAGAAAGTGATAAATATAGATAAAAGGATAAATATAGCTACCAATTACTAGTTTTCTCACTTAAGAATCATATGAATGCAAGTATACTTTTAATAAATGTACCCAAGTGCATGATATTGTCTCTATATTTTCCCCCACTTTATGTTGTTGATTGAATACATGATAACATAAATTAAATAGAAGATGCGTACCTAATAACCACATAGAATTTGATGGTGATAGAATGACGAGGAGACAAGTGAAAGCGTGCAGTGATAAAAATGAAGCGTGGAAGCTAACAAAGAGGAACTGACCCCAGGGGTGAAGCGTATTGTGTTGTAATATGTTGAACCTGTTATTGTGCTTGATGTAGGGATGCTTCTTTTTGCGTATTAAGGAGGAACCTACAAAATAAGAGTGAAAGTGTAATCAAATTCATGTATTATGAAAACTCTGTAAAATTATGTAAATAAGTGTAAAAGTAGTAAAAGTAAAGTGTGCACCTGATGAACATGAGTGTAAAAGGATAGAAAATGTCTTGAAAATGCTATAGAAAAGTGATTTTTTTGGTCGATCTCACACCAAGAGTGAGGTTTTTTGGCTATCTCATGCCAAGAACAAGTTTTTTGGGTGATCTTACGCATAGTGCAAGTTTTTCAGGTGATGTCACGCCAAGTACAAGTTTTTTGGGTGATCTCACACCATGACAAAAGAGTATTGGGGAGAGAGGCCTAGTGTTACTCTCCTTCCATGTATGCTTCCCAAATTTATATGCCACTATAGATGGTGTGATCCATGTTTAGTTCCATATTGTTCCAAATGTATTGATTGTCCCAATTGAAGGATATTTTAGGAGATTGCATGTATTCTATATTCTTAGGCCAATGTTTGATCCTATGAAACTTCTCTATGAATTGTTATAGACTATGTTGATTTGAGAAATTATTTATATCTACCCCTAGGACATATGTTCCCAAGAGAATTTAGGAGCACCCATACACTAGTACATGTAGTTGGGTGTTGGTTTTTGTGCTTAATTGAGGACCTAAGTAAGATTATGGGTCATTTCTGTAATTGTAGTTTGTTTTGTTCCTGTGTTGAATTGTATTGTATTCTTGTATGGGGTGAGTGATTCACCAAATGTTTTCCCCCCTTTTTTGAGGTGCATGTGACATCGTGAGGAGAATGTGGCCCAAAGAGATGAACTCATACTGATATAAAACTATATCCCTACAAAGCGGGAGGGAATGTGCATTATAGAAACCAAGGAACATGCAAACAAAGTGGCTAGATATGTGTGTTAGTAGAAAAAGAAGAAAACGTGTCATATAAAAGTAGCGGAAAAAGAAAATGTGCATACAAAAGAGAGACCGCAAAAAAGTGGGTTTCATACATGGGACATCGCTCACAATGTCACAAGACAATCAAGGCCGAAGCGAGCCAAAAGCATACAAATGTGCATACAAGACAAAAGGCATAACCCATAAACAATAGAATACAATGGAAAACAATGTCAAGAAAAGTGTAACAAAAAACCATGGTGGAAAATAGTTCCTGTAAGGTAAATGTTGCACTTGAAGTACCTGTTAGCATGTTAGAAAGATAAAGAGTATGTCAAAGCTCATGTATAGATAAATGGAAAGTAGTGTGCTAAGAATAATAGGAGTAGTAAATAATGAAACAATAACACCTGTTGATGTGTAAGAGTAGAAATGTAGATTCCCCTAGAAGCCTCGGTGGGACTGGTAAGAGGTACAATGCCAAACATCATTGCTGCATGTAAATATCTGTAGGAATTTTGTATTCACAACTAGATAACAAGTGAATGCGCATGTGTATATAGAAAATGTATTGACATACTAAGTATCAATCTAACATAGTAAGTAAAGTGTACATGTTAGTATAAAGAAAGAAAGATTAAATGCAACCAAGATATGTAATATGCTATGAGTGTGAATGGGGTGAAATGGTATGCAATGTGAATTTGATAGGAGCAGCGTGCCCCCCAGTAGAATGTGTATGAGTTTGAGATGAGGTTAATTTATAAAAGACCCCTCAACAACCAAGAATGAACCATAGAACAAGAGTGTGTCATCAAAAATGAAAGGGATACTATGATCATGAATTGCAGAGCATAAGGAGTAATGCGGTGGGGTTCATGATTAAAACCTCAAGATCAAGTATGAACATGAACTAGAGCATCATAGGGTAGTATGATGCATAAAGTGTAGAAATATGAGGTGTGGAGCATCAAATGTTCATGGATTATAGTATGCCCTCAACAATCAAGTATGAACCTTGGAATAAGGAGTGCATCATAGGGTAATGATGATACAAAGTGTATCAAGTTGTGTAAGATTAATGCTTAGAAATATGAAGTATGAAGCACAAAGCATAATAGTAGAAATGAGAGACACCTGAGAATTCTAGGAGGGGGTAAATGAGTGTGATGCCCCCCAAGTGTATGATGTAGAGAAGAATCAAGTAACATCATCTAAGAGATCATCATTGTCATGGTTGAAGCCAAATGGAGAAGCATCAGAGACCTGGTAAGCAATAGTATGGGGTTTATCATGTAAAGAAGCCATTGTGGCGTAAATTATACATGCTCATTGTGTATTCTTCATCAATGAAAGGTGGTAGTGGAAAACCATGTGCATACCATAGCAAGTAAGATTTTGTGTATACTCGAGAAATGAATCATTGCAAATAGAAACATGACCAAAAGGCATGGGAAATGTGATATCAATATGATTAGGATCTAAAGTGCCACCAATGTAGTTAACCCAAGACTTCCCAAGTATAAGTGGAGAAGTGTATGCAACAAATATTGATAAATGGAAGACACATGGAGGCCATAAGAAATAGTAATGTGAAACATATATGTGATAGAGGTGAGGAGAATGGGGTGGAGGGAGGAGATCAAAAAGTGTGAATCCAAGCCAAGCCAATCCGTTGTGCATGTAAAATAGTGTCAGAGCAAGTGGATTGAATGCAATGTGTGGCTAATAAGAATTATGTATGAAAATCATGCATGTAAAAGGAGGTATTGCTGATGCAAAGGGCTCTTGGATATGAGGTGGTATGATGTGCAATGTATGGAAAGACCCCTGAAAAAGTATCATAGCATTAGTGGAAGGAGGGGGTTTCTTGAATGGATATTCACTAGGCCAATAACAACGAAAGTATCATTGAAGTAGGACTCATTGATTTTTATAGGAGTAAAGTTAAGATTGTGTAATGTGTTCATCATTAAGCTCTATGACATAAACCTCATCATCAGAATCATCAGTGTTGGCATTGTCATGTTAATAGCAGTATCAAGGATATTGGTAGGAACAAAGCTAGATGTAAGAGCGAGAGAAGTCTCGACAGGCGGAATGGTGGTGGTGATTGGAGTAGACAAGGTGGGTGAAATGATATTAGTAGTGTGAGTGGGAATGGATGGTACACTTATAGAGGTGGAAGAAGGATGTGAAGCACTAGATTGACCAATATCATATGTAAAAATATTGCTATATGGAATAGGCTGCGATGGAGAAATAGGCATATTAGTAATAGGGTCTATGCGACAGAACTTGAATGGGTCAGGGTCAGTAGCAATGGTATGTTCATAACCATCATGTAATAATTTAATGCACCAATGAACTGTAGATAGGACAACATGCATTGCATGAATCTAGGGTTTACCCAATAAGAGATTAAAGTGAAATGAGGCATTGATAACGAAGAATACTGTAGGAAAAATCTTAGGCCCAAGATTTTATAGGTAATATGATAGTGCCTAGGTATGTGCACATAGTGGAATCATAAGCATGAATGAGAGTGGAATTTTTAGTAATTAGATTATCAATAATGCCAATTTTCTTGAGAAGGGAGTGAGCACATACATTTATAGCAAATCCGTTTTCAATGAGTACACACCTGAAAAAAATGGCTCCGATAATAGCAGTGATGAGAAAAGGTGCAAATGGATTGTCAATAACAAAGGGAGGTACATGTCCTCATCACTAAATGATATAGTGAGTGGAATATTTTTGAGAGACCGAATAAGATGTGTGAAGGCCACTGGTGAATTAGTGCTTTCAATGTCGATAGAACAAAGGGAGGCTTATAATGTATGATGACAATTGGGTGCACTGCATAATAAGGTCATAAAGAGAAATATTTTTCGGAGTATTCTTGAGATTCTCAATGATGTCATAACCCTTAGAAGTGGTGGTAGGAGCTTGTAGAAATGATAGGTGGTGGGATAGAAATGGGTTGAGCCATAGGAGGATGAGTGCAATGATTGGTTACTAACATTAATAGTTGGATCAACCATAGGAGTAATGAAGTGAGGAGGATGCTGAGTATGAACTTGCATAAAATCAATAGTGGTAGTAACCATGTGCAGAAACCTTAGTTGGGGTGAAATAAGGATAAGAATATTGATCTATGAATTCAGAAGGAGGAAGATTGCAATGAATTATCAAAAGGTAGGGTTTGATTGAGTGGGTTCACCAAATGATTTAACAAAAATAGAATTTTATTAAACCCTAATTTGTAGAGTCATGTATGATAAATAAATGTTAAAGTATATATTTGACACAAGCAATAAGCTAATGAAATATAAAACCTAAGTGCAAGAGAGAGAGAGAGAGTAAAGGACTTAGCTGATTTATGCCTGATTCCATGGAACTGATTGGGACTGGAAAACCGATGAACAGGAAGGGAATACTATCGTAATTATGCACTAGATAAATATTGAGTTATTAGACAGAGTTGGACTAGGGCACCTGGACTGGGTCAAGGGTGCCTGGGCACTAGAGTGTGACTTCTGGGTGCCCGTGACTATGAAAGTGGTTCAGAACCTGATTTTTGTAGTGTCATACAGGAGTGTTGCCAATGTTAGTCACTTGTGTGGTTTCTTATATGTCACACCTTGTCTGCAGAAGTCACCTGGTAACCTACAAAGAGATGCTGACCTACAAAACCCTCAAATTACATCAAATCCCAAAAAGAAAAGATGTAATATGGGGAGTTCAGACTGACCCTGACGGTCACCTCGACTAAGTGAACTTACGACCAAGCGCTATACTACATCTTAAACTCCATGTATTTTTTGTTCTGTATTTGTGTGTGTGTGTGTGATAGAATGGTGCCCTAGGAAGCCCTTGTGCAAGTACACGTGATAATAGGTGATAGCTAGATGTACCAATATAAATAGATGTGTGAATGGCAAAATGAACTTCCCCTTCCTATGAAGTGTATGTAGAAAATGCAGTCCCTTGTCCCTTGAATGAACGTTCTAATGGATGTCCTTTGATGCTCTTAGATGCATTTGGATGTAACCTTAGGTGATGATAATAGATGCTTAGAGATTGGTCCTTTATTTTGGTGACATAACTTTGTATTTATATGATTCCCTTGGTTGAACTTTGTAATTGACAACTGGAAGGCTGAAGCCATTAGAAAATAAGATGCCTAAAAGATGAAAGAGAATCCCAAAATAGAGTGATTAGGGATGGAAAAGAGGTCAAGAGTGCCCATAAGGGGATGAGGGTGTCTGGGCGACTAGTGTCATCATGGTCTGGGTGCTGGTGTCCGATAGTCCATAAAATGATAAGAAAGTGAAATATCAACTAGGCCGTAGGGTGCACAAGGCCAGAATAGAAGACATGAGAAACAAAGACAAAGAGGCTGAAGATATAGTTATCAATTACTAGTTTCCTCGCTTAGGAATCATATGAATGCAAGTATGCTTTTAGGGCCAAGAAGTTTACCCAAGTTTGTGATATTGTGTCTACATTTGTGTTTGTTGATGTGAGCTTCTCCTTGTTGCGTATTAAGGATGGACATGAAAAAGAAGAGTAAAATATTAGTCAATGTCCCGTATATGATAAATCAAAGTAACATGTATATAAGTAAGTAAGAGTGTGAAAGTATGTACAAGGAAAGTGTGTAAATGATAAGTAAGAGAGTATGAGATGGAAAATTGTCCTGATTTACATGGAGATGTTACTGAGTTTCTTGTCAAATGGTGAGGTTTTCAAGCGATCTCAAGCCAAGAGTGAGTTTTTTTTTGAAATCTTGTGCAAAGTGCAATTTTGTTTTTTGATCTCACGCAAAGTGTAAGTTTTCTGGGTGATCTCACGTAAAAAGAAAAGGGATGGAGAGAGAGAGCTCTAGTTTTTCTCTCATTCCATAATGCTTCCCAAATAAGTACCACTACATATGATATGACCCAATTTGTTCTAATTAGTCCCAATTGTAACTGAAATATATTGGTAAATTGAATTCTATAACTAAAGGCAAGTTCCTACAACTCTGGAACTATTTTGAAAGATATTGGAGATCATGATGAAATGTGAAATTATCAGTTTTTTACCCCTAGGAAATTAGCACCCATGGCAGGATACAAGTGCTAGGCATTAGTGTATGCTACCGGGCGTTAGTGTCCTCTCTGTGTGTGAGGTCCAAGCATGATTATGGACCATTATGTGACTATATTTCTATGTTGATTCTATACTGTGTTGGTATATAATGTAGATATGAGTTGTTGTATGGGTGATTTGATCACCCAATAGATACCCCCCTTCGTTTGAAGTGCATGCAAAGACTGTAAGAGAATGTTGTCTAAATGAGACAACTTGATACTCAGCTAAAGTGGAGATAACTGCAAGGGGTAGGGGATGTGCTTGGTAGAAACCAAGGCACATGAAAACAAATAGAGGCTAGTACAAATGTTATTGTAAGAAAAGATAACATGCAATAGAAGATAATGTAATAAGAAAAAAAGAAGACAAGATAGACCACAAAAAGAAAAGTGCATATGTATAAAATAAAGATAATGACATACTAAATATTTTTCTAACATAATAAGCAAATTGTAAGATGTAAGTAGTATAAGATAACAAGAATAAATACAACTAATATATGCAAATGTTGTATGAGTGTAATGGTGTGATGATGATAGGAGCAACATTTCCCCTAATGGAATTGTATGAGAAGAGGTTCATTTATAAATGCTACCTCAACAGTCAAGAATGAACCATAAAACAAGAGTGTGTCATCAGGAAATGAGTGTAGCACGTGATAGTAGATGCTAGAAATATATATTGTGAGGCATATAGTGTGAAGTGTGTAGATGATGTGAGGTTCATAGATGAATTCTTCCCTCAACAGTCAAGTGTGAACTATAGCACTAGAGTGCATCATCAGGTAGTGAAGAGAAAATATGTGAACCAATGACGTGGTGATGTTTAGCAAGATATTCGTGAAGCATGGAGCGAGAGAGAGTAATAGATTTTATGAAATATGTTTGGTGAAGTATTGAGCTTGAAGTGTAGGAGAGTAGAGGATGTGAGGTTCATGGATGAAGTGTGCCATCAAGAGTCAATTGTGAACCATAACACTAGAGTGATTCATCGTGTAATGATGGTACAATATGTGCACCAAAGAGGTAAGAGTTATTAGAAAGCTAAACATGAAGCATGGAGTGTGAAGTGTAGTAAAGAAGATAAGAATGGAAAATAGAGACATTTTATAGTGATTGAGAGGGAGGGGAAAGTGTGATGCCCCCCAAGTGTGTATATTATGAGCTGCTGGAACATGAATGTGATCATTGTAAGTAAGAATATCTAGAGTATATATAGTGCACTCAAGGATGTCTATCGTATATGAAGTAATTTGTGTACCATGAATAGAAGGATCCATAAGTAAGAATGAGTAACAAAGCACATATGGAGTAGTATAGGAGCATAGAGAGATGTAGAAAGGTTTTCACATAGTGTAGATACGAGAATGTACTACTAGAAATATTGATATGAATCGCAAACAAGAGTAATGCATAGATGTGTATGTGAATAATATGGATAGAAAAATGTTGAGTAGAACATGTAATCATGAGGAGGTGAGAGTTCAATCCCCCCAAGTGTGTGAGTATTGGAGATCTATGTTGGAGTTTGAAATGTGTCATAATAAAATATATGATTTCCATAATGGTAGGTAGGAGTAAGGGTATGACCAGTAGATGAGATTGTCGGTCTAAAGGAGAAAATGTAAGTAGGAGACTGATCGTAGATTTTTTCAAGTGAATTGGTTCTTTTATTTGGATGTTGGTGGCTTATTTGGGATTGGTAACTCTATAGAGGACTTGAGAGGAGTGGGTGATGGGGAAAGGATTTTTAGATGTGGTTGCTTAGTTTGAATTGGTAATGAGGTAGAATAATTCATAGGAATAACAGATGGAGGATGAATTTTGAGACGTGGTGTGACACTGGGTTGGATAGGAAGCTTTTGACTGATCGAAGAAGGAACAAGAGTGGTTATGTCCTGATGATCACAAGACATGGATGGATCAGATTTGGGAGCCCATTGGGGTTTACCAATTGGAGTTGAGTCTATAATAGAATGTTGTGAAACAAATGAAATGAAACCTTGATGCTTAAGGTGCTTAATTCTTCGTTTTAAAGCATATAAATCATTATCATTATGTCCATTAATTATGTGATAAATGTAAAAATGGAGACCCATATATTTGGCAATCCGATAAAGAGGGTAACAATGAGTAGTTGACAAGTTAATGAAATGGTGATTGAGGAGCTGGGGAAGAATATCATGTTGCTTTATGTATTTATATCAAACCTGAGAGGTAGTGGTAGCAGTAAGAATTGGGGTTCAATTTAATGATCACATGTGGTAGAAATAGGATTAGGATGAGGTGTAGAAGAAGAGCTACCATGGGAATGAGAAGCTTCCTTGAGATGTTTGATTTCAACTACGAGATATGTAATCGTAGTTTCCATGGCTTTAATTTTATCTTGAAATTAACATTGTAAAGCTTGAATTGAATTGTAAATGGATTAATTAGTTGTGGTATCAGGACCAATAGGGTCATCAAAGAGACGATCAAAGATGGAACTTGTGTGGGTGGTGTATTGCGATGGAGGTAAATAGTGTCTAGGGATTATTGGAGAACATCTTTTCAAGGTGGGTGCATTTGAAGTAATTGGTGTAAGGAGATTTTAAGAGCCATGAAATAATATCAAACATATTAGGAAAAATAAGTATCCAAATGTTTGATCATGAGTGGGGTTCACCAAATAATTTAATATAAATTGAATTAAAACTTATTACATAGTAAATACTATAATGAATGATGTACAAATGATAACATACAATAATACGCAAGAAAACAATCCTATAGAAATGTGGAAACCCTAAGTAAATGAAAGAGAGGAGGAGACCTAACTACTTTTGGGGGATCTGGATGTGATATGGGTTATGTGACTACTATATTTGGCTAGAAAGAGTGTCGTAGAGGCCTTATGATAGTTCTGGAATCTGAAAATGCACAGGACAAAAGCACCTGGGAGAGGATAGGAGCGCATAACACAAGTGTATGGATTTGGGCACTGGTGTCTAGGTAGATTCTGCAAATATGGTTATCTTAGGGACATATGATGATCACTGCCATTTTATGTCTTTCGTACGGTATTCATCGTATGATTTGTGAATGTACCTATAACCTGTAAGAAAAGATTTCATTTGCGCATACCCACAAACTGCATCAAACCTAAAAATGAAAATGTAGAATGGGGAGTTGAACTGACCCTGATGGTCATTCAAAGAGTGAAATTATGACTGGGCATTACACTACATCTTAGACTCCATACATAATTCACTGTGAGAGATTGTGTAATGATTCCCTTGTGTAAGTTGCACAAATGATAGTGGCCTAGATCTAGAATGTAGTAAATGCATTAAATGAATGTGCTAGATGGGATGCAAGCTTAGGTGATAGTAGATAATGCTTAGTGATTTTTCCGTTATTTTGGAAACATTACTGTGTATTTTTATGATTCCCTTGTTTGAATTTTGTAATTGAGAACTAGAAGAATGACCTAGAGTAGTGAAAAGTAATTAAAAAGTGAAAGGGGTCCAAAATGATAAGAAAAAGGTAAAGAAGAATAGGATTTCCTAGGAGGACAGGAGCGTTTGGCGCTAGTGTCCCAACTGGACACTAGGGTCTAAGGCCATAACAAGATAAAACAATCAAATGCTAGAAAGATTGCAAGATGTATAAAGCCAATAAATGTGCAGAAGTAAAAGCAAAAGGATAAAGGGAGTTTTCAATTACTAGTTTTCTTCCTTAGGTATCTTGTAAATGCTATCATGCTTTTATGACCTAAAAATGTACCCAAGTGCCTAGATTTTGTTTCTACAATGTTAAACTTGTTGTAAAATTTAAATGGTGAAGCCTAAGATTACTATAACAAATGGGCTATAGAAAAAAAAAATTGTTGACATTTCAAATGCTCAAAAAGATAAGGTTGTCATAAGATTAACTCATTCTTTGCATTTATATTTTAGTTTTACATATTTTAACTTTTAACCTCATAATATTTATTTTTTCAAATACATTAAAATATGAAAAATTGAATAATGAAGTATTGATCTTGGATCTTCATCTCAAGAATGCATGCAAAATTTTGAATACTGCTATTTCACTTAAGGAAAAAAAAATTCTTTAAATAAATAGAAAAACACATTGAATAAAATAATTCAGGTGTATGGCATGGATCCAAAGATATTGTTCAAGCAGAAATCAAATGTGGATCATAGTTTTCTTTTAGTAGGTAATGTAGCCAATCAAAATAGGGAAAATATCGCTATTCTCAATGCTACAATAGATGATCTAATTAAATCAAGAGAACCAGTGATAGAAGATACAAGACTAGAGGGAACATCTTGGAAATTAGAATGATATTTGACTCAATTCCTTATATTGTGTAATTGTATTACTAAGAAGAATTGAAATGTAAATCTCAAATTACAATAAGAGATTTCTTACTTTTGTAAATTATTTTGTAACAATAAACAAATTATTAATATATATTTTTTCATAGCATCTTAGTTGTTTTGTTTTTCATAACAATGTAAAGTATAATATCTGAGTTTTATTTGGTCTTATTTTTTCATATCTTGTATTGCACAAAAATTATAAGAAATAAGGATAATGAAATCATTTTACCAAAAAATATACATAAATAATATCAATTTCGTATAATATTCTATATAGGAATAAATATTTATAATACATACCTATTACCAAGAAAAAAACCTAAAACTTAGGCAGCAGAAACAATCCTTGAGCAAGCCCTTTTTCTTTAGAGACATTTATATCTATTGTGTCAGCAGAGCATCCAATTCCTAGGTCAATATTAATACCATCTTTATTGTTTAGTGTATTAGTGACTTCTCTTCTTTTAGTAAGTGAAGTCCAAATGGTAAGTTCCCTTTCATAAGGAATTGTGTCCATGGGATAACATGAAACATACAATCTCATACATGTCCCCAGATTTTTATCCAATCTGTTTTGATGTTTTGATTTAACAAAAGATAATTCACTAAAGACCGTTTCATCTTCCAATAATAAAAAAAATCATCATTTGAAAAGTTCATAAAATTGAAAATATTCACTAATATTTTTCTACAGGACGTTGTTAGGATATAGTTTTTTCATTTAGATACCAATATTTATCAATCATTGTAAGTCCAAAATGGGCTGACTGGGATGTTAGTAATTCTTTTTACAAAATGCCTTGAATTTCAACTCCATTTATATGTACGAAATTTATGAAACTCTTAATCAGAGAACTCATATATTTGAGAAATAGATTACTTTCTAATTCTTAACTATGGCCATCAAAAATGTTTCAAAATATGGGATTCACTTCTCCCATGGCGTCAAGTAGGTCATCCCTTTTAAAAAGATATCAAATTTATGGACATAAGCTTTGTGAAATCTTCCTCTATTTCATCTGTGTATCACAAATAACAATTCCATTTAAAACATGCATTACGAGAACTTACTAAATTTCTTCTCCAATCAAATAAGTTCTTTTTTAAAACTATACATTGTTACCTCCTTCTCATTAATAAAGATACAAAGATAATCCTTAATATTTAATGTCAAATAATAATTAGTATCCTTATTTAATGTTATTTTTTTCCAATTCTCAAATACAGACTCTAGAAAACTTTATTGCGACACATAAAATATGTAAAGTTTGAGACACACATTTTCTCAACTTTATGAAATCAACAATATATATGGACCTCTCTTTAGCATGTTTAAGTTATAAAAAATTATTTCCTTCAACATAGGAAGAATACCAATTAATGTAAGTAATGTTTCCATATCTATTAAATGGTAGCATAGATCTTTTACCTTGTCAACTTCTCTACAATATTAACATATAAAACCTGCCAACGATGGATATTCTTCAAAAACTCTACATGCAGGTTCATATATGGAAATCCACCTTGCATTAACATATTTTAGAATTTATTTAGCATCAATCACTCTAATTGAAAAATTTTAGAACTTTAGAAATATTTTCAGACTGTTAGACATATCTGCATTCAAGTCTTAGATAAGCTCTTCAACTTTCACAACTCTTTCAAATGTGCTAACTATTTTTTTATGAAAGATTCATTATATGAGTCATGAAGTGGATAGAATCATATATGGGATATCAATGATTTGTATTGGAATGCAAAGACCATTTATGTTCCCTGCATTAATAATGATCCATTTTATACCAACACATGCCAACTTAGTAGCAATAGTATAATCGTCCATCCTAGCTATATCCGATAAATTTGCAATAACCAACTTATAAAGGTTCTTGGTATAGTATTTTTCTATCATTTTATGGGTTGATAATAAGTTAGGCTACCTTAGATGGTTCTCAAAAGTATAAACATGAATGGAAACCTATGATGTGTTTTTAATTGTTGTGACCTTATCAATAGAAAGTGAGATAAATCGTGCATTTTTTACATTTTCTTTCAATTCCTCCTCAGTCATCACTAGACATTTTTCCATTTCCCAAGCACTGCTGTCTGACCGATGCGATTATGGAATATTAGGGAATCCATAATGTTGAAATAAAATTTTATAATCTAGAAAATCAGAAATAGGTCTACCCTTTTTTATAATGTGGTAAATAGTTGAGAGCTATATTTTTTGGCACGTAGATTAGGTTGAACAACTTTTCCTAAGTCAGCTATAATTTTTCCTCTTTTGTCAACAATATATTGTTTCCGTTTCTATTCATTTTCACACTCTACTGCATATCTTACATGCATGCATTCTTTTACATTTTTCCATCTCTATGTTCCTTTTATTTGAAAATGTTTTTTCTTAACTGATACACATATTTTACCACAATATTTCTGAATTGTGTCCAACTTGAGTTGCCTTTTTTTTTTTCATTTCAAATTTTATAGCTACAAGTTGTACATTTACATTCTATTGGAGTATCATTAACTTTTTCTAGTTCTACTGGTTTAATGAATGGATACTTAGCTTCCCATTTGAACTTAAAAGACCTTCCAACAGTCTATTTTCTTCTCTTTCTTTGCACAACTTTTGTGTTGTATTTTCAACTGAAATAGATGTTTGATCACTATGTATAGATATATCTTATATTTTGTACACATCATCTTTGAGAACGTCGTCTATTCTCTTCCTTTTCAAAGAGTTAATAGTATAATTTCAAGCTGAAATTGTTGTTTGGTGACAGGAAATGTATTCTACTTGTTGCATATCGTAATCATGAATGTGATCTCCATCCAATGTAGGCACATCATAAGGATCATTCTGAAGTGGAGGCATGTATTCTAATTGTTATAAATCGTATTCATGAATTTCATCTAATGTAGGCACATAATAAGTATTTTCTTCAAGTGGAGGCATGCCATCATGACTAATATTCTGAGGTGGTGACAAGTTATTATGATGAATTATTTCATCTGGAATATCACTATCAGTGGATTCTGCATAAAAAAGGGTATTTGAATTTTTTTACTATAAAGTTTATTATTGTAATTTGTAATTTGAAAATAAATAAGAATTCTTAATTATTAAGTTAATACATAATGCATGTATTTGGTGTCAATGTTGGTTTTATGTACATGACCCCTTTTGTAGATTGGTAAAATAAGATAAAAGATTCCCTCATTTCAATGATTATCCTGCCAGGGCCACCACGTTTCAATTCTCAGCCGAACCTAGGTGAGGTGCTGATGACCATCTTGATTGTCGGTCAAGTGTCTGTATTGTTTGGGATGGTGCCTAAAATATATGGTCATGTTTCTGGATTATATGGTTGGGCATCTAGACTCTGTAGTCAGACTTTTGGTATACGTGGCTAGGCGTATAAACATTTTTAATGGGCATCTAAAGTATGAGCTTAGGTGTTTGGATCAATGGATATTATTAACAGACATATGTAGTATGTCGTCGGGTTGCTAAAACATGTGGGGCGTCTGTGCAATATTATAGTCAGGCATATAGACTATGCAGTTATGTGTCTAGACTATGCGGTTGATCATCAAACATATTTTATGGAAGTGAGCCATGACATTGGAATTTGGCGAAAGCTTATTTTTTTAATAGTATATATTTGCGAATGTACCCAATTTTTTTTTTGAGGCAACGATGATATACATGCATAAGTATGAAATTTATTTTAAACAGTAGGCGAGCCAATCGACACAAAAAAATTGCTATGTGAAATTTTAGGCAAAATGTTGCTCCGTATGACTCCTCAAAATCGCCATATGAAAATTTTAACTATTCGAGAATTAGCGTAAAATTGCCACTATAATTTACCATGGCTAGTGGTGAAGGAGACTCTAACATTGAACCAACCAATTCAAATGTCGATGTATGACACCAATGAGTTTGACTTAGATAGTAATTAGTGTTATCCTCTATTTGTCAAACTAGCGACCATGGAAATAACTATAAAAGAAGTGTTAGGTCATGTGTTTAAACCTTAATGATAATTTTTTTAGCAATGGAAAAGTCAACAAAAGGGCGAAGGTCCTGAAATTTTTTCCTTATATAGATACTCATGACAATGCTTTAAATTTTATGCATGGTAAGAACTTGGAATGTTGAGGAGATAATTTCAACTACAAATCCATAAGCATAACATTAGCATGTGGTATTTTGTTCTCAGGATTAAGGGATGACGAATAGCCTACAATAATGGTCTATAAAGATGGTGCAAAACCACCTTACCAACCACGTGTTTTATTTATCAAATCCAAGTACTACATTGACTTGACATGGGATGTTGAGTCCATTCCACATGTCCTTGTCTCTAAAGTGTCTTGAGACATGCACAAGTAAATTACCCTTTTATTGATGTGTTTTCTAAGCACCCACAAATCATAAGGGTTTTCATTGCAAAGAACACCTATTGATATTAGCAATATTGACCAACCATATCTTCTTTTAATTCAAGACATCTTCAAAGTACGTTGCCTCAATGAATTTTGCACCCACCCACTTTCTCCTTCAAACGATTCATAAAATTGGCACATGGGCATTTTGTGCATGGTTGTAACAAAGAAGAGTAAATAGCATAAGTTCCACCTCCAACATTTTCCCCACCCCTTTGAGTCTCCTCCCTCAATTACCTTCTTCAGTGTGCCTCTTCCTCCTGCACTGTTTCACTCCCTCATGTTTAACTTCTTCAATGCATCCCCTTTTGTGTCTCCATTGCATCATTGCCATGTGATTAATGCTAGTTTTTAATTTAGAGGACTACTTTCTTGGTTATTGATATTTTTTAATGGCGGATACTATTTCATCATTTATTTTATCACATTATAGTAAATATTCACGCATCAATTTATATGTGTAATTTAAAGAGACGAGGATGTCAAATTTTTACAAACTAAAACCGTCTAAGCGGCCATCAAATTTAAATATTAACTCTTATGTACATATTTATCATGGACAACGGGGAACTTAGAACTTTCTTTGCTCATTCCCAAATTTATATAACAAAAATCTGGAACATTTGAGTTGGTCTCCATTTTCATCGATATTCCACAATTAGTCCTTACTCTACAATTCATCCATATTCCACAATTCGTCAGTACAAAACTCAGTGCGAGAGAAACAGTGCACCTTCTCATCTGCATACAACTCCCACAGTGCAATTCCGTTTACACTCTCCATTGTAAACCATTCCTCGGCTAACGCTGCAATTGATTTGCCACCATCCCGAGTAAAACTACTTTCTTCCTTCCATCCGAGCTCGTCAATGCTTTCACAAATTGGAATTGTAGAACTTGTGCCGCATGCGTACTCTGCTTCCTTTATATGGTTTCCATGCATGCTGCTACCACATTCCTGGAGATTATTATTTTTCTTCAGATGGGTTCTCCAGTAATTCTTGATTGCGTTGTCTGTCCTGCCCGGTAAACTCTCTGCAATTCGAGACCACCTGAATTTCAAACATTAGTAGAGTAAGAAAATACCCATTTGACATGACATCGTACTGTAGATAACCCCAACAAAACATTTGATGTACAACATTATGCCATACCTGTTTCCCCAACGATCATGTAAATCAATGATCAAACGTTCTTCCTCTGGTGTTATGTAGTTGTGATTAAGATTGGGTCGAAGGTAGTTAACCCATCGTAGCCTGCAACTCCTTCCATTTCTCTTAAGCCCTGATTCATTCAAGAACACATATTTACATAAACGTTTTCCATCCAAATTCATAGTCAAGAACAATATTCAGATGTAACATACCTGCTTCTTTGGCTAAAACATCCCAACGCCCTGCACCATGTATTGTAACATAAGAAGTAAGCAGCATATCCTCCACCAAAGTCCATGGGCCTTTCTTAATCTTTTCATCTTGCTTAGTGACAGCAAGAGTTATGTTCGCCATTAGAAATGTCCGCGTTCAAATCTGTGAAAAGTTTCAGTGCTCCATTTAAGGACACATCGAATGAAAATGCTTCCTATAAAACAAAGCTAACGTCTACACTTGGCAGGGAATAATACGTGGGTATTTGTTTATAGTATCGATTTGGATTTGCCAGAAGATACGAGGAAAACGGCACAAGACATTTTTTCAAACATGGCGATGGGTTTGACATGTATTGTATATAGTAAGGAGGCCCATGAACAGAAATTATACTTTTGTCGCTTTAACACACGTTTAGTTTCCATTTATAATCTTAGTTCTTAAAGAGGAAAATCTGACAGTCGGTGCTCGATATATCCATCTCGATTTCTTAGATTCAAAAGAGAGACGAATATGTATCGAACCGAATTGTTAAACGACACGCGGTAGGACATTCGAAGCTATTTTAAGCACTCCGAGATTACATGCAACTCATGTGGCTGCACATTATTGGCTAAAAGTTCAAGATATATGTCGGTGAGCACTCATTTTGCTGAATCGAAGTGGCAGACTGCTTTTGGCGTTTTAAAATATATTTCTAATGTTGGACCTACATAATCAAAGAAGTAAATTGTTTGTATGTAGTCCATTTCTTGCGCATAAGTGGAAGACCTATTTAAATTAACAAATGGTAGAAGCATTATTTTAAACAATAAAAACATATTAAATATGAAAGTAGAAATATTGTTAAATATTAATAATCAAGAATGTATTTGAATCCACATTCAAGAAGATAAATTGGCAAAAAGAATGTGTCCACATTCATGTATGGAGTCTCGCGCGCGCGCACACACACACGTGTGTGTATATATGAGTAGTTATATTTAACATTTAAAAGATAATTTATTTATTTTTTGAATTTTATTATTATATATTAAAATTAATATTTACACAAAAATTAAGTTCGTCTCACCATTTTTTTAATAGAAAACTTTATATATATATAAGGTAAATAGTTAGTTTTGAAGGGACTAAAAATCCCACCAGTACAAAAGGAGAAAATATATAATATTGAAGGAAAACACAATACAACCTCTACCAGTAGCCGAAGAAAGACCAAAGCAAAGAAAACCAACTATAATGCCCCCACCCACCCCCCTCGATTAGAGACTTCGAGCCACCATTGTAAGGGAATCTTTCAGGTTGGTAGCGGTTTTCAGCAGAAGATGGAGAGAAACACATCCTAAAAGTTTTTTTTTGACTTGTCAATCTCCTTGCATGATAAATATAACACTATGTTCGAGATCCAAAGGGTAACCACGTTGGAACCCAAGTTAAAGTTTTAATTTTGCAGTAATAATATATTGGCATTGTACAAAACATTACAAGAAACTGTGCTAGACACAACTTTGCCTATAGTCGTCATAATATCAGTCTATGGCTTGGATAAATGAGTCCTACACTCAAATTGACTGATCTGGATTTTTTTATTTACATGAAGCGGTTTCATTTTCCTCAGAGTTAAAAGGAAACTCTTTCCTAACAATGGCTTGTTGTTCTATGCAGAGGAAGAATAATATATATTAATGGGAAGCGCTTCATTCTTAGGTAATGTCTAGCTGTGATGAATTTACTTCTTCTACTTCTGTGCACATCTTCTACGAGAACTATAACCTGAGCATCACCATTCTCCTTTTTTCCTGCTCTTTATCTTTAATTTCATGTAGTCATTTCATTTATTAAGACATTAAAAGTTCCCTTTTCTACTATCCCACTTCTGTTTCTGTCAGATTTGTCTCTTTCAATCTTTCTCTATGTTCAACCACTGCTCTGCCAATTATTTTGATTGGAATGCGCTGATAATTGGATTTTCACATGTGGTTTGCTAAAAAAACCTTGGAAGTTTCCAAGAAAATGTAGAGATCTTTAATCTATGGAATCATTTCCATGTTGTGCTAAGAGGATAGCTTTGAAAGTGTTGTTTTTATTTCACAAATGTAACCAATAGGTATCTACAAATTGGTTCACCCTTACCACCTTTTTTCCCCATGGTAGAATTGAAATAAGAGGTTTGGAGTAGGGTATGAACAACTGCCAAAGAATTTGGAAAAAAAGAGGAATTTTTTAGATGTAGTTCAAATACCACTTTTTCATATATGTAAAGGCGGGAGACTAAAAAGGAACATGGACTATTGGATAAAATGCCTTGAATGAATGCATCATCATAAAGAACGCTAATTGGTTGACAAAATGCATTAAAACAAAATGGTTTCATGGAATGTTTCACTGTTGGTGTGTGTTACTTTCCGCATCATTAGGTGAGTCATCTCACTTAGGTGAGATCATAGGTCCATGTGTCATTTAGGGGTCATTATGAGATTCTCTTACGTGTCAGTGCATCATATGCGTAATTGGGAGTTACACTTCTATTTTGGGAATGTAACTCCCCCTCTCTACTCGAGTTGTCATGATTACAGCACTGGGGGTTACTCAACACCTCTTATATGTACACCCCATTTGATCTATGAGATAGAGGAGAGTTTTATGGCTAAACCAGGTTCTGCTTGTGTTTCAAATCTTTGCATGCACATTCGGTTGATGCTCGCTCCTCCCAAGATCTCTTCACACTGCCGTTTGCACATTTGTTGATGTGCATGTCATCCCTTGTGATCCTCTCTTGCGGGTTTTAAACCCTCTTTCATTTACTAGTCGGAAATGCACAATAGGATTTGTGGAAAAAAAGGCATTGGGAAATCACAAGCCAATGCAAGTCACTGACTTAAAGTGAGGATGAAAAGCCGTATGTTATCTTACTCTAGCAAACATCGAATATAGGTATGGATTTCCTCTCTTCGCTTGCACTAAATATTAGTTCATCATTTCTAGCCTTTTTAAACTAAATTTTGAATGATAGGGAATGAAATCCCAACAATTGTCAAAAATATTACCTTGACGCGAAATCTTAAAACAAAAAAAAAGTCTTGAAACTCATGTGCATGGAGCACCACACCCAAATGTACTGCATAACCAGAACTCATTGAATGATCCTTGGTGAGATGGAAGACCTTAGGGAACCTTAACCAAGTTGTTTGAATTTTTTTTAACACACTTGCAAGTCATATTCCTAAACCCTTTTAGCTTAATAATCACTTGTGTGACTTGTTACTTTTTATAAAACACTATCAGTGTAGGCTTAAGTTCATCGATTGGCTTCAACAAAACTGAAATCCACTACCTCATACCTCTAGGCTACAAACTAGAGAATCATAAAATACTTTCATTCATTCAAATTTTTTTTTGCAAGTGGGTTTTGGGACCCACTAGTCACTGTGTTAAGAGTTGCTGATGAAATTACGATAACTGGCCTTAAAATTACCCTTGTAACTTGATCTCTGCTCGATGTAATTGACTTCTTTCAATCATGAGGAATTATAAATATATATGGGGGAGTAATTAGGAATAATAAAACTTCGCGATCAAACTTAGAATGAGAGTATTTAAGACCCAATTTGTAAGAATTTTTGCTATTTGAGTTAGTTTCCTCAACTTGTTACTTTAGCTCAGATCATCTTCTGTGAGACTTGTTGACTTCTAACGATGCGTGTGACCTCGTAATACTATCCTAATGTCATGTAGAATAATATTTGGTCTTTTATTTTATATGAGTGATTTTTGAAATGTATGGTGTTTTTCTCTTTCTACCGTATTCTCTCTCTAGAAACAATTATGAAACTTTGGGTTGATTTGAAAATGTAAATAAATGGGGAAATTTAAATTGGTTTTAAATTTAATGAAAATAGAAATGAAAGAAAAAGGGTCACGAAATTTTGAATGAAAGAATAAGTGTCTCTTTACTTTCTCTCTCTCTCTCTCTCTCTCTCTCTCTCTCTCTCTAGTATTAAAACGTTCAGTCCAAATGAAAGTGAAAGTGTGAATGCATGTGAAACGAACTTTATCATCTTCCTCCCCCTACCTCTCCCCCTCTCTTCTATTTAAACAAAACTGTTATAAATGATGAACATGTGGATTTATGCTTGAGTGTAAGCGATTTCCATACTTGGTCCTAGGACTAACACAACGTTGATTATAGGTACTTGAAAAAAAGGAGTAGTAAAAAAGACATTTGTGTCTTTTATAAGCATGTTATTTGAAGACAATGCAATTGTTTAGAATATTTTGATGATATTTTCATGAATATAATGTATTATTTTCATTATTTCTATGATGAAAATGATAGTGTTGCAAATTGGGAAAATGTAATATTTCGTATGTAGTTGTACTTTTACCTAATTAACGAATGTTATTCTTAGTTGTAATTGTATATTCTGTTAAGTAAATGGAGGTGATTGTATTATGTACTTTGGAAAAAGATGTCAAAGATTTGTTCGTTAAGTGTCAAAATAAATATAGGAGGATGAAACTAAAACCTTGTCATTTAAAATGTTTATTATAGCCGAAAATTTTGGATATGATTGTGCTAGTAAAATTGTTAGCAAGTAATTTAAAATGACATGATTTTACCTATCTGCTAGTGTTGTAATGACCTAGGAAATCACTCAATCTTCAAATAAAAATATCAACTTACATTGTGTGTGTTTTCTTATTGAGTGGAAAGTGACCAAACAAAAACATAGTTCAAAATATTTACCTTTGTTGAATGTAGGAGGATGAAACTAAAACCTTGTCATTTAAAATGTTTATTATAGCTGAAAATTTTGGATATGATTGTGCTAGTAAAATTGTTAGCAAGTCCTTTAAAATGACGTGATTTTATCTATCTGCAAGTGTTGTAATGACCTAGGAAATCACTCAATCTTTAAATAAAAATATCGTCTTACATTGTGTGTATTTTCTTATTGAATGGAAATTGACCAAACAAAAACATAGTTCAAAATATTTACCTTTTTTGAATGTAATGACCCGCTCTTGTAAGCTCCAAGTTAGGCTAGCTCCAAACATCTTTTGTAGTCTTAGAGACATAGCGGTATTGTATGTGTTTTTGTATTCCTCCCTAGAAACCTAGTTGAGAGTATTCACGTAGGTATGAAAGTGTGTAAGATTCCTTAGTGCAAGGAATAACATTGTTTTAATGACATACAAGATGACATGTTGAGCTTGAAATCTCATGGTTATTTTTTGAGACTAAAAAACATTAGAAGTGGAATGTAACATTGAACAATGGGTGGGACCACAAAGATAGTTATGTTGTGCATTATTTCATTATTAAGTTTTTAATTGTAAAGGACAATTTGTAAATTTCCCTTGTTTAGGAATGTAGCCGCGTGATGTCAATCTAATCATTTCAAGGGTCATGGATGTTTCTTGCAACATATTTAATATTTCTTATGAGGTGAAGTGGATGTGATTTGATCCACACAAAAACAAGTGAATAAGAAAACATAGTTTCCCATTTAAGAATCAAACCTAAAATGTGAATATGATAGGATATTTGAAATTAACTATCGAGAGATATATTTTGTTGGAAGTCAAATAAAAGACCCAAATCTAATAGAACCCTTTATAAGATAAATATTAAACAAAAGTGAAAAAAAGTATTCTTGGAATACTTTGAGTGGCACGAATGCCTTACAAGACATGTATATTTGATTTTTCTAAATTTTATCTTGTGGTAAGGTGTAGAAACCCTCGAGCACTGAAAAATGTAATTTATCAAGCGACCTCTCTTGATGTTATCATACAAAGGAGATATGATGTATGATTATCAATTATTGTAAACATGGCTTTAGATGGTTGTTGAACCCATAAATTTTTATAGATTTTGCATTTGAACCCCTTTTATCCCTCTTAGATAAATGTGTCCCTTAGTATGTAGTAGTGGACTACCATGTGTTTCTCATATGGGGTAGTTTTTCTACCATCCCTGAAATGATTTTGAAGTTAGCGTTGAAAAGTTTTTTCACTTGTGCAAAAATGGGCAACTCAAAACTTCGTCGTTACGATGAAAGTCATGGGTGAAGTATACCTAATGTAATGGATTTTTGATGTTATTAGTTACTGCTGAATTAATTAATGATTAAGTGAAATCTGCAGCTATGTGTCCTGTTACAAAACATAATAGATCACATAGTTTGCAATTTCATGATACCTACGGCAAAAAAACACAAAGGCCCTAAAGGAAAGTTGTGTTATCTTGATTGAGAAAAAAAATTGTAGAGTAAGTAAAGTGCTAAGTTTTGAAACAACAAATAGAAGTACAAATATCAGAAAATTAGAGTTCATTATTGAATGTTACAAGTTTCTCATCAATTTTATTTCCTTTATGATTAAGGAATTTAATTATGCTACTGAGTTGTATAGTTCATCATACATTCCATTCAGAAGCTTGAAATGCAGAAGGAAATACACAACTCAATTTTAGAATTCAATTTTTTATTCATAAGGAAGGTCAAATGTTTCCCACATGAGCCGTAGGATGTGACTCAAAAGTAAAGTACATCTATTGAAGTAAGAGGTACACATGCATGAAATAGAAAGCAAAGGAGTATGAGAAAACCCATCATTGCCTTGTATATTCTTCGTTGTGTAAAGCATCTCCTTCCCAGCTTCTTTCATCTTTGTCTTCACAATGTAAAGCACAGTACCTGAAAAGTAAAAGAAAAGAAACATCAATAAAGAGCTCAGAGTTAATCCATATTCCTAAACTGTCCTAATTCGTGCATATTAATCTCTAAGCTACAGAAGATTTAGAATGCCTGAAGATCAAATTTCATAGCTTACTCAAAAGAAGAAATATAAAAGAAAATAAGGAAAATGGATAAAAGAGAGGCCAAGAGCCTAATTATTTTCTAACTATTTTCTTAAGTGTGCAGGTATAGGTTGCAGACAAGTAGAAAAGGACCATGTACATGCTGGAAAGAAGGGTTAATGTAACTAAAAACTTAGATATCTTCTGTAAAAGGAAAAGGTTACAGTATAGAAAAAAGAAGATGCATGCAAACAAGTACATTTCATATTACAGTAAAGGAAAAAGAGAGTTTTGGGAAAATTTTGATAGTGATTTTCCCTGTAAAATGGACATTTATGACTTTTCCAGTATCCATATCAAGCTGAAATAAAGGTAAATGAAGTAGAAGTAATAGATTACAGTATTTCAACGAAGTATCTCAATTAAGTCTTATGCCTGAAAATGGTATTACACAGAAGAAGAATTGTTTGCAATTTCAAGAAAACCACTTGCAGGGTACAAAGGAATCTTAATTAAAAATTATCATAAGTGTATTTCTATTACAGTTGTCTGAGGAGGAAAAGGTAGATTATTGAAAACTTAGCCATTAATTAGGCTTGAGATGTCAACCCCAGATTTGAAAGCTTCACCGAATATTATCAAGACACAATGTGGAAATCCTCAAAGATGATTGAATGAGGCATATAACTTGGAATCATCAAAGAAAAGAGATACTCATATGTTTTTCTTATTCCCATGAGAAAATTCCTGTAAGAAAAATCAAATGTGGATGGAGGAACAACTCTATGGTAAAGAATAATAATACTGGAATGTCAAATACAAAGGATTTTGCATATACCACATCTCAGTTTTGAGATAAAGTGTAAATGGAAGCTAAATCTTTCAGAAAAAATCCAAAGTTTCAAAACCCTTTTAAAAGTGGCGTTTCAACACAACTTTGGAAAGTTATACAACACAAATCACAGCTAGTAAAAAAGACCCATTCATAAGTCACCAAAATCAAAGTAAGAAAGAGAACTCAGTGATAATGAAACTGTTTGCATGTTTGAAGAGAAAGAAAAGCACCCTTTTAGCATTCCCAAGTCAAAGTTACATAGGGATTGAACTAGGGAAGTAAATAAACTCCATAAAAGTTTCTAACAGAATGATCATAACAGAGCTCCAATGGCGGCCAAGGAAAAGGTAGAGATCTCAAAAACCAGAGAAGCTCATATAGCTATGAAGAAGGAGTCCAGAAAGAAACCATGAAATCACCCAAGCTCAGAAAACAACAATGGCAGCCATAAAAAAGAATAACACATAACCACGTTTCAAAGGACAACAATGGCACCAATAAAATTTTGCGAGGGCTTCGCCTGCATAGTGAAAATCCAAATGAAATGGTCATTAGGGTCAAGATTTCCTTTACCATGTGAACTCGAGGGGTGAGTTAACAGAACCCAACCATGGTTAGACATCAACAATCAGAAATCAACAAGGAAAAAGATCAAAGGATGAGGATCGATCTCCACTTTCAATGCAAACCATGGTTCGAGTCTTCAAAAAATGCATTTAATACAAGTCAGAAACCCTAATCATGCTTTTGAGATCGACGATAAAAAATCAACAAGTACAGAGATCAAGGCTCACAAATTGATCATCAAGATCGATGCAAAAGTAGTCCAAGTGAAATGGCAGTCGATTGACCAACTTATAATTTTCAAATTTTATAAAGTGTCAAAATTTCCTCTGCAGGCCCGAAAGTCCGCACAAGGTTTCAAATTACAAACAAGTATGAAACTCTGCCAAAGAAGTCAAAGTATTTTAAACTTTCATGCAAAAGGGCCCACAAAGGGAAAAATTAGAAGAAAAGTTTCAAATAAGTCATCCGCGGCCCGAGAAGTCAAAATGGAATAAATTTAGAAATTTCCCATGACCCCGCCCACATTTCCCAAAGGAGTCAAAGTATCAGAGGAGCACGAGGCCCGCCATGGAAAATTCTAAGAAAAGTTATTAAGTCATCTTGGGCCCATAGGAAAAAGTGCTAAGTATAAAAAATTCCCCGCATGCCCCACCAAGACCAAACAATATATCATTTTAAAGGGTAAGGATCGGGAAAGCGGGCCGCCGGGGCTTTTTTAGTTTTTGAGCTTTTTTTTTTTGGAAAAGAAGCAAAATACATAATTTCAAGCCACGATTCCACTGCAATTAAATTCAGACATGTGTACAGCTCAGATTAAGAGCAAATGGCAAGCCGAGTATTTCAAAATGCAAAAATTTTATCAAAAAACAATAAGGATGATTTTGTAGGGCCATTTTGGATCAAATTTGTCGAGCATGGACATCTTCAAAGTGATAAAATACAGAGCTTCGTTAATGGTGATCACGGGAAGGATTTTGTAGAGTTTGCTATCTCTTTTAGAGCTAATTATTTTAATTACCAGAGGTCAACGTTGGATGCAGGAAAACTTCTGAATGGTTTAATTACCTTATTTTTCCAGAAAATAAGAGATGATTATGATGTGCCTATGGATAAGTGATCCCTGTCAGTAGATCATTTATTTCTGCAAAATATTACAAGTATTACAATTATTTTCTCACGAACAAGGAGTTGATTCTGCATGCTTCACAAGAGGACATGGAACAGACAAGAAGACAAATTTACATGCTCACAGAAGAGACTTGCTCAACAAGAAAGCTTATTATTAGAAAATTATTTACTCTTGCTTTCTTAAAAATAGATCAGTCAACTTCAGTTGACCAATTGTAATCAAGGCTATTAAATGCCTATTTGTAATTGCATGTTCTATTTTTATTCCTTTATCTATTATTAAATAAAGGATAAAAATAGGATGCATGGGCGAGTACAAGCCTTAGGCTATTTTTAGGAAGGGGGTGAATTTTATTTTTGCTATATATTGTGTGCCTTTGCAAAGCATAAGGGGAGAACTTCTGGAGGACTTTTTGGATATAGGAGTACTGAAGCAATTTTTTCTAGTTTTTCCTTCTGAGTGTGAAGAATTTCTGCCTTCCCAATTATTTGCAGTCTTGTGTATGTTTCTATTAGTCTTGTGAATGCAAATTCCCTGATTAATCATCTTACCCTGCCACAAATTCAATATAGTTTCTGCATGATTTTAATGTGCATGTTAACTTATCAGTATTGTTGTGATAATCTCCCTCAATACCTCAAGTGTTTTTCCCTTAATATTCTGTAGAAAAACTATTGGTTTGTGCATCAAAAATCCTTCACATATC
This sequence comes from Taxus chinensis, assembly GCA_019776745.2. NCBI lineage: Eukaryota > Viridiplantae > Streptophyta > Pinopsida > Cupressales > Taxaceae > Taxus > Taxus chinensis. The sequence goes on along the minus strand of CM034147.1, from coordinate 711,236,983 downwards.
AATTGTGCATATACTCAGTCAAAGACCTCATACAAATTTTGTGTATCACCTTAGTTTTAATTATTTTCCAGTCATCTTTTACTCTCAAACCCCAGAAATCAGTTTAGGATACACTAATAAGGAACTGGCCTTTTAATCCTGGAGACTCACCTCAAAATAGGTATACCCATAGACATGAGGTGTTTCCATTGTATCTACGAAAGAGAGAGATCAATTGTGCAAGCTTAGAAAACTTGCAATAATCTCTCTACAGGGTGCACTTTCAGAGATCGCTAATTTTTTTGGCATGCACCGGTGGGACACTCACACAACTAAAAGTTTCACTTTCAGAGGTGTTTCATCATTCAAGCAGATCAGACACCATGCATAGCAGTTTTGGAAAGAACTACTATTGATGCATTCTAAAGATTCAAGATCCGAAGCAGAACTCATCTGGAGACTCCGTAAATCTGATTCCAGATCAGTATAATACTTTTCAACAAGTATTAAAATTTTCAGTTGCAGTCTTCAGGTATTTTTCAAGAAATTCAGATATGTTATTTTGTTGTTATCAGTTGTTTTGTGAACAACATACCTGTTTTCATAAGTTCAATATTTTATGAGGTCCTGCAACCATGAATCCTCACTTTCAGCAATATTATCAGCCAAACCAACAGTCCTTTTATCCACCTTCTCCTTCAGATCAGTTTTATAACCCTTATCAAAATGAATACCCTTATAACCCAAACCCTGTATATCAAAATGATTACCAATATGAGGGTTATGTTGTTCAAGGTCAAAGTTATGCAGAGGGTTATGCTGAGTATGAAAGGTGAAGAAATCTTAGAATTGAGTTTAATAGTTTGAAGCAACAATATTTAGCTATCAAGGAACAAATTGAGAAATCGACAACAATGAAGAATGATAGGTGTCAGGATAGGGAACCCTGTCAATGGGATGTTCCTGCTTACCCTCCCTATGAAAATTCAATGCCTATAAATTCTCCTTGTTAGCCAATGCAGCTTATTCCTCCATTTCCTAACTATCAAGCTGCTGCAATTCCTACTTTTTCTACCCCACAATCACATACTAAAGTAAAAATTAAGTGTCCAAGTTGGCATTCAGAAGATGTTCCAAATGCAGATCTTATACCCCAACCTCTTGTCTAAAATTTTCCAGTCGAAGCTGAAACCAAGCCCACTCCTCCTTCTACCTGTGCTTCAAGTACATGAAATAGAAAATCAAAAGATCAAGGAGGAGGGGTAGCTATCAGATAGAAAATAACAGGCTGGAATTTTTGCAGAAACTTGCATGGATGGACATCAAAGTTTCAGTTTGATTTTATTCCAGAATTGGAAAAAGGAACCATGTAAGAGGTACAACCTATTTTTCTATTAGATCAAGAGAAGTTGGAAGATGATCAACAATCTGCATATTCTGAGTGTAGTGTGCATGAAGGCACCATACTCACGCAGCTTACAGCCATATCAAAAGAGGATAAATCAGTTTTGAATGAAAAGGAGGTTGAAATTCAAGGAAATTGTGTTTCAAATTTACAGCTTGAGGTTGCTGATTTCTTGTCAGATTTGGAAAACTGCATAGGGCGAAGAGCAACCTATAGAACTAACTAATTTTGCAGTTTCAGAATTCAAAGAACCTCTGGTGGATAAGGTCCCTCTTGTACTTGAAAAGGAGAGAAAGAGATGCTATTAAATACAGATCTTTATTTTCCCCTCCTGGAAGAACCATTTTGGGAGAAGAATGTCTCAGAACATCATGCTACTCAAATCAGATCTTGTGCAGAACAACAAAACAATTCATCTTAAGTACCTATGTGTCAAATGAAGAAGATCAAGATCTTCAGATTTTTTGACTGGTAAAACATGTATCTGGATGAGTGAAGTATGAATCAGAGAGAGGACAGGCTGATAACAACAACTTCATTAAGTAGATATGAATGGAGGATCTGAGTTTTGCAGAATCATTGGATAGTGCATGTGTTGAAAGGTTACTTACAACAGTCATTGTTGAAACAACTTCAGAAACAACTTACAAAATAGAAGCAGACCTCAAGATAGTTTCAATATGATTTACAACAATTGGAAGGCACAAAACAACCTCCAGGACAGCTTCAGAAAGAGCTCATTGTTGATAAAAATATTCATGATTCAGATCAAATCAAAACTGTAAGCAATTCTGCTATGAAAAGGCCTTGCCCTATTCGGTATTTGGCTAATTCTCACCCAACTACGGTATTTCCAGATTTCATGCTTGCCTTGGAGCACAAAAGTGAGTCATCTGTTCTCAATATAAAGCCTCAAATCATGCCAGAATAGATTACAGATCAGATAGAGGTGCTTCCCAGTTCATGGACTGATCTGATGAGTGAAATAAAGGTACATGTCTCATTCCTAGCTATGTCACTTTGTTGGTTTCTAGATATGAATTCATGGCCTCAGCTTTGGAGAAAGGGAAGCTACTTTTCACTACCTATTTCAGGGTTTGTTTAGCCTCAGTTAGTGCTGGTTAGAGTAGGGTAGATTAGGATTTCCCTTTCAATAAGTGCAGTTCCTACACATTGCAATGTTTTTCAATTCAATAAGTGCATTCGTGCACATGATCTGGTTTACCAGATCCTTTCCTAGTTTTAGTTCCGTTTTGGAAGGGTTGGACCTTTTGGAAAAGGGGGTTTTGGTTATATGCTTCAGAATCCATGCCCAATGGACAAGAGCAAGGAACTAGTCTTTAAGCTAGTAGGCAACTTTCTCCGCAGGATCACTAGAAATGTTGACAATTTTTGCACTTGTGCAAAAATGGGCAACTCGAAACTTCATCGTTACGATGAAAGTCATGGGTGAATTATACCTAAGCTAAGGGAGTTGGATGTTATTAGTTACTACTGAATTAATTAATGATTAAATGAAATCTATAGTTCTGTGTGCTGTCACAAAATGTAATAGATCACATAGTCTGCAATTTCATGACCACCTTCAGCAAAAGAACACAAAGGCCCCAAAGGACAACTGTGTTGTCTTGATAGAAGAAGACAATTATAGAGTAGGTAAAGTGATGTGTTTTGAAACAACAAACATAAGTACAGATATCAGAAAATCAGGGTTCATTTCTGAATGTTAAAAGTTCTCATCAATGTTCTTTCCTTCATGATTAAGGCATTCAATTATGTTACTGAGTTTATTTAGTCCATTATACAATCCATACAAAGAAGCTTGAGAATGCAGAAGGGAATACACAACTCAATTTCAGAATTCAATGTTTTATTCACAAGGAAGGTCAAATGTTTCCCACACAAGCTAGTGGGATGTACTAAAAAGTAAAGTACATCTACTGAAGAAGAGGTACACATGCATGAAATATAAAGAAAAGGAATATGAGTGAACCCATCATTGCCTTTGTATATTCTTTGTTGTGCAAAGCATTCCCCCTTCCCAGCTTCTTTCCATCTTTGTCTTCACAATTCAAAGCATGGTACCTGAAAAGTAAAAGAAAAGGAATCATCAATAAAGAGCTCAGGGTTAATCCATATTCCTAACTATCCTAATTCATGCATATGAATCTCTAAATAGCAGGAGATATAGAGTACATGAAGATCAAACTGCATAGATCACTCAGAAAGAAGAGAAAGAAAAGAGGAAGAAATAACATGGACAAAGAGAGGTCAAGAACCTAATTATTTTCTAACTATTTTCTTAAGTGTGTAAGTACATGTTGCAGACAAGCAAAAAAGGACCATGTACATGCCTGGAAAGAAGGGTTAATGTAACTCAAAACTCAGATATCTTCTGTAAAAGGAAAAGGTTACAATACAAAATAAAGAAGATGCATGCAGACAAGTACATTTTCATATTTAGTCAAGGAAGATAGAGAGTTCAGGGAAAATTTCGATCATGGATTCACCATGTAAAATGGACATTTAAGACTTTGCCAATATCCTGTATTAAGCTGAAATAAAAGGAAATGTAGTAAAAGTAACAGATTATAGTATCAAAGAAGTGAATCAAGGCTTATGCCTGATAATGGTATCACACAGATAGGTAAAGAATTGCTTGAATTTCCAGAATACCACTTGCAGGGATAAAAGGCATCTATAAGTAGAAAATATCATAAGTTATAAATTTCAGGCTGAGTAGGAAAGGTAGATTATTGACAACTGCCATTAAAGGCTTGAGATGTCAAAGATTTGCAAGCTGTTAAACATGGATATTATCAAAGACATAAGAAATCCCTTAAAGGATTGAATGAGGCATCATTTTCATCGAAGAAAAGAGGGCTCATATGTTTTTCGGTCATTCAATGTGCAAAATTCTTTTCAGAAGGAATCAAATGTGGATGGATGATAGAATCTATGGTGAAGAATAGAATACTGGAGTATCAAAGGATTTTGCGTATCAAGCTGAATATAAAGAGAAAGTGTAAATGGAAGCTAAATCTTTCAGAGATCCAAAGTTTTAGAACCGTTACCAAAAGTGGTGTTTCAACACAACTTTGGAAAGCTAACAACACAAATATGTAAACAAGACCCATTCAAAGTCACCAAAATCAAAGTAAGAAAGAGGACCAGTGAAATGAAACATTTTCCAAAGAGAAAGACAACTAAATTCCCAGGTCAAAGTTGTGATTAAGTTGTCTAATAAATGATCATAACAGAGCTCCAATGGTGGCCAAGGAAAAGGTAGAGATCTCAAAAACTCTAGAAGCTCATATAGCTTGCTTAAAAGAAGAAGGTCGAGAAGTGAAATCATGGCCGAGCTCTAAAACAACAATGGTAGCCATCAAAAAGAATAACACAGAACCACGTTTCAAAGGACAACAATGGCGCCAATAAAATTTTGTGAGGGCTTCACCTGCATAGTGAAAATCCAAATGAAATGGTCATTAGGGTCAAGATTTTCTTTACCATGCGAACTCGAGGGGTGAGTTAACAGAACCCAATCATGGTTAGACATCAACGATAAGAAATCAACAAGGAAAAAGATCAAAGGATGAGGATCGATCTCCACTTTCAATGCAAACCATGGTTCGAGTCTTCAAAAAATGTCTTCAAAAAATGCATTTAATACAAGTCAGAAACCCTAATCATGCTTTTGAGATCAACGATAAAAAATCAACAAGTACAGAGATCAACGCTCACAAATTGATCATCAAGATCGATGCAAAAGTAGTCCAAGTGAAATGGCGGTCGATTGACCAACTTATAATTTTCAAATTTTATAAAGTGTCAAAATTTCCTCCGCATGCCCAAAATTCCACAAAGTACACGTGGCACCATCACAAATAAGCCCGAAAAATGGAGGTCAGGAGTTTATTTGTGTTTTAAACTTTAAAATTATAAAAAGTTAAAATCTCAGCCCCGCAACCCTGCAAGGAAAAAGTCAAAACAATCTGAAAGGCAAATTGGCGGAGTAGTGGGTCCTTGTTGAGTTTTGAGATTTTTTGCAAAAGGGGTTAAATTTTCAAATCAGACCCTCGGGCCCGTAGAAAGCCTGAAATAAATTTACAAAGTAGACCCATGACCCCAACAGTCTGCCAGAGTTTTCAAATTATAAATAGGTCCGAAAGTCCACCAAAGGAGTCAAAGTATAAAACTTTCATGCAAGCTCACTAAGGGAAAATGAGAAGAAAAGTTATTAAGTCATCCGCGGGCCGCAAAAACAAAATAGAATAAATTTACAAAGTTTCCCATGACACTGCCCACGTTGCCAAAGGGTAAAATCAGGGAAAGCGGGCCACCGGGGCTTTTTTTAGTTTTTGAGCATTTTTTTTGGAAAAGAAGTAAAATACATAATTTCGAGCCATGATTCCATCAATTAAATTCAGACACATGTACAGATTAGGATTAAGAGCAAATGGCAAGCCAAGTATTTTAAAATGTATCAAATTTTATCAGAAAATAATAAGGATGATTTTGCAGGGCCATTTTGGATCAAATTTGTCGAGCATGGACATCTTCAAAGTGATAAAATACAGAGCTTTGTTAATGGCAATCATGGGAAGGATTTTGCAGAGTTTGCTAGCTCTTTTAGAGCTAATTATTTTAATTACCAGAGGTCATGTTGGATGCAGGAAAACTTCTGAATGGTTTAATTACCTTATTTTTCCAGAAAATAAGAGATGATTATGATGTGCCTATGGATAAGTGATCCCTGCAGTAGATCATTTATTTCTGTAAAATATTGCAAGTATTGCAATTATTTTCTCACGAAGCAGGGAGTTGATTCTGCATGCTTCACAAGAGGACAGAACAGACAAGAAGACAAATTTACATGCTCACAGAAGAGACTTTCTCAACAAGCAAGCTTATTATTAGAAAATTATTTACTCTTGCTTTCTTAAAAATAGATCAGTCAACTTTAGTTGACCAATTGTAATCAAGGCTATTAAATGCCTATTTGTAATTGCATGTTCTATTTTTATTCCTTTATCTATTATTAAATAAAGGATAAAAATAGGATGCATGGGTGAGTACAAGCCTTAGGCTATTTTTAGGAAGGGGGTGAATTTTATTTTTGCTATATATTGTGTGCCTTTGTAAAGCACAAAGGGAGAACTTCTGGAGGACTTTTTGGATATAGGAGTACTGAAGCAATTTTTGCCAGTTTTTCCTTCTGAGTGTGAAGAATTTCTACCTTCCTAATTATTTGTAGTCTTGTGTATGTTTCTATTAGTCTTGTGAATGTAAATTCCCTGATTAATCATCTTACCCTTTTGCAAAATTCAGTAGTTTCTGCATGATATTAATGTGCATGTTTAGCTTAGTAAGTATTGTTGTGATAATCTCCCTCAATACCTCCAAGTGTTTTGCCCTTAATATTCTACAGAAGAACTGTTGGTTCGTGCACCAAAAATCCTTCACATATCAATTGTGCATATACCCAGTCAAAGCCCTCATACAAATTTGGTGTATCACCTTAGTTTTAATTATTTTATAGTCATCTTTTACCCTCAAACTCCCAAAATCAATTTAGGATACATCAATAAGGAACCAGCCTTTTAATCCCGGAGACTCACCTCAAAATAGGTATACCCACAGACCTGAGGTGTTTCCATTGTATCTACGAAAGAGAGAGATCAATCTTTACAAGCTTAGAAAACCTGCAGCCATCTCTCTTCATGGTGCACTTTCGAGAGATAACAGGTAGGAGATCGTAAAGCCTCTCTTAAGGTTTTTGGTGAAGGAAACACTGATGTTTTTTCACACAATGATTTAAATTGTTCATTGGAAGGCATTTAAGAAGTATATAGTTGTTGGGTTGTCTTGTTATATGCGTTTAATTCTTAATCTAAGATAAATGAAATAAGTAGATAGGTGCAATGTCAAAACTTCTTATAGTCATGAATCCCTAAGCGTAAATTATGTATCATTTGAATTTTAATTGTTTTAAAAATATCAGTAGTGAGACCAATGTACATTGTAAGTGTAAAGAGTAAAAGAGTTAATGAGATTTTGGGTTAGGAATAACGTCATGCTTGAAGGCCTTATAACTCAGCTAGACACTTTCATGTTGTTAAAAATAAATATGAATTTTCCTTGGTGAGATCAAAATTTTGAGGAAAACAATATATATATATATATATATATATATATATATAAAACTCTAGATAAAAAATTTTGTTGTGGAAATGTTGAATGGATTCAAACAAGTAGTTAAACTATATAACTAATGCAAACTAGCATCCCTTTCTCTTTCCTATTGGGTTTTCCATTAAACAATACTATGTGATTTTGACTATGTTGAGCCTTGTGGGAGTAATGAGGGATGATTCAGGAAGAGATGGTAACAATTACATTATTTGATATACTCATTTCTGGTTACATGTATATTTTTTTTCAAGCCAAGGCTTGACATACGGGTTCTAACAACTCAATGAGTACCCCTTTGGTGGCCATATGAGGCCACATAGTGATTGTAATGTTATATTTCTCACTACGTATTTTATATGTAAATTGATCATTACATCTTTTCTTGCAAGAACTAGCAATTTTTCTTGATTGACGTGTTCTTATATTTTGGGCATTTTATTTGGTTACTACACTAACATGCAATTTTTTTTGCACTAACTATGGCTATTTAGCCATTTTTTTCTTAGTTTTATACTTTATTTTCATGTTTGTAAGTTTTATAGCCTAGCTTAAAGATTAGGATTTTTTCCACTTGACATTTGAAACATATTCTTATGCTGGTTCTAATGTCATAGTGTGTTGGAATAGGGTCATGGGATTTACCATGGAGTCATTGAACCTATGGAACCGCTTCATTGTATGGGGGTATGCCCCAAGGAGTTACATATAACTAATGGGTTATTGAACCATGAATTATTATGTCACTTGGGTTAGGGGTGACGAGGCTTTATGTGCCTAGGGCCATAGGGTGACCCGACCTCATTAAAAGGAGAAAGGAGATGGGGATCTATGGTAAAAGGAGAAAGGAGATGGGGATCTATGGTTGAGTGACCTGTTATTATTTATGGGGCTCTATGGTTAAGTGACCTAATATTCATTATGGGGCTCTATGGTTGAGTGACCCAATATTATTTATGGGGCTCTATGGTTGAGTGACCCATTATGGAGAAATCAAGTGACGGGGCTCTATGGTTGAGTGACCTAACTTGGTTTTGGTATTATGATTCTTTCTCTTTGGGAGGTATATGGAGTTATTTGTGATTATTTGGGAGGTATATGGAGTTGATTTGTGATGCTTTGGGAGATATATGGAATTGTTTCATGATGTTTTGTGATGTGTGGAGTTGGTGTTATGTTGTACCCCGCCTCGAGACACCGGAAACCAGGCCAAAAAGTCAATTTTTTTGGGATAGTGAACTAATGCTCTTCTTAATCCCTTTTCATTAATTTTTTAATTCATATTAATAATTAATTTCTAAAGTTGCCTAAATGCTAGCCCAACCAAGCTTACTTATTTCATTTTAATAGTATCAACTGAAATCAAAATTTTTATTAAGTCTACCCAACCTTTTTAATTAATTTAGTCACCCTTTTAAAAATATTTGTCCACACACCACAAAAGTTATTTTCCCATTCCATCTTTAAATTCCATGGATAAAAGAAAGTGTGTAGGGTCACTTATGGACCCTAGGATTAAATCAATCTTGACCCTTGATCTCCTTTGTGCCCTAATGTTGCCCTAACTTTCTCTTTGTTATTTTCTTCTCCTTCTTTTCATTTCTCTTCTCATTTTGTTTTGTTTGGTCTTTTGCAGGTGGAGAGCTATGGAATTTTATTGGATTTGCATGGTATTGTTTGAATATTCAAACAATGTGAATACACTTTTCTTTATTTTTTTGTTCAATACATACAAATTTATTTGTTTTTTTTTTGGTGTTGTGGTGTGGAGAGTGGTGGAGGTGTGGCCACAAGGGGCAGCATGAAAAGGTGGGGGGGGGGGGGTCACGGGCAGGGTAGGGGAATGGGTGCGGTGGGGAGTAAGGGTGACGCGAGGGACATGCAGGCAGCGTGAGGGGGGGTTGGTGGATGGAAGCCGCAGAGGGGATGCAGAGGTGGAATGGGAGGCAGTGTGGCTGGGTGGAGAGGGCGGCGGGTTTTTCACTGCGTGGGGGGGGGTAGGTCGCATGGAATGGGGGGGAAACTGTGGTGGCAACGGCCACAAAGGATGGGGGGGGAGGGGATTCGGCCCTTCCCCAAACCATATATAGTTTCAAAATTTTAGTTTATTTTATTTGTTTCTTTTAAACTTTTAAATAAAACAAAACAAAGTTTTTTGTTTATTTATATTTATATATTTTTTTTGCTTATATATATATATATATATATATTATTAACCATTGTTAAAAAAATACATAAATATTATCATATATATAAAATGAATATAATATTATTAACTATTATCCCTTTTAATATATACTTATTAAATATATAAGATCAAGGTATGTGTGTGTGTGTGTGTAAAAACATGTAATAAGTATAATGCCCCTTTTTATTTTAAAATGTACTAAAAATAAAAATCAATTTCTTAACTACACAATAAAGGAAACAAAAAGGAATCTACTTTCTTTTCATTTACTAATGTTACAAAATAATTACAAGAGAAAGCATATTTCTCAATGAGAATATTTTCATTTCTAATACCCTATGTAAAATACATATTCCTGATTAAAAAAAAAAAAACATATGGTGGTAGCAATATTTTTAAAACTAGTTTCACTTAGTTTTCTAAATCCATGATAATTTACAAAGAGATGCACATTCCAAAATAATAATAGTTTCTTCCAATGTTAACTAGTAAACTCCATATAGAAAAAAAAAGATTTCATTTCAAATAACAATCCCTTTTTGTCAAATAAAATTCCAAGAACAAGGCATGTTAAAGAAATGTAAAAATACTTCTATTAAATGTATCTTAAAGAAATACAATATTTTACAATTCTTCTTTTGCACAATCTCTCAATAACTCAATACTTCATATTTCAAAAATCATGCTCAGATACATTGGGAGACAACATTCAACTCCTTTCCAAGATTTTAAGTTCCCATATACAAAACATACACCAATACATAACTACTCAAGTTTATTACAAGACTTCTTACAAGCTTGAAGAGAGAGTTTGCTCAAGAATAACCTACGCTAGTTTAAAAGAAATTTACCAATACAAAAAGGAGGCTTTTACAACAATGAAGCTCCCACAAAAAATTCTTTTCAAGAGACAAGAGGTAATGTCCATAATAGAGTGAAGAAGATAAAGAGCTCCAACCAACAACCCACTTCCAACTTGAGATCCCAATGCACATGCCTTCAAGAAAACCACAAGGAGAAGAAGCTTGTTTACCACCCAACCATAGGCATCATTACATGCCTTTCCCAAAGTTGGGATGCATGCTAGCCTCCCCCAAGCCCATGGGAAAGAGGACAACTAACCATAACTTGCACAAGAATGAGGTGAACAACCAATAATACATCCACACAAAAATAAGACAAATATCCAATACAAGACTCCAAATTTTATAAGGAAGAAAAAAGAGGAGAAACCAAGTTCTACCTCTAAAACAAAGTGGGGAAGAGAGGAGAGGAGTTCTCCAAGAGTTATAACCAATAATATAAGCATAATACCAAGATATCCATACCCTCCTTATTTCTCCTATTTCATTCAAAACCCTCCTTATTCCTCCTCCCTTTCACCAAATCCTTTTTAGAAGGATTTTCAAACCCCGAAGGGGTTTCCTTACCTACAACGGGGAAGGAGATTCAAGCCAAATGAATCACCATGCCCACCTCAAACCATTTGAGGGGAGTCACTAAAATCCTACAAGGATTGTCCATCAAGCTATGAGGATTGAGAGGAAAAAATCCCTCTCTCTTCCCCCACAAACTCCAATACTCCATCATGCCATATGATGAAGGGAGTAAAACAAGCAAACAATAACCAAAATCCACATGCAACAATAACTTTTTCAAGTAAACAATCTAACAACTAATATGAATACAACACAAACAATAAAAATTAAGAGCCTACCTCAAAGAAAGCTCTCCAAAAACCTTTCCAACTTCAGACTTCTCCACTCCTTGACCTAAGCAACCTCTAGCTCCAAGTCACACAAGCATCCAAGCAAAATCTCCAAAGAAGAAGTTCTCTTCTTTTCCCATTAAGGGAAATTTGAAGAGTAGAAAGAAAAAATACTCAAAAATGAGGGTGTGACATGTGTCACCCCTCTCCTCCTTCAAGGTCAAATATGCCAAAACAAAAGACAGAAAGGGTAAAAATGCCTTTTTTCCCTTTTCTCCCAAATCACTCTAAATGCTAACGAGACAATTATTGTGCAACTTTTAACAAGCACACTAAACCATACCCCTTACATTTATGTGACCAAACAAGAGGCACAAAGGGAGGGAAAACAACCTCTAGCCTTGGAAATAAGCCCCCCACCTATTAGGTAGGGTCCAAGGGCTCATTTTTATGTTAAGGGAACTCCCAAACTAAAAAGGGGTCCCTAAAAATGCCCAAAATAACCCAATTTCGGGTTTGGCAAAAATTGGCACAAGGTTAGAGGGTTTGGGGACCACCCAAGGGTTCACATGTGACCCTAAACCCTATAGATTAATTACATCATTAATCTATTTCAAAACTTAATGCAAGTGGGGTCATTAATTCCCCAAAACAAGTTTACAACACAACTAGACACCCTAAGCAAAATTAATAATCAAAAGACAGTTCATTACAAATGAGGGTCACCCATGGTGCCTAAAACAATAATTCTAATGCTAAGGCCTCAAGCAATAAACATGGCTAGGGCTTAGCTCGTGGGCTACTTGTGTAAAGTTGCGTAGCTGACATGAGTCCCACATTCTCCTGTGACCTGTGACCTGCACACTCATTTCACACATTAAATGCACTTGCCCGATAAAATATAAATCAACTACTAAATAAGATATCAAAGAATTCTATACTATCATTTCATCTTTCTGGAATCAAAAGTGCGACAACGCGCACAACTATACATAATTCACCATAAGTTAGTCACAATGATAAAATGACATGTATCCATATAATCCAACATGCAACAAACTGAGTATCCATCAATATAACTATGTCCCAAAACAACATCATATCAATTAGTATCCATGACATCATAAGGTAATGCAAACAACATAGTAATCAAGCTAAATCGGTGCTATACACCTAAATGTCCATACATGCCTAATCAGATCAAATCTCCTAATGTAATGTACAAAATATAACAAATCTCTATCAAAACATGTCTATGAGAAATGAGCAACAAATAATTGATCTATAAAAATGTGGGTACTACATGTTATGAGTTATATGTACTCTTGTGAGTCTTGTTAGGCTTTGTTATGATTGAGGTTTGACGCTCCTCTTGGTTACTATGTACTATTAGATATGTTCTTAGCACTATGTAGGCACAGTCATGGTATTTCGGTCATGTGATACCAGTTGTATATGTATCAACGAGATGATTATGTTTGTCAGTGACATGTGTGTGTTAGATTTATGCCTATGAAAAAAATGTTGGAAATCCTTCGTTATGTAGAAAACTTGTTTTTTCATGGTGGAATTATAGGACCTTTGATGTGATACAATAGTGAAAGTATGTAGCAAGATGTCTTGTGGGTCATTTTGTTGTGTTGATTTTTGTGTGACATCTTGAGGCCAATTACTATTGGGAAGCCACAATCACAAGACGATTAAAATTCTAAACAATTATTATTAAGAGCTTGAGACTAAGAAATGCCGCAAAGGAAAAATTTAAATTAAGTAATAGAGTAAAATAAAACTAACTACCAATCTTCACATAACATTAAAATTTAAGATATTGTAAAAATTATCCCGCTTCCTTGTGGTCACATTGTACATGCAAGTTGTTTTATTAAATGACATGTGTCATTATTAACTTTCTTTCCTATGTATCCTTCGAGATTCAGTGTTGTGTCGTATCGAGGATGATGCTCTTATAAGGGGAGGGAGATGTAGTGCCACTCCCTCCATTAGAGACTTTGAGTCATAGTTGTTAAGACATCTGTCAGGTTGGCAATGCCTGGGGAAACGTTTTTAGTAGAAGATGGAGAATAACACATCCTAAAAGCTTTTTTTGACCTGTCAATCTCCTTGCATAATAAATACAACACTGTGCTTGAGATCCAAAGGGTAACCACGTTGGAACCCAAGTTAAAGTTTTAATTTTACAATAATAATATATTGGTAGCATACAAAACATTACAAGGAACCATGCTAGACACAACTCTACCTATAACCATCCTAATATCAGTCTATGGCTTGGATAAATATGTCCTACACGCAAATTTACTGATCTGGCTTTGTTAATTTACCTGAAGTGGTTTCATTTTCCTTTGAGTTGAAAGGAAACTCTTTCCTAACACTGAATTGTTGTTCTATGCAGTGAATGAATGAGACATAGTAATGAGAAATGCTTCATTCTTAGGTAATGTCTATTTGTGATGAATTTACTTCTTTTGGTTCTATGCACATCTTCTACAAGCACTGTAACCTGAGAAACACCATTCTCCTTTTTGCCTACTATTTATCTTTTATTTCATGTAGTCGTTACATTTATTAAGACATTGAAAGTGCCCTTTTCTGCTATCCCAGTTTTGTTTATGTCAGATTTGTCTCTTTCAATCTTTCTCTATGTGGAACCACTACTCTGCCAATTATTTTGATTGGAATACTCTGGTAGTTGGATTTTCACATGCGGTTTGCTAAAACAAACCTTGGAATTTTCCAAGAAAATGTAGAGATCTTTAATCTATGGAATTATTTCCTCATTGTGCCATGGAATTATTTCCTCATTGTGCCAAGAGGAGAGCTTTGAAAGCATTGTTTCTATTTCAAAAATGCAACCAACAAGTTTCTACATATCAGTTCACCCTTACCACCTTTTTACCTCAAGGAAGCATTGAAATAAGAGGTTTGGAGTAGGGTATGAACAACTGCCAAAGAATTTGGAAAAAAGAGGAATTTTTTAGATTTAGTTCAAATACCACTTTTTCATATATGTAAAGGTGGGAGACTAAAAAGGAAAATGGATTGTTGGATAAAATGCCTTAAAGGAATGCCTCATCATAAAGCACGCTAATTGGTTAACAAAATGGTTTCATAGAATGTTTTGCTGTATCAATATGCACAAAAGGATTTGTGGAAAAAATTCATTGGGAAATTGCAAGTGAATGCAAGTAACTAACTTAAAGTGAGGATGAAAAGCCCCATGTTACCCTACTCCAACAAATTTCAAATATAAGTATGGTTTTCCCCTTTTTGCTTACACTAAATCTTGCTTCATCATTTATAGATTTTTAAAATTAAAAGTTGAATGATAGGGAACAAAATCCAAACAATTGTAAAAAATATTTCCTTAACACGAGATCTTAAAATAAAACAAAAAAAATATCCAAACTCATGTGCATGGAATGCCACACCCAAACCTACCACAAAAATGGAACTCTTTGAATGAACCTTGGTGAGATGGAACACCTTAGGGAGCCTTAACCAAGTTGTTTGATTTTTTTTTAATGCACTTGCAAGTCATATTATTAAACCCTTTTAGCTTAATAGTCACTTGTGTGACGTGTTCGTATTAATAAAATAATATTAGTGTTGGCTTATGTTCATTGATTGGCTTCAACAAAAATTAAATCCACTACATCATACCTCTAGGATTCCAATCAAAGAATCATAAAATAATTTCATTCCTTCAAAAACGCTTCGGAAACTAATTTTGCAAGTGGGTTTTGGGACACACTAGTCACTATGTTAAGAGTTGTTAATGAAATTATGATAACTGGCCCTCAATTTTCCCTTTTAACTTGATCTCTGCTCGACGTAACTGACTTCTGCTAGTCATGAGGAATTATCTATATATGGGGGAGTAATTAGGAATCATAAAAATTTGTGATTGAACTTAGAATGAGAGTATTTAAGACCCATTTGGTAAGCATTTTTGTTGTCTGAGTTAGTTTCCTCAACTTGTTACTTTAGCTCGGATCACCTTCTATGAGTCTCATTGACTTATAGTGATGCATGTGACCTCGTAATACTATCCTAATGTCATGTAGAATATTATTTGGTATTTTATTCTATATGAGTGATTTTTGAAATGTATGGTTTTCTTATCTCTCTACCCTCATCTCTCTCTAGAAACAATTATGAAACTTTGAGTTGATTTGAAAACGTAAATGAATGGGGAAATGTAAATTAGTTTGAAATGAAATGAAAATGGAAATGAAAGGAAATGGTCACAATATTTTGAATGAAAGAATAAGTGTCTCTTTCCTCTCTCTCTCTCTCTCTCTTTAGTATTAAAACGTTAAGACCAAATGAAAGTGAAAGTGTGAATGCATGTGAAATGAACTCTAGCTTTTTCCTCCCACTACCATTCCCTCTCTCTTATATTTAAATGAAATTGTTAGAAATGATGAACGTGGAGATTTATGCTTGAGTGTAGGGGATTTCCATACTCGGTCCTAGGATTGAGGCAATGTAGCTTGCGGGTACCTGTACAAAAGGAGTAGTAAAAATGACATTTGTGTTTTTTATTAGCATGTTATTTGAAGGAAATGTAATTGTTTAGAATATTTCGATGATATTTTTATGAATAAAATGTATTATTTTCATTATTTTTGTGATGAAAATGATAGTGTTGCGTATTGGGAAAATGTATTCTTTGGTACGTAGTTGTAATTTTACCTAATTAATGAATGTTATTCTTAGTTGTAATTGTATATTATGTTAAGTAAATGGAGGTGATTATATTATGTAAATTGTAAAAAGATGTTAAAAAGATTTTTTCTTTTAGTGTAAAAATAAATATAGGAGGATGAAACTATAACCTTGTCATTTAAAATGTTTACTATAGCCGAAAATTTTGGATATGGTCGTGCCAGTAAAATTGTTACCAAGTAATTTAAAATGACGTGATTTTACCTATCTGCTAATGTTACAATGAACTAGGAAATCACTTAATCTTCAAATAAAAATATCAACTTACATTGTGTGTGTTTTCTTATTGAGCAGAAAGTGACCAAACAAACACATAGTTCAAAATATTTACCTTTGTAGACTGTAATGACCCTCTTTTGTAAGATCCAAGTTAGGTTAGCTCCAAACATATTTTACAGTCTTAGAGACATCGAGGTATTGTATGTGTTTATGTATTCATCCCTAGACTATTTGAGAGTATTTACATATGTATGAAAGTGTGTTAGATTCCTTAGTGTGAAGAATAACATCGTTTTAAAGGCATACAAGATGACATGTTGAGCTTGAAATCTCATGGTTGATTTTGGAGACTAAACAAAGTTAGAAGTGGAATGTAATGAACAATGGGTAGGACCACAAAGATAGTTATGTTTTGCATTATTTCACTATTAAGTTTTTATTTCTAAAGGACAATTTGTAACTTTCCCTCATTTGGGAATGTAGCCTCTTGATGTCGATCTAATCATTTCAAGGGTCATGGATATTGCTTCCAACATATTTAATATTTCTTATGAGGTTAAGTGGACATGATTTGATCCATGAAAAAATAAGTGAATAAGAAAACATAGTTTCTCATTTAAGAATTAAACCTAAAATGTGAATGTGATAGGATATTTGAAATTAACTATCGAGTGATATATTTTATCGGAAGTAAAATAAATGAACCAAATCTAATGCAACCCTTTATAAGATAAATATTAAATGAAAGTGACCAAAAGTATTCTTGGAATACCTCGAGTGGCACGAATGCCTTGCAAGACATGGACATTTGATTTATTTAAATTTTATCTTGTGGTAAGGTGTAGAAACCCTCAAGCACTAATAAATGCAATTTATTGAGTGACCTCTCTTGATGATATCGAACAAAGGGGATACAATGTACGATTATCAATGATTCTATGTATGGCTTTAGATGGTTGTTGAATGCATAAAATTTTATAGATTATTCATTTGAACCCCTTTTGTCGCTCTTAGATAAATGTGTCCCTTAGTATGTAGTAGTCGACTACCATGTGTTTCTATTATGGGGTAGTTTATCCACCATCCTTGAAATGATTTTGAAGTTAGGAGATTGTAAAGCATCTCTTAAGGTTTTTGGTGAAGGAACCACTAGTTGTTATTCACAAAATGATTTAAATTGTTCCTTGGAAGGCATTTAAGAAGCATATAGTTGTTGGGTTGTCTTTTTATATGTCTTTGATTCTTGATGGTCTAAGAGAAATGAAATAATTAGATAGGTGCAATGTAAAAACTTCTTCTAGTCATGAATTGCTAAGTGTAAATTATGTATCATTTGAATTTTAATTGTTCAAAAATATCAATAGTGAGACCAATGTACGTTTCAATTGTGAAGAGTACAGGAATTTAATGATAGTTTTGGTTAGGAATAACGTCATGCTTGAAGTCCTTATAACTCAACTAGACACTTTCATGTTGTTAAAAATAAATATGAATTGCCCTTGGTGAGATCAAAATTTTGAGAAAACAATATATATATATATATATATATATATATATATATATATATATATATATATATAACTCTAGATAAAATTTCTTGTTGTGGAAATGTTGAATGTATTCAAACAAGTATTTGAACTATATCAACTATAATTGGAAAATAGGGTACTATAATGGAAGGATGTTTAATGGAAGAAATATCTCAAATATAAATCACCCTTTTAAGCTTTAACATACCTTCCTTGACCTCATGATAGTTTTCCCTTGTCTAGAAAAGTTAAAGTTTAAACATCGAATATATGTCTTGAAAAGCAGAACCTTAACACCTTGTTAGTTCCTTTTCATAACGAGGATAAAATTTAGCATTAATTTAATAGATTGATTGAAACAAACCTCTACTATAAGAATGAATATTAGGAGGATGGTATGCATTTAAAATTAATTTCATTAACAAATGAGTTGTGGATAGTTAATGGAAATTGAGAAAGGAATCAACCATGCATTCTCTTTTAAAGGCTAATGCTATACAAAAATAAAGTATTTGAAGTTTTAGAAAAAGGAAAATTTTACACCCTTGCAAGATTAATTCATTGGAAACCTATAAGGTTATACAATGGAAAACTAAATGTAATAAATATGTAAACCATAAAAAAGGGGGCCATATTGTGGAGTATGCCTAACCTGTGTGCCTTACCGTAGTTGGGTCATTGTCTTGGTTTACGCCATTTAATTAAGACATTGATGTGTACCCTAAGTTATCCAGTTGTCTATGTGGGTCCATGCTTATGCAAGTGTCTTATGTGATGTTGAATTTTTATATTTGAGCACATGTGGTGTCGTTTTATGAGCAATGATAAAACTAAAATAAAAATTATTCTAGTAATTTTGTTGTTTTATTTGTGTGTGTAAAATGTGGTCATTACAAAAATGAATATAAGTAAAACAAGAAGAAGCCATTGGATTAAAAAAGATATCTGATTGAAAATAACTTGACCTAAAACACTTTACAAAGCAACGTCAAAGGGCCCCCTAGAACAACTTCGTGTACCACGAGCATATCTCACAATATTTTCCTGTTGGACTATAGTCCACCCTTCTCCATCACATGTGACATCCTCTGACTCCTTCATGATCCCTCCTTCCATCTTGAGATTGATCTCAAGATTTCCCTCCCCATTATTCATCATTATTTATCCCCTTACGAGTGCAATTCTGTCACCTTACGAGTGCAATTTTGTCAAAACCGGAACCCCCAATGGACTTAAAACTAAATTCAATATTTGAATTCTTATTTGAACCTACCCACCCCATTCAATTCACCCATCCTAACATTACTGAAAAAACCCTTCAACACCTCAACCTGGTGAGCATCCCGTCCCCCAGACACATTCAAACTGTTCATTGCAGAATAGGACACAGAGCCAATTACTGTATTTAGTGCACAATTTGAATTGGGAGTCTCCCACCCACAAGGACCCCCCAATCTGGAAGTGTGGGAAGGAAAATAATCTCCAAGTGAATCCTCCCCTAACACGTTGGTAGACTCCATGCAAGAAACACCATCGATACCACACTACTTGATCCTCACATCCTCACCAAGTATGCACGTAATCACCTCACCATCTTCCTCCATATCATCATCCTGAACCAATGACTCCTCATGTTATGAGTTGTCATTCATATGAGATATAGGTAACTCGTGAAAGCATTTTTCTTTATCCTTCATCTTGGCTGACATATCAACTCTGTAGCGCCCATCCTATCTCCTTGTTGGCGTAGTAGAAAAATCCATCCTCACGCAACATTCAGTCTGCTCCACCCTGTCTATAAACGTGTTCCAACAAAATAAAATATAATAGTGATAAAAAAACATATTAAATTATTTTAATAATGAAATAGTTTGTCAAAATAAATGAAATGAGTTAAAATAAATTTAGAATAATGCTAATGTTAAATAAAATAAAATAAATAAAAATAAATAAATAATTAGGAAGGGGCGGTTTAGGGAAAAAGAGGCTCGTTTGGAAATTGTTCTGTCTTTTTGCTGAGGATGTTAAGCACCGCCGCCATGGAAGGAAGGGGGGAAACTTTGAGCCTGTTTACGCACCCACCAAGGATATTTGTCACCATTCACCCTTTTTCTTGATCCAAGGACAACAGTTACATCATGGTGTTGTTGTCTAATGAAGAACCAGAAGAGGAAGATTGGTCAGCTGTTGCAAATGAGGCTACGTAGGCAGGGGATATGGAATCCAAATGAAATATTTCTATTTGCTTTCACCTACTCTTGATCTACACGTTTACATGGTCTTCTTATTATTGTCAGTTATGAGAGACATTGACCAGTCTATCCTTGGTTTCAACGCATATGTGGGCGTTTTGGCATATCTAGAATGTAATGGAGAGGAATATTGTCAGTTGTTGTAGTTGTTACTACCCTGGTAGACCTATATGCGCAAAACAGATGTGTAGAAGGGGTGTGTGAACTGTGGACAGAATGCCTCAAATAGATGCGGGCTCATGGAATGCCACGATGGCAAGATATGCAAAAATGAGTTTGTTGAAAATACCTTGGAAACTTCCAAGCAAATACATGTGGTACGTGTAAAGCCAGACTCCATAGTGTTTTGTTTCCAGCAACCTCCCATCCTGTGCCAAAATAAGATCTTTGAAATTAATACAGTCATCTGCCAAAGCATTATGGAGAAGGGATCCTTGTATGTTTTAGTTGCAAGTGCCTTGGTATATACATATGCAAAATGTGGAAGCATGCGAACTGTTCGACAATGCTTGAAATAAATGTTATTTATGGACTGCAATGATGGCAGGATGTGCAAAAATAAAATGAGTTTGTTGAATAGGCTTTGGAATCTTTCAACCAAATGCAAATAGGTGTAAATCCAAATTTAACAACCTATGTCAGCGTATCTCCAGCCTGTGCAAAACGTGGTATCTTGGAGCAGGGTATGAACAAAAAGAATCTATTTTTTTCTTTTGTGAGTGTCTTAGTTATTTTCGTGAAAATGTAGAAGTGTTTCAGGGTGTGTATGCAAAATGTGAAGGCGTACACAATGCATGTGAACTATTCAACAAAATGCCTCAGATATTTCAGTCTTATGGAATGCAATGGTTTCAGGGTATTCGTAGATGAGCTTGTTGTAAAGGCCTTTGAAACCTTGAAGGAAATGGATTTGGCAGTGGTAAAGCAACACTTAACAATTTTTTTTTACACCCTCTCAGCTGCGCTAAAATAAGCTTTTTAAATGGGGATATGTGCAAAATGGATTTTCTTGAAAAGGCGTGCAATTTGTTTGACATAGAAAATACAGTCTCTTGGATCGGGATGACTTCTTGAAAACACAAAATGGTTCTTCTCGATGAGACATAGGTGCGCAACGAATGGCTTGGTTTGCACACGACTACCTGGCATCATGTGGCAACAATGGTGGTCTCATTAGATCACGAGTGTAACCTGCTTAGAGCCCCTTGTACTGTTTCGCTCATCATTTCCAGGCATGGTTCTTCTTTCCTTACCTCTCATAATTCTCGTGTTTTAGTTCTCTTTTGCAACTAAATAGAATATTAAGTTATTAGATTTTTAATACAGTTTAATGTCCCTTCAACTCTTTGCAAAACAATAAAGTGTCGCGTCGCAACTCTCGAAGTCATTATAACTCGTCTACTTCAAAACATGAACTTTCACCCTCGCTTCGAGATGATTTAGAAAACTCTTACCCTTCTTGATCACTCCAATATTGTTTATCGACCAGACGAATTTGACTCCCCATTGATAAAGTTGATCTTCTCCTTGTGTTAAATAGTTAAATTTTGCTATTTTCGGAGACTTACCAAGTACCCTTTGCAACTCTGGAAACGAGATGTGAAGTTTCATTCATGTACCTTGGTATACGAGGAGTTGCCTTGATTTTTGGTTTGACCCAAAACGATCATATGACATCCTTTTGATGCTCTTATAGGAGCTCTGTTACACTGGTTTTCAACAGTAGAAAGTTGTTAAAACTAGAAAATTGGCTTTCATTTGGGACCACCATTTGAAACCCAGAAAGAGAAATCACGTTCCGTCTTCGCAAACCTCTAGCGTTTATACTAGACAAATGCATGGAACAATCAGTATAGGAAAGAGCACTTTTCAGGATAGTTTGACGAAGCCATTTTGTAGGCCTCCAGTCATAGTTTGACGAGGTCAAACTGGTCCAATTTCATCTTGTTGCTCAAGAAAAATTGTTTACCATTTAAAAATGGTTCTCTAGTTCTCAGTCCTGTCAACTATGATGAATTCTCCTTATATAGGGGAACTAGTAGGAGATGTCTCATTGCATGCTCCTCCATCGAACGTCATTTTTGGATGCAGTTTTCTGGGCCCTCGAGCTAACTTTTGTCAGTTACAACTGAGTGAACTACGATCAGTAGCCCCAGAAAATTAGCCGCCAAATGTAAACCATTCGCTCCTTTTCAATTCCGTTAGTTGCTATGAACTCCTGGTATATCTGAGGACACGAAGAAAGTCAGTCATGGTGTGCATGTTCATTCGGACATAACCTTTGGAAGAAGTTTCTTAGCCTCTGAGCTCGTTTTGTATGTTTTTGTAGTTAGTAAGAAAATATAAAAATAGAAAATTGCGGACCCTCGTAGGGTTTCCAAATCACCCTGAAAACTTTTAACACATGTAAACAACTATTTAAAACCCTTTAGTGTATCTGTTGTGTGAAATAGAACTTTTGAAAAAATGATGTTTTCTCTCCCTTCCTTTCTCTTTCTCTCTCTTGGATTTATAAAATGAAGAAAAAGGAAATGCAATGAATACATGTTTCTAGACCTTTTTATTTCGATTGCAAATTGTAATTATTGTCAGATGTAATTGAGAAACTGGAAAATGACAATTATGATTGATTAGGGTGGATGCCATGCCAGCAATTTATCGCTGATATCATGCTCACGTGGGTTTTACAGGATGGAGGAATGACGACGAAAAAGGTGATGTGAAATTTAATTATTATTATTGTAATTTTTATAGGTTATTGTAAAATGAATAATTGTCTAATGTAGTCTCTTGTTACAGAAAAGTTATAATTGAAATTTGTTAATATGCATGAGATGCTAGTTTTAGGGATAACTTAGAAAATGTACATCTAATCACTGATTCAGTTTGATTCTTAATTGTGTATGGCAAAAAAAAGGGATTTGATTTATATATAGTAAATTTAAATTGAAGTAAATATATTGTAGCACTTTCTCAGTTTTCAATAGACGATTAAATTAATTATTGGATTACCTTCTTACCTTGCAAACACAATAAAGAGTGTTAATGGGAACACTCAACTCTAATAAAATACTTGTGTATAGTTTTCCTGTATGTATGATCCTTTTTTTTTACCATATAAGAAAATTAATACCGTAGAACGAACTTAAAATTTGCACTCAATGAGACCTTCTAGGTTAGGTAAATAAAACCCCTAGCTGGAGTTTACCGTCATAGTCATTAGGTTTAGCGACATTTTCGTGAACCCATATTTTAGGAATGACATGGTCCAACCTATCCAGAGTATGTGATTTCCTTCTAGTTTGGTAATTATGAGAAGAATGTCCTCTCTTCAGGTCCGACACTGGGCTGAGTGGTGAAGACCGCCTTTGTAATGCCCAGCTAGGCATCGAATTCTCCTTTTCTACCTGTCACCTTGGATTCGCCCCCCAACCACCTACCTGCCAACGATTATGGCTGTCTTGTCTGTCCTTACGTGAGGAAAGGGGTGGACTCACGTTTTTTTCTTTTCCGTGATCTCTTCAGGATTCTCCTTCAATGCGTATGGGTGGGTGTTGGGTGCAGTCTAGTTGTCATGGTGATTAGGTGAAGCTACAAGCTAGCTAAACACGTTATCCAGCTATGTTGTGGTCTGCTCAGTATTTAATGCATCCTCAAATTCGAGCAACATGATTTTGAATGAAACTACAGAACAACGAAGGGGTTTGCGAGAGGTGTGGGAACGTTGGGGCCTCTGATATTGAGTTTTCTGCCTATTTTCATGAGCAACTTAGCATAAAAGCAAGGTGGAACTGCAGCAATACTGGCGTGGCGCAGATCGTGGATGCTCCTGTGACGAATTTTCCCTTGGCAACTGGTCCTGAAAACAATGATCCCGTTGGGGTTTCTTTTGACAATAATTATGTTCAGATCGATGGCGCTTTGCTGCAGGCGAGTTTGTGTAATACGGCTGGAACCCTTGCCGTTCACTCTGGTGAAAAGAATGATAAAGGTGATACTCGCATCTTGTTA
Organism: Taxus chinensis; assembly: GCA_019776745.2. NCBI lineage: Eukaryota > Viridiplantae > Streptophyta > Pinopsida > Cupressales > Taxaceae > Taxus > Taxus chinensis. The sequence continues at coordinate 711,212,751 of CM034147.1, read as the reverse complement.
GGAGATCAATGAAGGATAGAGGAATTAAAAGGAAACTTGGAGGTAGTTGGAGCAAAGGCAATAAAATGGTGCATGCGTTTTGTGTAGGCGACAGATCACACCCACAGGCACAAGAGATCTATGCAATGTTGGAGAAAATGTCATGGGAGATGAAGGTAGCCGGATATTTTTTCAGATCCAGAACATACACTGAGTGTGTATCTCCAAATCGACTGTGTGACAGTGAGAGTGTTACCAGGAGACCCGATGAAATTCAGTACAGAGATTCTCTATTGATTTCTTACTTGTCTTACGTCATAACTCCGGGAAGAGTATCTCATACAGGCGGATCTGTTTCATATCAGAGTTGCGCAGTGAAAGGAATGGCGCCCAAAGCTTGGTTTGCAACATATAAGGTATGATGGATGTCTGGTTGCTATGATTTTGGCATACTTCCTACATTTGATACTGCTGTTGAAGATGGTGTGGATGTGCTTTCTCTTTCTTGTCTGGGGGAGCTGTCTGTCACCAATCTGTCACCATGGGTGACAACAGTTGGGGCGAGGACTTTAGACAGGGATTTCCCTACAAGCATTATTTTTTTTGGTAATGGAAAATCTTCAGGGGAGTGTCTCTGTACAAGTAGAAAGGCGTTGGGGTCTGATTTTGTGCCCTTGATCTATGCTGGAGACATCTCTGTTGAAATTATCACACTTTCAAGCTACAACTGAAATGTTTGCACCGAGAGTCTGATGTTGTCCTCATATCTGATGAAGGAAAAGGTTTATATATCACTACGGTTGATGCTTTTTAGAGCCAAGAGCGTGATGTAATCATTATGTCTTGTGTCCGAGCTTCAAATCATGGAACTTGCCTTGTATTGGATGCCTGCGTCAAGTATGGTGTGAGGAGACTTATATATACAAACACATATAATGTTGTGTATGCAGGAAAGGAGATTGTTAATGGCAATGAAGCATAGTGATATTTTCTCTGGAGGATCATGTTGACCCCTATGGGCATAGTAAAGCTTTGGCTGAACAGTCAGTCCTCAAAAGTAATGGTAGATCGTTGAAGTATGTCTACCAGCAGCATCAATGCAATTGTATGGAGATTCAGTTGTCCTTCTTTGTGGTTGACAATAATATGAAAATAGTTATTAGTAAAGTCAATAGCAAAATATTTTGAGACATATGCAGCCCACGTGACATTATGTACAACATATCTCCTCTATTGCAAGCTGAAGTATGTTCATCTGTTCTACCAACCTAAGATTGGATGTCGGGGGTGCCAGATTATATTCCATCTTGTGAGTGCGTGCATGGCCAACAAGTTGTCACCATTGAGCTCCCTCATGGCTCTTCTTTATATGGCACTGGATAAGGTAGTGGTTCCCTTGAGTGAATAGGAAAGCGTGTCTTTACGTGGAACACTGATGCTTGGGGTTATGGTGATAGTACGACATCTCTATATCAGTCCCACCCATGGGTGTTGGCTATTTTTCCAAATGGGAAAGCTTATGGGATTTTAGCTGACACTACGAGGCGGTGTGAGGTGGATTTGCGAAAGGACTCAACTGTTAAATTTTCTGCCCCATCTGTCTATCCAGTTATCACATTTGGCCCACTGACATCGCCAGCAACAGTACTCACATCCTTGTCTCATGCTATTGTTTTATGCTGGCCCGTGTGGAGTCTGTACGACTTGTTAAAGCTGGAGAAATAGGCAAGATATTTCTACACCTTTCTACTGCTATTATATTTACAATTATTGCGAAATCGAACCACTCTTCCTTGCATTGATTTTTCAGTTGGATGTCATGATGGGAGATTTCCCTTTCTGCTTGTTCTTCTTGTTTTAGCTTTTATCGTTGACAGTATGTGGGTCAAAAGGATGCGTGTGCCCTCTCCTCTGAATATTATATTACTCGAATGATAGAACTTCGTCTGTTTGTTTATGTATTAATTCTTCTCTGCGAATGAGTTGCAAGTTATTATGTTGATCAAGCTAGTATTTTCGTTATCATGGAAGTAAGTTTACAATAACTATGAAACCCCCCCGTCCTAGCACCCAAGTTTGTCCTTGACATTTTTTTTGTTAGCTCCTTCGCAAGTCCCTTCGATAACGTATTGGCATCGAGAAAGAAAGGTTGTAGGTTTGTGCAAGCAATGCATGGGCTAGCCAGCTTAAAGTTTCGATATTAAAACTGGTAGAATAAAAGGGTTCGTGTGCAACATGTTTTTCCGTCTCGCATGTTTAGACTCTTATACTATCCTTCATCTTGTTTCTAGGCTTTTTAAAGCTATCCTCAAAAAGTACCTTGACCATGCCTATCAACTTGAATCATAACTAGCTTTTCGGATGAACTAAGATGGAGGTTTCATTGTGCGAATCCAATACCTCGTTGACACTATAATAGTTTGGTCTAATCCCCCTCTCAAAATTATTTCTGATGGCGCTCTTCTATCTTTCCTAACTTGCATTATTTTCTCCCTTGTAATGTTAACGCTATTAATTAATATTGGTTAGTTTTTATGCACGTTATTACCGTAATAGGTTGTGATGGAGATTTCATTAAATGTGATTGACCTTCGGGGAAAACTCAGCTTTCGTGCGATAATCTTATGAATTCATAGTGGAAGGTTTTGTTTTGATAAAGTCACTTAGAAATTATGCTTGCATCTATTTGTGCGACGGTTGACTGTGTTACCAAGGGTTGCCGTAAAATATGGTTGTTTCGGGAAGTGGATAATTTATTTTAAATTAATCAAACATTAGAATTGTTGTGGAAGTTTGCAAATCTTTAGTGTATTATTAATTGTTGATGACATTATTGTATACTCTTGTGTGACGGAGCCCCCCTTCTCCTCTCGCATGCTAGCTACTAGCCTGTAAGACTTTGACTCTTCTTGGATGATTGGAAAATCTTATAGTTAATGGTCAAAACTAGTATGCCTTGCCTTCGCTTCGAAACTTATGTTATGTGTATACTCTATTTGATTCCGGTTTGAAACTCATTTATACATGACCTTTTGTGATAAATTTTGAAACTCGTGTTTCCCCTTTCTTGGGCCGATCAACTTTTGTTCTTTTAGAAATGTATTATTTTAGCCTATGCGTTGGTACCTTTGATAAAATTCTAGATGGTTGGTCTATTTATATCAAATCTCAATCTTGTAATTATTGTTATTTACTTACTTGATGGGAATTATGTTCTTGCTAGAATGTTTATATCTCCTTATAGGGCCAAGGGCCATTCTCATATGATTATTACTTTTGTTGTTTTGCTCCTAACTGAAGTACAAGGTCTTCACCTTCTTTGATTGGCATGATGAAGACTTTATTATAACTTGATGTGTTAATAGTGTTTAGAGGTTAGGACCAATTCTTGTAATAAAATGCTTCCTTTTTGTGATATTGTTAGATAATAGTTATGGTGGTTTTGTGTAGCCTTATCTTGCTCAGTTCTCGTGAACTGACTCTTGTAGAAATTTTTTTGTAGATGGCTTACGTGGTTAGATGATGGAAAGACTTGTAGATTATTGCATCAATCTTGGTTATGATGTTCCTTTGTACGAATGTGTATTATGTTATAAAATTTGGAAAGGGCCTTTGGACATTTTAGAAGAAGGGTCAGTTCCTAGTAAATGTATTGTAGAGTATTGTTGTTGTAACTGTTGAAACTTTGGCTTGTTTGGTTATCATGTGAAAGATGAAATTTGATTACCGCTTGGTTATGGAATATTCTAGTGAATTTTAACCCTTAGTATAGTAGCGGGGCATGTCCCATGTTATTACTCTCTTGCTCCCTAGTCATGGTTCAATAGAGATGGTATGTCCCTTTGATTTGTGCATCATGTTGGAATGAATTGATATAACCTTGTTTTGTTTCCGCAAACGAGTACTGTTAAACTTTTCTCTTGAGTTAAAATTTTGAGTTGTAAATCCTCCTAAGGCTTAGTAGCAATGAGTTTGTAAGTACTATGAAGTGAGCTGGATAGTCCTTATTAAAATTAAACTAATAAGCATTATCCTTTTATGGTGAAACCTTAAATGATCTCATGGTGAAATCAATGGTTAGATTTTAGAAGATGATAGGGTTTAATAAGTAGGAAGGAAATTGATTAATAAAACCATAAATATTTCTATATCGTTTGAAATGTTCTCCTTTGTCAAACTTAATTAAGTAAAGTCTAGATGGAACATTTAACCAATCTTGATAAACTCTTAACCTCAATGAAAGATTGATAGTAAACAATGTGACCCTAAAGCTAAATTCTGTTGTCCTGTTCTGTTAACCCTTGCCTTGATTCATGGTGATATTTCTTAAGCATGGTCAAAATTTGATCCTTAAACAAGAAGGTTATTGTTATGAAACCCTAAGCGGTACTTTCCACTCAATCGGAGCTTATGCCTTCACCTGTGCAATAGAGTTGTGGAACATGTGTTAGTGGCTTGACTAAGATTAATTAACCTTGTGAGAAATGGAAAATGTTCTAAAATAAAATGAATAAAAATCTTTGCACATAAAATTGATGACCCCAGTTTAGAAAGCTTGGCCTTAAGCTATTTAGTCAACCGTTGAAAATAAAGAAGTTCTCCCTTGTGAAAAGAATTGTGTGAATCGTTACATGAAATTTTATAAGAACGTAAGTTAAGAATTAAGAGACACTTTAGTAAACAAGAAAATTTAACAAGAAATTCCTCATGGGATGCCCTAACTGTAAGTGTGTTTTGTGGTTGGACTCCAATGTTGTTCTGTCAAGAAGAGAAAAGTAGATTGTCCTTGATAGGTGTGAACGTTTCCGTACTGACCTTGTGGTCTCCCCTGTAACAAGTGGTTCCTAGTGTTGGTTGTAACCTTGTGATGACATGTTGTGTCGTGTTGAGTCAAAGCAAGTAAAAAAAAAATTTATCCTGTATTTCACTGTGTTGTACCTGTGTTGGTATTTTTGGTGTGTTACAGCCTTAGAAGTCACCTTATGAGTCCTTGTTAGAAGGAGTGACTAAGTGGTGTAACCTTCCCATCTGTGGATTAGGTAGAGTTATTACTCCCTTGTATCCTATTGGATTTCCGGGCCTTACGAAATTAGATCTAGAGATTAACTTCATCAGTGAATGCAATCCCTGTTGGACCTAAATGACCTATATGAAGATTGTGATATAGTTGTTCTATGTCTTACATTCTTGTTAGTGAACCCTTTTGTCCCTCGTAGATAAATGTCTTGTCTTGGGCTTCTGAAAATTTAGTGCCTTGATCTTTCATGAAAGGATTATAGAGTAAATACATTTTTAACCTTAATCACACCTATAATAGAGATTGAAGCCCTGGGTGAAACTAGAATTAAGTTTAACCATGTGCTTCGTTAATATGTCAGACAAGTACTATCATAACTCTTATGTTTAAAATGATAGTAATCATGAGACCCTAGTGCGACGCAAAGGTAAATCATCTAAGAGTAAAACCAAAATTTGAGGTTAGGAATAATGTCGCTAGGAGTCCTTATGACTTAATTTAAACATCTTCATGTGTTACAAAGAATATACATTGCCTTGGTGTGACCAAACGTCAAGATTACAAAAGATATACCTATAAAAAAATCAAATTTGGGATTTAACAAGCTATTGAACTATAATAATAATGGTAGCGAAATAACTATTCCATGATTGATGGATGTTCTTGGGGAAAAAGATATTTCAAATATATGTCTTCCTTGATCCCAAGATTTCACCTTGACATCACATTAGATCCACTTGTGTAACAAGGGGAACTTTTAGAAATTAAATCAACGTTTGAGAAGCACATTCTTAACATAAGAACAAGATAATTAAGTGATGTATATGTGATTTGAATTGTGCCAAGTAAGATAGTAAGTTATGGAAATTTTCGTGATGCATAAAGGAAGCCAACCTAAATTGGTCGAACTGTAAATTAAAATGGAATGAACTTAAGATTTTGTAGATGGAGAAAGGAGGAAACTATACTTGCACAATAATGTTCCTAGAATGTTAATCGTAACTAAGATGCAATTAAAGAAATGATGTGCTGTGGATTTGCCATTCCTGAAGTCATGTTTCTTGTGGTTGGGTCTCTACTAGCAACCTTCCATTGGGAAAAGTGTAGCGTCAGCATGTATATGGTGTTGTCATGTGCCTATGTGATTTGATGACTTTTGTAAGTGTCGTATGCAAGTCGAGTTCTGTACTTGAAGCCCATGTTGTGCTGTGTGTAGTGAGCAATGTAAGTCAAAAATTTATCCTGGTATTTTACTGTTGTATTGGTGTGTGTAAAGTGTGGGCACTACAAACTCCATAGCAAGACTTGGCATAAAAGCCAACCTTCTTGCACTTATCACATATGATCCAATATTTTTCAATCTCTGTTACCTGTTCGTGTTTTACATAAGAAGATTCCATAAAAATACTCTTAGGAACTTTTTCCCCAACTGGTACGTTGATGCAAAGCCTCAAAAAAACTAATATGGATCCATCCTTCATAGAAATATCGACCGTAATGAGTGCACCCATATCTCTTGCTATCCCAAAAAACACCTATGTCTCCCAGATAGATAGGCCCCAACCCAACCCCCATATCGTCATAGGGTCCCAACTTTCTATTACCTTAATTAAACGATTACAATTTTTGGTAAAAGTGATATCTTAGTCCGAGTGGGGATAATAGTCAAAAACCCTAAATAGAATACTATTTAATACAAATAGGGAGTTTAGCGAAATTTTTTTATTTATATTGATGATATAGAATTGAAACAAAATTTAGAAAATCTATTCAAAACATAAAAAATCTCTCCAACCCCAAGTAAAGCATGCTAATAAAATGAAAGTAAAATTAAATTAATTATAATATTCAACATAAAAATATTACTAAATAAATTCTTACCAATTAAATATAAACAAATTTACTTATCATTCTATTTCAAGAATAATCAATAACTAATATTGAATTCACTTATTAGATTTTATAATTCTAACTTTGCCACTTTAAATGAGAAGTAAAACATATATATATACATATATATATTCAAATCAATATTTGTAATTGTCTATACATATGATCCAAGTGAATTCAAATGAATATTAATTTTTAAATATAATTAAACTAAACTAACCTCAATATACATAATTTGCATGATAAATTTACTTATTTTTCATGTAATAAATCTGTGTGATAAAATTACTTATTTTGTAGGGTATCTTATATGATGGGTTGTTAAAATTTGAAGTTGTTTAGAGTAATTTAGAAATATAGATCTAGTTAAACCCAAATTTCTAGGTTAAAATGAAGATTGTATTAAGGTTAAACTATTTTTTGCATGATAAGCTTGCTTATTTTTTAGAGTATCTTATGTGATGGGTGGTAAATTTGCAATTGTTTAGAGTATTTTAAAAATATTGATCTAATTAAACCTAAATTTACAGGGTAAAATGAAGATTGCATTAAGGATAAGATAATTTTTAAAACATCTTAATGTTATTAAATTCTTAGTAATTGAATGAAGCTTATGTATAGAAGAGGATATGAAATCAATATCAAGTAAACAAAATATTAAGAATTGATTTTTGAGCTAAATACAACACATATTGTTAGAAGATAGTTGGAAAAATAGAATGTTTTTTGAAAAAAGTAACTAAGTAAAAAGTTAATTAAATTTATTCTTGTGAACATTGTAAATAAATCCCTTAATTTTTGTTTTTACACAAGTATTTCCCAAAAACAACCTTATAAATATTATTGGTTATAAAACATAAAAATTAATAAACAAATTACATGCAATCATAAATTAATCCAATATTAAATTTAAAGGTAAGATAATAAAAAAAAATTCTTATTATCACCAAAAACAACACCCTCTGATATGTCATGAATGAATGGATGAGAAATCAATATTTTTGGGTAACATGAGACTCTCTCAAGTTGTGGGACATGTTACTTGAGACAAATCTCCAAGGAAGTATGGTTCCTCTACGTATTCCTCATGATAAACTACTCCTAAGGAAGTAAATGAAACTATCTACTCATATTCTAATAATCTAAGGGACTAGGGAGAGAGAGAGATGTATATGAAAAGGGGAAATCCTAAGCTAAAGAGAGGTGATAGAACAAAAAAGAGGGGGAAATAAAGTCTCAGAGGAGTGGACATGAGAGGAAAATGAAGGAGGAGAGGGGAGACATGAGTGCCACAATCCAAAACAACAATCAAGCTATCATTTCCATGGAGAAAAATAGAAATAAACCTTGCAAGAGAAGAACAAACATTCACAATACACAAAAATGTAATAGAGAGGCAAGATAATGTAATAAACACAAGTTAGGGAAGAAAATAACCACAAAACATGAATTTTATTTCTTGAAATAGATTGTCATGCCCTAAAATTTTCTGACCCAAAATGAGGAAATGTTTTTAGAAAAGCAAGTTATCGGTTACAATGTTGAACATACCTATCACGATGTTTACACTCTTATGGTGCACAACTACAGAGCTAACAAATTTCTCACAAGTTACATTTGCTATTGATGCATATTGGCTATGCTTGGATGAATAATCATTGCTTTCTGCTTTGTTGTGACAATGGATGGGCTGTACCTCAATGGTGCGCACATCTTCCATACGTAGGGTCCATGCTAATGTTCTCTGTATCGTTCCAATTTTGTTAGATGTCTCCAAAGAGACAATACATTGATATCACAATACTTGATTTAGGTGCCTCAGAGTTTACTAGAAACCTTTTAGCATTATTGCATTGCATTTTATTTATATGTACCTAATATATTATTATGTTAGGATAACTTACCCATTATTTTTATATTGTTATAACCTTCGTGGCTCTAAAATAGTATTATATAATAGTATAAAACTATTATGTTATTATATCGTTATACTAAAATAATACCAGGACAATCATTATCGCAATTTTAATACTATTTTACTACACACAATAATTACTTATACATATATACTTTTCTAAAATGGTAACATGATGTTCACACTATGCCACTTCCATCAATATTGTTTTTAATATTAATATTGTATATACTATATACTCTAGATAATTGTATTCAACTATATAATGTAATTTTACAAGTATTAAAATATAATAAAGTAATTTTTTTAGGCCATCCCATTATATAGACTATTATAATAGCATTTCTAATCACAACAACATTATTATGTTATATAAAAATATTGCTATAATATAATGTATAACATTGTAAATATTTAATACTAGTATCTGGTAGGTATATAATAGTATTGTATGTTATATAATATTGTAACATCTTATTATATTAAATATTATATTATATAAAACTTATATAACACTTCACAGATTTATATAATATTATTTATAATGTATAACCTACATTATATACTAGAGATATATCTCACTATAAATATTAATAAATAGAACCCTAACACGATGAGGAAATCTGGGAACCATAGCACGAACCCTAAGTAGAGCTCGAACCCTTAACAAACGTCTGGCAGTAGAGGGCATTTGGGTGGCCCCCTGGGCTTGATCCCTCTGTTTCCACAAAACAATGAACATGGGGGTATTGAGGTGAATTCATCTGGCTATGTCAAGCGTTCAGTTCATGCAAATATATATTTTGTATCAGACACAACTATGAAGACTAAGAGCTACGTGAAGCAAGGGGCATGGGTCTTGGTAGGAGCATTGACACACAAGGATCCAATGACTTTTCCTAGATCGAACTTGTTTTCCCATATATTTCCAAGGAAGTGACATTGGGGGATATGATTCTTATTGGAGGACCCATTCTATCTCATGCAAGCAAAGATAGAAGGAAACATTTTCTAGAATGAAAGAAGAATCCTGAAACCCCTATCACTAGGGTTTCCTACCCTAATGCAATGGCGAAGTCCCATCATTCATTCAGGGAGGCTTTGTAAAAGAAGCCAGAGATCAATATCATGAGGCCTGCTGAGAGAAACCCATGTGTAAATTTTGGAGATGAAGTACTTGAAACAAAGTCATTTTATCAAGCTCATTCCTTAATTTTCCTTATTATGTTTTACACAAATGGATCTCCAAGCATTGGATCCCGCTTCTAGAAGGAAGGTTAGATCTCTACCCTTGTGCTAAGGGAATTTTTATTGTTTCTTTTTAATCCATAGCTGATAAGGATATAATTGCTAAACAAATTTGGGTATGAAAACAAAAATACCTTATTTTAAAACCTTGGTTCCCATCATTTAGACCTCTCACTGAATCTCTCTCCCGCAAACCAATTTGGATCAGATTACCCAACCTACCTCTTCAATTTCGGGATCAATATTTTCTGATAGCCATTGGTAATACCTTGGGTAACATAATTAACATTGACTCCCGAACCTCTGATTTTACACATATAACCCATGGAAGAATCCTATTTGAGGTTGATACTTTAAAGGATCTTCCAGCTCACATTGAGCTAAAGATGCAAAATCGTACTTGGACCGAGCCTTTGGACTACGAGGGTCTATATTTTAGATGTAATAGATGTTTCTCTTTGGGGAATTCTTCCCCTAATTGTGAGATGATAAAACGTAAAATTTAGAATATTAACTGGTGGAAAAACACCCTCTTGGAACATCTGGTATTTGAACCTAAGGATGTCTAGGTTTCTGATATTGAGGAAGAAGACATGATTGAAGTGGTCCCCAAAACCCCTTTGAGAGAGATCACAGATGATGTAAACATAGAATCATATGGGGGTATAACTCAGAGGACCAGAAACATTGAGATAGAAGCATCTATAATGGCTAAGGAGAATGTTCCTCCTAGCTCAAACAATACATATAAGCTGATTTTAGATCTTGAAGTTTGTACTCGTATACAACAAGCTTCTGATGAAAGGATTATGATTTGTAATAGGAAGAAAAGTGTTCACACACAAACCAAATGCTATTTACTATATTGTTGTTGTTTGTTTGTTGTTCTGTTATTGTTTATTGGTGGCTTTGGTACTTTTATTGGAAGAATGTTTTTCTGCCTTTGGGCATTATTGTAAAATCCATATTTTTATCACTTTTTGTTTTGGTGCAATCGTTAGTTTTGTATTTTGAGCCTCCTTGTACAAGGGTATAGTCCCTTTCGAAAAAGTATTTTCCAATAATAAAAAAACATATTATCTTATATAATATATATTATTATATTATATTTAATATTATCTACTACATATTATATTTCAAATTATATATATACACATATCTATTAGATATTATTATATTAGACTTAATATTATATCAATATATCATAAACATCATAAAAATGTATTAAATATATTATATGTTATAACGTTACTTATAATATTATGATGTTTAGATATGTTCTATTAATATTATAATATAATGATAATATTAGATCCTTGTTACATCGTAGCAAACACATTATAATATTTTTTTATTATTGGAAAATATTTTTTTGAAAGGGACTACACCCTTTTACAGTAGGGCTCAAAATCCATATTGTACCATATTAGTATTATAATAAGTGATCAAAATCAAGATATAACAAATAAGCCCAAAAATAGAAGAAAATCTACCAAGAAACAAACCAATCAGTAGTCTGATAACTCAAAAAAAACCAATATACAATAAATTAATAACAACTGCCAAACATGAACACAATATGCCAACAATCTAGTTGTAGCAATAAGAGAAAAAATTTAGGACAAGATTCATGCCCTATCCGAGAAAATGGGGGATTTATATTTGGCGTATCCCTTATTCTTCCTATCCACCACTGTCCATTCCTCATTTCCTTCTTCCAATGAAATCGGAAGAAAAACTTCAATTGAATTGATAGGGATGTGACCCATATGGAGGGGGGTTGAAGCACAATTTATCACTAAATCAATGTTGTGGAAAGAAGAATATGGAGTTAGCTTCTCTATATTGTTTAGAGAACCTTTGATGGCTGGTGAGTTAACTTGCAGGGGGCACTAGATTCCATGACTGGGTCTATATGAGGATTGATTGGTAGATGCTCAAGTAGAGAATCCTTCCACCATGCAGGTTTCATTTTATGTTTGGAATGTTAAAAATATTCTGTAATATGACCAGTTCAGAAGTAGTGCCAACATCTAAAAGCAAGTCCCTTGTAATCTAACCTTTGCACCTAGAATCTTTCACCAATTTGCAGATTGATTTCTACTAGTAAGGCTTTGGAGGTATCAATATCTATAAGGATTCAAGCATAAGTAGTATTGGTTTGAATAGAGGTATTATCATTAATTTCCACACATGAACCTAAAGTATCCCCAATAGTAATCAAACAAGCTTTGTTCCATAGCTGAAGCATGATACCTGAGAAGAAAACCTAAATCGAGTAGGTATCACAGTTATCTTTTAAAGGATCAAAATACATATACCATGGCTTGGAGATGAGTCCGTGTTCACCCTAAACCCAATGTTGATTAAAAATTAAATCCCTATCTTAAGGGGTTTCAAATACAACAATGAAATATGCTTTAGCACAACGATAAAGATCAATCTTACCTTGTATCTTTTCTCTCCATATTTGAGCAATCTAGTCATGGAGATGAGAGAGTTTAGGAAAAATTTGTGAAACCTCCATATGAGACCCAATTGGGAAATATTTTCCTCCTCCTTAAAAATATTTTTAAGCACATCCTCCTCTATTTTTAGCATTAGGGTCTCCTGAGAGGGTTTCAAGAGCTTGTCAGTAGTCCTTGCACTAATCTTTAACTGTTAGGATATAACATTAGCAAAGGAAGGACCACTAGTCCTCAATCTATGTGAGTGGGTTTCCTCTCTGTTTTCCTATTGATCTGCATCATACGCCTCTTTTCTACCCTTGCCACTACCATGGTTACGTGTTTGGTTAGGGTTATGGATTCCCAACAAACATAGAGGATTCATAGGAGTATTTACATGTAGGTGAATATTTTCACCATTAATAACTCCAGCTTGAGTGTTAGCCACCACCATTCCTATTCATTCCCTTTCCACCTGATTGATGTCCATGAGGACCTATGCCACCTCCAAAATCCCCTCCATTTCCTCCATCGTGGTTCGCTAGAATTTTTTTAGGGTTAAAAAAAAGTTCCATTGTAAAAAGTTATAATATTATAATATTATACCTGAATATATATTCATTTTAGCCGTTATAATATTATATTCATATTATATTAATTTCAATAATCTATTATATAATAGAATTATATTATATTATTTATGTATTATTTTTTATTAGATTAGGTTAAAAAAATGAGATAGGCTCCTAGAGGCCAAACAAGAGAATGCATCGTGATAGACACACAACGGAGAAAAACAAGAGATCTCTACCAGTGGTCAAGAGAAACAAAGCAAAAGCCAGATGAAAATAACTACTCAAAAGTGAGTCAAGGAGACTTAACTCGAGCTGAACAGAGACTCTCCACTTGATGCTTATTAGAACACCCATGCGTATTATAAAAATAGTTATGTTGTACCTACATCCAAACTAAAATAATATCCATGGGAGGGGAGATAGCCAAAGAATGAGAAGACAAAGGACTAAGGCATACCTCGAGCTTCCCCCCATCAGCATCCGCTGACCAAAAAACCAACAATGGACACAAGGGAAAGGATATTTGGCCAACAACCACCACATGCGGCTGTATTAAATTCCCTTGCTATTTGAAATTCAAATCTTCCAACTGCCCACCCAAAATACCGAACAAGTCTTGAGCTACTGTTGACACTAAAATTTTCCTCCATAATTTCTATTTCATTAATGTATGTATTAGGAATAGGATGTTGTTACGTATAATTAGTAGTAGCGTCCAATAGAAGATAACAGCGCATTGCCAGTACGACGCCGCCAATAATGTATAGTATGGAAATAGTCAAAAGTATAATAGGAATGTTGTGGTAAAAAGTAAATAGTTGCCGTAAGTGGTCCAGTAATATTAAAATGTCAAAGTTGGGGTAAGTAGAGAAGTAGGGTCTACATGATTAGGAATTAGAAATATTATATTGGTAATAAGGACAAGGATTGAGGTCATAAATATTTTGTGTATTTTATTTGTAAAAAGTCTAAAAATGTGGAACCCATGTGAAATGATAAGGTTTATCTTATCTTAAAAGATAAGCTTACATGTACAGATAAGAGTTAAGGTATGGAATATGATTCGTCAGAGTGGATTTCTTATCCTATCTTAGAGATAAGATGGATAAGCCTGGGAGTTCTATAAATAAAGAGGCCACCCCCCTCATTTAGCATAGAAGGAAGTAGTGAGAAATATTGTATGAAGTATGTAAAGGAAGCCATCAGTTTAAAGGTGTGTTAAAGAATCCATTAAGAGGTGTAATTGTAAAGTTTCTCCCATAGTATTGGTGGAAGGAAAGTGAAGTCAATAACACTTGAAGTACCTCATGGGTGAGATTGTAACAATTTCATGTTAATATTATAATTTACTTTGATATTTCAGATTTTTCATCATTCCTGTCTTGTCATAATCGATGGTATTCTTGTGTTATGTTTGTTGTTGTGTTTCCAGATTACATCCACCAAACTAAAGGCTGTGCATTAGTAAATAATCATAGCACGAGGAGTTCCCGGTGAAGAATTATCATGGTGTCGGCTTGGTGATGACACTACCACCAGCACTGTCCATCAACATTGGATCATCCCTAACAATGTAGGTTTGAACCTCATCTTATCTCTTTACTGAACACTCAGCAAAATCAGTCAGATCCTTTATAACCATCATTGAGAAACCTTTTCCAGCTCCAAAAATTCCATATTTCTTGTGCACCACATGTGATTCAACCATGAAATTTTTAGATTCCTTTTCCTCCCCCTCTAAGTCCTCCTACATGTCATCCTCTCCCAACAAGACTTCTAGGTCATCATCATCATGGAGGTAGTTTAATTTCACTAGTGGTTTGATAGGCCCACAACAATCCCTCCTTTCATATCAAGCCATTCTACATTTACTGCAAAAATTCTTGGAACTCTCTACCTCAATAGTTTGTTCCCATTTTCTAGCAGGGAAGTTTAAAAAATATCTCTTTAGAACTTTGAAACCCACATGTATATTGATACATAACCTAGAAAAAATGAATCTTGATCTAGACTTAGTAGTAGAATCCACAACAATAAGCAGGCCCATCGATCTAGAAATCCCTAGAAAGACCTCAGGTTCCCAAAATTTGAGAGGGAGACTTGGAAGCCGAATCCAAACCGAGAGAGTATGGAAACCAAAATCATGAGGCATACAAGGTTACCAATGGTGAAAAGTGAAGGCAACACTACAAAAAAACAAAGGACCTTCGTTGAATACTTTCTGCATTTCCATCTCAGAAGGGAAGAAAAAAATAAAACCTTCCCCCTCCAAATCAAAAACTTCAACTTTGCGACCCCATTTTTTCCTACTCCATTCCCTTACTGCATCAATATTCGGTTGTTGCCCTGTGAATCTGCCCATGATAGCGAAAAAAAATATATGTTTGGCTTTATCGATGATGTATTTTGAGATATCCTACATAAGTTCCTCATTCTTTCAAAGAGGTGATAGCTTCATGGGATCCCTGTGCTCTTCTCCGAACACACGAGCTGCCCAAGTGCTATTCCCTTGACCTATGAAACTTCCCTCCATCTTGTGAAATTCCCCTCTATGACTCGATGCTCCTCTCATTTGTATTGTAGAACATTTTCCTAGGGTCACAACATATATTATTTATGTAGTATAAAATTATATTATATAACATTATTTTTTATTTCCTAACTCTTTTTATCCCCTACCCATTTAATATTATATAAATTATATGTTAAAATTTCCTACATATTATATGACTACATTTAAACTACTATTATCTATTAACACACATTACGAGATATACATAAAACCACGTTATATATTATACCATATAATTATTAACTGTACCATAAACAATATGCATTCTATTTAATTTAGATATTATAAAATATACTATCTATTTCTTCACATACAAAACGATAAAATGAAATTTGAGTGGGACAGATAGAACCATGTTGAGCAATCAAACTCACCAATCGGATATAAAATTTAATGCAATAAAAGTATGTGGAGATTAATAAGTTTTTCACTCTTTCCCTCTTTACGTTGCTTGAGGTATTAAGAGAAATGAGTTCACAAATTTCTAGTTCATGGTGGTTTATCAAATGTTTATTTTATTGTCATAAGTTATTGAAAGGAATAAAATGGTTTTGTGTGTATTTTTAAACATCTCTTAGCAAAGAATGAAAAGGTATAATATAGAAGTTTGTTTGTGGTCTTAAGGTAAATTATATTTGAATGCATATGAGAAGAATGCACTTCTAAAATTTGTTTTAGTGAAAAGCTAGTGGAATTGAAATTAGTTAGTTTCATTTGGCATCTTGGTATATATATATGTAATTCTCATTGCTAAATTTATAGAGGAAGAGTTCTGGTTAGTATAAAAAAGTATTGTTTGTTGTTAAGCTAAGTGCATTGAACATTAGGTTCTTGAATTCATTACTCACTCTTAATTTCATTAATATGAGTTGTATTGATTTATAAGAAAATATGAATTTTTTGGAGTCTTAGTAAACTTAGTTGACATGATAATATCTCGTCAAATACTTCTCAGCAAAGCCCTCAAAAAAGAAAATCAGACTAAAAATTTATATCTAAATACTACACACACACACACACACACATTTATAATTTTGAATACATTTAACACTTTGAAAGTAAACCAACTTATAAATATGTCCTTTATACTTACATTTGTAGTTGTAGATATCCAAACTCATATGTATAT
The DNA here is from genome assembly GCA_019776745.2 of Taxus chinensis. NCBI lineage: Eukaryota > Viridiplantae > Streptophyta > Pinopsida > Cupressales > Taxaceae > Taxus > Taxus chinensis. The sequence continues at coordinate 711,195,979 of CM034147.1, read as the reverse complement.
TGTATATATATATATATATATATATATATATATATATATATATATATATATATATATATATATATATATGGGAACAACCCATTTTGGGGAGGGTTGTAGTAGAGTAGGATGTGGGGTGTGAGGGTGGGATAGGCCACGACCTATCCGCTCCTCCCACCTCACATAAAATACTTTCACCAAATCCAGAATGCCCAACCATAAACATTCTAAATGGTTTTTTTTAAATTTATTAACAAATATTTGAACAAATCGTATTATATATATATATATATATATATATATATATATATATATATATACATATAATACGATTTGTTCAAATATTTGTTAATAAATTTAAAAAAAACCATTTAGAATGTTTATGGTTGGGCATTCTGGATTTGGTGAAAGTATTTTATGTGAGGTGGGAGGAGCGGATAGGTCGTGGCCTATCCCACCCTCACACCCCACATCCTACTCTACTACAACCCTCCCCAAAATGGGTTGTTCCCCTCCCTCTGTGTATTCTCCACCCCCCCTCCCCACACCTTCATAGAGCTCTCCACACTCCCCTACATCATCCAAACCCCCTTGTGTACATTCACGTGGCCACTGATCGCGAGCCCTCTTACAAAAAACCCATGCATAAATACATAAACACACACACAGACATATGTATACATATATGTATATTATACATATATGTGTATACATATATATATGTAGATATATACATATATATGTATATACAATATATAGATAGATATACAGTACATACATACATATTTCTGAGCAAATGTGCAAATGTGCAACAAGGAAATTGAAAATTTCCGAGCATGACAACTATACCCCAGTGTCAAATTTTTCAAGTTCTATCATTCCAAGATACCCCAGGCTTTGTCCAGTAAGTCCAAGTGACATCCTAAATAGTGTTCTATCATCCCTGTAGGTGATTTAGGAAAGTCCATTCATTCCCCCTAGGTGATTTCAGGAGTTCATTTGCAAACTACATGGCAATATTGGGAAGGGCTATCACTAGCCTTCCCAGGACTGGATCAACCCCCCTGAGTGGAATGGAAGGGAAAAATTTAAACATGGAGGTGAATTGAAGACATTATAACATAATGGAAATAATTTTGGAAAGCTTTAGGGAAGTTTTAAAAGACTTGGAGCAGTCTGAGTGAAAACAAGGTTCAATAAGCCTAGGCAATTCACAGGCCTAAAACAACTGCTGGGCTTCAGAAGAAGATTTTGGGAGCTCCGGATGGAGTTAGAAGTAAAAAAAAATTTTATCTAGGAAATATAATTCCAAGCCCTACATGATGGTGAAATCAAATTTTTCACAACACTTTGGCGCATCAGGTCTGCAGGCTGTTTTTCTCAGGCATAAGTGGAGTACCAAATCAAAAATCTGATTTTTCAAGGAATCAAATGGAAGAATCAAGACATGATACCCTAACCATTGGATTCAAAATTCCATTTCACGTCAGGATCATATAAAAAAATTGCCACTGAAAATTCCATCGGGAGCTCAAGTTATCATTGTCACAAGTTCAGGACTTAGCCAAATTTTGGGAGGACACATGTCAGCTCCAGGAGCCTGGCGGGATTTTATGTCCCTGATGTCCCTCAAGGTCAGGGAAATCAAGGTTGGAAAAGTGCACCCAGCCCCCTTGAATCCCTCCCATCCCATGTGACCTCTGGAGCCCCCATGTGACCTCCAGACTTGACAGTTCATCCCCCAAGTGCATTTTTGGAGCATCCATTCCCTGTCGATAGGATCAAGCACCACGTGTCAGCTCCCAGGACCACCGTGGAAACTGATGTCCCTCATGTTCCTAAGGTAAGGGAATAAAACATGGAAAAATTTACCCATCCCTCTAGGAGAGTGTTATTGGTCACCCATATGACCAGTTTCTAGCCCCTTGGTGCTTTAAAGCTGATTTTGGAGCACTCATTCCTTGTCATCAGATCGCCGCCACGTGTCTTCCTCTTGACCACCATGGAATTTGATGTTCCCTCACAGTCCTGAGGTTAGGGACATCAAACATGAAAAAATCCACACAAATCCAACCCAAAAATTTGAAAAAATTTCTAACTGTTAGCTGCTTCTTGCTTCTTCTCCATTACCAGAAGAAAACTGTAGAGAACACCAGTCCACCACTCCACCATTGCCAAAGCTTGAACTAGATCCATTAAAAACATTATCCTTCACTCCATGATGGAACATAGGTCTCGTAAGAATAATTCATTGAGATAAGAAGAAGAAACGAAGAATAGAGAAGAAGAACAATGGAAATCCCCATTGCCATGAAATCAAAATTTGAAGAAATCTTCCAAACCAGAGCATGGATTGACAAACCATTTGTTTCTGAGTTATTCTCTCTTGAAGGCCATTAAAAAATCATATTCAAACCTCCAATTTTCAGAAAGTAATGCTCACAATGAAGAAATCCTCTTTCTCGGCTCTACGAAGGAAAAAGCTTGATTTCCCATCAAACCGGTCGCTCGGATTGAAGAGAAATTTCACTTGAAGCACCATAATGAAAAACCTATCACAATGGAGTTGATTTCATTATGAACGGAGAAAAAAACACTAGACCTGAAAATTTCAAGCTCCATTAATGGCCTCCATGACACAGTAGTGGAAAAAATCAGCGAGCTACCTCTCCACTTCTCAAGGTTCCAGTGGGCGAAATTGCCTCAAAATTAGAGGAAACGATCGTAAAAAATCTAGTTTCACGTGAACTAGTTTTTGTGCCATGAAGTCCCTATTTTTTAGGGATATGGAGGGCTGTGTTTTTTATCAGCATTCTTCCCTCTTAAAAGAATTTTCAAATTCTTGAAGATCCGATGGGGTGAAATCATCTGAAAATTGGAGGGAATGATCGTTGAAAAATCTAGTTTCACGTCAACTAGTTTTTGCACCATGAAGACCCTTTTTTTAGGGATATGGAGGACTGAGTTTTTTCATCAGTATTATTCCCCTGCCTGATGAAAACATCATTTTCCCACTTTTTCAAATGAAGGAATTACTCAAAATTTAGAGCGTGGAAACCTGGAATAAAACCCAAAATTTCAAGACCTATTTTGTCACAATTTGACATTCGTGGTGCACTTACTAAAAATAGCATGTCTCCTTACATAGGGGTCTGTTACTTTGGGTAAGCCACCATTTAAAGATTCCATGAATAAGGTTGTGAACAAAGAGGGAGCATTGACAGGAAAGGTCATCAAAAAGGTCATCTTGGCTTGTAATTCACACTTACTAAAAATAGTAAGTTACACTCAAAAAGTAGTTTTGGCACAATGGGTCATACAAGGATAATCATTCAGGGGGACATCATTGTTCAGAGCATCCTAGTCATTTTTCATAGGGAATTCAAGATCCATCTTAGTTCATTCAACTTGGTGAGCGTTCATGTGAGCTAATTTGGAGGTTTTTCACAGTGTGCAAGGAGTTCAAAGATTCAAAGTTTCACTTCATTTGGAGATTTCCATCAATGAGGATCAACGAGCTTCATCAGGGTGACATCTCCTCTTCTTCTCTCTCTCTCTCTTTCTCTCTCCTATTCCCCCCCCAACTTTCTCTCCCCTTTAAATGTTCTAATTCTTCGTTGGGGTTTACACTTTTTGATATGCCTTTAAGTCACCTAAAAGTGACTTTAGAAACATAATGTAAATTAAGTCACCTTGATTTTATAAAAGGGACTTAAATATTTGATAGGAATATGAATAGTCTAAAGTTAGAAATAAGACATATGGAGGGTCATGAGGAAGATGATAATTCACCTCTCATTCTATAAATTGTAACATCATTCCCATTTCAAAGGGTTGGCGATTGATCTTGTAAACTCAAGAGTGCATTATACCTAGAGAAAGCAAAGGAGATAGCCATTTTATTCTACTTTCCTCCACTCTCAAATTTCTTCTATTCCCACACTATGTACAACTTATGTTTAAGCATCAATACAAGAAAAATGATTTTGTATCCTTTTTGATGAGGAGATTTTAGAAACTATGAGTTCACAATCTTATCTCTTCTTGTTTCCATTTACAGGGTTGTTTCTTCTCATAAATGCATGTGTTGAAGTTTCTAACTAGTGTGTGTAAGGAATCTGATTTCCTACCTATAACATTATTCCCCTATCTCATTTCTCACTCCCCTTTCCTACTTTTTAGACAAATTCTTCCCTAGCAAGAGATTTTTAGCTTTCCCGCATGGATAGTGGAGTGCCCTTGTTGGATCCCCGGTCAAAAGGCCACCACATAAATCACATTTTCTCATGTATGCACATACAGAAGCTGCACCGGTTAAGTAGAGGGACTTAGATTCCCAAAACGTGTGAAAGAAATTCACAAGTTTGTCCACTCAAAATTTTTTCTTGTCAACAGTTTTTGACGCCCACTGTGGGATAGCATATAGCAGCATCTGCACCCCATATATAACCACAAGGTCTAAAAATTTTTTAAAAAAAAGAATTCATGAAAGTCTGTTGCTGAAAGATACATTACTAATTTCTTCACATGAATTTTCACATTCCAGAGTGTCCTTTCAAGTTCTCACTTCAAGAATTTCCAAAAGCTGGCTAAAGGAAGATACACTAAGTTAAACAGGTCAAGAGGCAGTGTTGTTTCCAATTTCAAGGCTTTGCAAAATCAGCAAGAACGAATTAGAGATAATCCATAATTCTTCTCTCAAGCCTCTACATCTGGCACTTCGAGCAGTTCACCTGACAATCCTATCCAAACTTCTGTTAATACCCCCTTAAAATTCTTCCATTTTTCAACCACCATTGAGCATTGAGATCCTGAAAGAAAAATAATTTGAAGAAGAATTTGTAGAAGCAAGAGATGAAGAAGAAGTGGAAACAACAATGTAATATGAAGTAAAAATACCCCAACCCATTGTTCCATGGGGAAGGAATACATGCCTACTTTCTCTTGAACCTCCTCTTCATGATCTACTAATGAGTTCCCACAAGAAATTTCCAAAGTTCAAAGGTGACAACACATAACATCCTGAAGAACATATCACTACTTTCAAAACATCATGTGGAATTATTGGTGTCGAACATGAAGACGTTTCTATGAGACTGTTTGTGGAGTCCCTCCAAGAAAAATCAGCAGAATAGTTTTACCTCCTGCCTACCCGATCCATCACTGGGTTATAATGACATCAAGGATGCCTTTGAAGGAGATATTTAAATCAACTGAAGACTGTCAGGACCTCCTAGTGTAGTTGGCTCAAATGAAGAAAGGAGAAAATGAAACCATGAGAGACTTCGTGGCTTGTTTTGAATAGTTGCTTCACAGGATACCTAAAGAGGATTCACCATCTCAAAACAATGTCAAGAGATTCTTCATCAATGCTCAATCACCAAAAGTAGGATTTTTACTGCAAAGATCCCAACCAAGGAACATTGTAGAAGCAAAAAGGATGGCCATTGAACTTGATGACGATATCATCCTCTCTGGAAAGATCAAGAACCCATTCAAAGGGAAATACCCAACATTATGGAGATGAGAGAACCAATCCATCACTGCAAAAGTGGGCAAATGAGATAAAATCTTTGAAAAGGGAATTATTTGAACGATTTTCTTCCTAAAGAAGCAACAAAAATCAGATTGCAGGAGCACTTTGAAGGCTTGCCTTGGAGGCCCCACCCATGAACGTAAATTTAAGATTTCAAGAAACTGAAAAAGATCTTGAACAAGAAAATGAATTTGGCAACTTCTTAGAGATTGATGAACTTGAGAATGATACACAAATCAGATTTTGTGAGTATACCGGAGGTGATGAAGAAGACGAAGAAGATGTACCCATTTTCTCATGTGTGTTATTTAATCATTCTCAGTCTGAGAAAAGAGCATCTCCCTCCACTGCTATGAATGAAAATAAGGTTGATGATCCTCCTATGATGACTCTGAAAAACAAAATAATCACTCGAGGATCCCCACTTCCATCTTTCCATGAAGTATTCATTGTTAAAGCCTGACCCTATAACAAGTAATAAGACTCCTACTATTCCAAGTAAGCTTTCCAATTCCTCTTCCATTTCTAAATCTAAATCTTCTCCTGTAAAATCTAATACCTTGAAATCTCCTAGTGTGCCATTTAAAATACCCTCCATTCCTCAAACATCAGATCCTACTCCTAAGCCCATCTAGACTAAAAAATCATTCTCTTTACTCCCCTTGTCCACATCTTCTCCGTTTGACTTCATAGAATATGCAAATAAAGCCAAAGTTCATATTACTCAAACTAAATATTTGCGGACTCATCCTGAAAATTTTGAGAGGTTCATACGATATATCAGGAGTGGTATTCTAACACCAAATACTGTAACTTCTAGTTCCAAAGGCATGCTACCAAACTCACCTACACCTCCCTCACAGAACATGCTTTCTCTGAGTGCATTAAAGAATGATAAAGGTGAACCTTTCTACATCTCCTTTCTTGTTGGAGAATATGTACGTACTAAACAATTACATAATAGATTCTGGTGCCTCAGACAACATAATGGCTTTAAAGGTCACCAAGGCTCCCAAACTTACCATGATTCCACCTAGTGGCTCTTGTTACTCTTTGGATTCAAAAGAGGTCTCACTTGTAGGGAAGGTAAAAGATGCACAGGTGGCTCTTACCATATTTTTAGGAATTAAATTTTGAATGATGATTTTGGTAGTAGACGTCCCAGCCTTGTTCAGAATGTTCCTGAGTATAAATTTTTTTTGAGACTTGGGAGGGAAAATTTAGATGAATTGGTCTTTTTCAACCATACCAATGAAGGGAGACATGGAGAAATTCCTTCCTAAGAATAAGATGAGGTATATGGTATGAAAGTTTAGAAGCCCGAAAGTGAACATATTGTATCAAAGAAGTAGACAAATGAATAAATTTATGGATCCCAAGGAGGAAGAGGATATCCCCATCTTGATAGGCCTAGACATGCCTTCCCGAAGAGATTTGGATTTTAAATAAGCATTGAAGAGATTCAAGTTACAAGAGGACAACTCTGAATTGCCAGATGATGTAAACCATGAAGAAGAGGAAATGGTTCTTGGCTATTTTCAAGAAAAAAATCAGCATATGTGCGTATCTGTGATGAGGAGATATTCTCATTCCCATATGAAGACAAAGAATCCCTAGATCATGTTACCTAGGAAGATAACAAGCCAGTTTACAATGATCCTTCGTACAATGGGAAAGAACCATCTATACAAGAACTACTGAGAGCCATGGAAGAAATAGAGGTCCCTGAGCTCAGTCTCTAACTGTTAATGCAAGCCATGAATATGTAAGACAAACATGAAGCTGACTTGGAAGCCTCAAGTAGTGTGAGGGTTGGCAATGTTGAAACAAAACAATATTTGAAATATGATGTCCCTCTCGAACCAATGGTTGATGGATGAAATGACGAAATTGAGGTGTTTTATTTCCCATTTGAAGAGGAAGAACCTTTCCATGATAAAGAAACTAAAGTAAATATTTTTGAGACGTCTGAAGATGAAGATATTTTCGATGAAGGATTGGTACAGTGCAGTTATTTCCAAAATGATGAGGTAATCCCTCTAGATAGTTTTCTTGAGCTACAAGATAAAGATTCTTCAAAGGTGTACAAAGAGGAGCTGCAGGAAATGATGAAACATAACTCCATGCATGAAATATTAGATACAGTAGAAGTTACAGAAGATCCCTAGATGATTATTCATCTCTTCACTAGTGCCATGGACATACAAGAAAATTATGAGTTTGCATCCAATCCTTCCATCATTACTCAATCACCTTGCAGTGGAGTGAAGGAAAAGGATAAGTATGAGGTTTCTCATGGAAAGGATGTCAATGAAAATAGACCCAGAAAGAAAGTAACTCAGAAGATTCAAGGAATTGGAATGAAAATCAGATTTGGGGTAGTGATGAGATGCTCGATGGAGAATCAACTATATCGATAAACATGCAAGGCAACTGGCACTATGAAACTGACTTCAAAGAAAATGAAGGCAGTGGAATTTATAAGAAAGGACTTTAGCATCAAGAAGCTCACATGGACTCACTCCTAAAAAGTAAAAGGAAAATCATGGAAGCACCTGGCTTCCATAAACAATTGAGGAGGGGAGGGTAATTTTTTGAACCCATCAACAACTTTGCAAAACATCATCACTCATTTTTTCCCACTCACAGGTAAATTTTGAGAAATGGAAAGTGCTTCAGTGAAAGCGGGTTTTCCCCAGCCTTGTACCATAGGTGATTATTACGTGTGTTTCCCTTTCTATTGGATGTGTTTCCCTTCATGTTTTGTTTCGTGTGTTTCCTTTCCGTTATTTTGTGTGTGTGTATATCTTTCTTTGCCCTCTTTCTCTCTTGTTATAGGTTATACATGACTCTGCAAGGACCAATGGATAAGGCACTAGTCAACAAATGATATGGTATAAGATTGAGATTATGGATCCCCATGTCATGTCTTCTCTATACTAAGTCCATGTCATGTCCCCAAGCTAGAGCTAGTTGTTTTCATGAAAATGTGCAACATGGAAATTGACAATTTCCGAGCACAACTATACCCCAGTGTCAATTTTTTCAAGTTCTATCATTCCAAGATACCCCAAATCTATCCAGTAAGTCCAAGTGACCTCTTGAATAATGTTCTATCACCCCCTAGGTGATTTAGGAAAGTCCATTCATTCCCCCTAGGTGATTTCAGGAGTTCATTTGCAAACTACAGGCAGTATTAGGAAGGGCTATCAATGGCCTTACCAGGACTGGATCAACCTCCTGGAGTAGAATGGAATTGAAAAATTCAACATGGAGGTGAATTGAAGACATTATAAGCTTATGGAAATGATATTATAAGGTTTAGGGAAGTTTTGAAATACTTGGAGTAGTCTGAGTGAAAACAGGGTTCATAACCTAGGTAGTTCAAAGGTCTAAAAAAATACTGGGCTTCAGAAGAAGATTTTGGGAGCTTCAGATGGATTTATAAGTAAAATAAAACATTTCTATAAATATAATTACAAGAAATACATGATAGTGAAACCACTTTTTTCACAACACTTTGGCACATCAGGTCTGCAGGTAGTTTTTTTCAGGTATAAGTGGATTACCAAATAAAAAATCCAAATTTTCAGGGATAAAATGGAATAATAAATACATTATACCCTCATAATTAGATTCAAAATTCCATTTCCATTCAGGATTATATACAATGTTTCTGAAAAATACCATTGCGAGCTCAAGTTATCACTGTCACAAGTTCAGGACTTAACTAAATGTTTTAAGGACATGTATCAGCTCCAGAAGCCTGGAGAGATTTTGTGTCCCTAAAATCCCTCAAGGTTAGGGACATAAAGGTTGGAAAAGTATGCCTATCCTCTATGTGACCTCTGGGACCCTCATGTGACCTCAAGACTTGATAGTTCAGCCCTAGGTGTATTTTGGGAGCATCCATTCCTTGCTGTTGGATCTAGCACCATGTGTTAGCTCTAGGACCACCGTGCAAACTGATGTTCCTAATTTCCCTAATGTGAGGGACATAAAACATGGAAAAATGTGCCCAAACTTCTAGGAGAGTGTTTTTATCACCCATATGACCAGTTTTGAGCCCCTTAGTGCTTTAAAGTTGATTTTGGAGCACTCATTCCCTGTCGTCGGATCGCTGCCACGTGTCAACCTATTCACCACCATGGAATTTGATGTCCCTCATGTCCATGAGTTAAGGGAAATCAAACATGTAAAATGTGTCCAAATCCAACCCAAAAATTTGAATTTTTTTCTAACTGTTAGCTACTTTTTGCTGCTTCTCCATTACAAGAAGAAAACTGCAGAGAATACCACTCCACCATTTTCAAAGATTTAACCAGCTCCATTACAGAGCATTATCCTTCACTCCATGATGGCACACAATTATCATAATAATAATTCATTGAGATAAGAATAATAAATGAAGAATAGAGAAAAATAACAATGGAAATCCTCATTTCTATGAAATTGAAATTTGAAGAAATCTTCCAAACTAGAGTACGGATTGACAAACTGTTTGTTGCTGAGTTCTTCTATCTTGAAGGACATTAAAAAATAGTATTCAAACCTCAAATTTTCAGAAAGGAATTCTTGCAATGAATAAATCCTCTTTCTAGCTCTACGAAGGAAAAATCTTGATTTCCCATCAAACCAGTCGCCAGATTGAAGAGAAATTTCACATGAAGCACCATAATGAAAAACATATCGCAATGGAGTTGATTTTGTTGCAAACAGAGAAAAAATCTAGACCTTAAAATTTCAAGCTCCATTAATGGCTGCCATGATAAAAATCAGTGAGCTACCTCTCCTCTTCTTAAGAATCTGGTGGGCAAAATCACTTGAAAATTGAAGGAACCGATCGTCAAAAAATCTAATTTCACATGAACTAGTTTTCATGCCATTAAGTCTCTATTTTCAAGGGATATAGAAGGCTGTGTTTTTTTATCAGAATTATTCCCTCTTTGAATACTATTTCAAATTCCAAAATATCTGATGGAAAAAATCATCCGAAAATTAGAGGGAATGATTGTTGAAAAATCTAGTTTCAGGTGAACTAGTTTTTGCACCATGAAGACCCTTTTTTAGGGATATGGAGGACTGAGTTTTTTGTCAGTATTCTACCCATGCTGATGAAAACATAATTTTACCACTTTTTCAGATGAAGGAATTAATCAAAATTCAGAGAGTGGAACCATGGAATAAAACTGAGAATTTTAAGACCCATTTTGTCGCAATTTGACATTCGTGGCACACTTGCTAAAAATAACATGTATCCTTACATCAGGGTTTGTTACTTCGAGTAAGCCACTATTTGAAGATGCCATGAATAAGGAAGTGAACAAAGAGGTAGCATCACATGCAAGGTCATCAGAAAGTTCATCTTGGCTCGCAATTCACACTTACTAAAAATAGTAAGTTACAGTCAAAAAAGTATTTTTGGCACAATGGGTCATATAAGGATAATCATTCAGGGGGTCATCATTTTTTGGGAGCATCCTAGGTCATTTTCACAAGGAATTTGAGATCCATCTTAGTTCATTCAACTTGGTGAGCGTTCGTGAGCTAATTCTGAGGAGTTTCACAGTGTTCAAGGAGTTCTAAGATTCAGAGTTTCACTGCATTTGGAGCTTTCCATCAATGAGGATCAACATGATTCATCGGGAGACATCTCCTCTTCTTCTTCTCTCTCTCTCTTCCCCCCTGACATTCTCTCCCCTTCAAATGTTCTAATTCTTCATTGGGGTTTGCACTTTTTGATATGACTTTAAGTCACCTAAAAGTGACTTTAGAAACATAATGTAAATTAAGTCACCTTGATTTTATAAAAGGGACTTCAATATTTGATAGGAATACAAATAGTCTCATTCTATAAATTGTAACACCATTCCCATTTCAAAGGGTAGGTGATTGATCTTGTAAAATCAAGAGTGTATTGTACCTAGAAAAATGCAAAGGAGATAGCAATTTTCTTCTACTTTCCTCCACTCTTAAATTTATTCTATTCCCACACTATGTACAACTTCTATTTAAGCATCAATACAAGGAGATTTTAGAAACTATGAGTCACAATATTATCTCATCTTGTTTCCATTTGTAGGGTTATTTCTTCTCATAAATGCATGTGTTGAAGTTTCTAACTAGTGTGTGTAGGAATCTTATTTCCTACCTATAACATTAGTTCCCCTATTTCATTTCTCAGTCCCCTTTCCCACTTTTCTGACAAAGTCTTCCCTAGTAAGAGATTGCTAGCTTTCTCGCAGGGTTAGTGGAGTGTCCCTATTGGATACCCAGTCGAAAGGCCATCACATAAATTACATTTTGTCTTGCATGCACATATGAAAACTGCACTGGTTATGTACAGGGACTTAGATTCTTAGAGCATTCACAAGAAACCACAATTTTGTCCACTTGAAAAATTTTCTCGCCAACATATACATATGTATACTATAATATATATATATCTATATATATGTGTATATATATAATATATATATATATAATATATATATATATCTATATATATGTCTATATATATATATATATATATATGCATATACATATATATGTATATATGTGTGTATATATATATATATATATATATATATATATATATATTATGTATATATATATATTCCATATGTAATGCCCTATTTGCATTACTCCTATTCATACTTTGGTGACCTTGTTGCTAAGCATTGAACGTTGTTGTGCTCCTATTAATCATTAGTTGTCTTCAACCTTGTTGCAAAAAAATATTAGCATCCTCCCTCTTCGTCGTGCCTTCTTGTGTCATTGTCGATGTTTCCAGTTGTTGGATTCCCTGCAACGTCCTTTACAATTGTCCTATTAAAGGAAAATCGTGTTCTCGAATTGCCGAGCTTGATTGTCGGTCATTATTAATATGAATAATAATTATTTTTGAGTTGTAAACTTAATAATAAAAATGATAATAATGATATTATTAATTTATTTTTCGATCGGAAATTATTTATTTTATTGTCGATTGTAATCGATATTAATATTAATTATCTCTATGTCATTTTTTTGTATCATTTTGATCACTCCCATAGATCAAACCTCATTCCACGCTAAAGAAGGGATTACCCCCGTCGTGATGCCACAATTGTTCATTTTCTATGTTCTCTAAAAAAAAGAAGCAGAATCTCTTTCGAATGTTAAACTCTATTTTGCCCCCTTGGTTGATTAGGTTTGCTTGCATGTTGTTTCAATTGTTTAAATTTAAAAAATAGGATATTTACTCTCTCCATCATGCCAGTTGGTATGCTTTTTAATTGTCTTAGTTGGCGTAGGTATTGGGTTCCTTTCTCTCTTGTTTTCTGTCTTGTGAATGCGTAGGGGGGGTTGTGTATGGCGCAAGTTTGAAGGGGCCATTTATTAATGCCCAAAATAATCTTTTCAACTACCACCTCTCACCATTTAGCAATGACCTAGTCCTAGTTGCGTGGCCTTCTCTAAATGGGAACTACCTCTGCTGGGCACTTTCTTTTCCTTGCCTCACTTTGCTTAGAATTTGGTTATTAGATGGCAGTTGGTAGAAATTAAGGTCTTCCTTTATTTCCTTACAATGCGTATTGATGAGAGGTGTTTGACATGTTTTGTGGGATATGATTTTGGGGGGAAGAAAATTATAATTCCTTGGCGAGCCACATACATGTAGTTTTTTCCCATTTATGACCTGCTATAGTGTTCCCTTTGGCTGGAATCTGCATCCATTCCTTGTTGCTCTGATTGGCCCTTGTTTTTTAGAGGATGAAGCACCTTTTTGGGCCAAGTGTGCTTTTGGGGAAGAATTGCAGGCTTGGAAAATTTTGGAAGCTCCAAACAGGCATGTTAAGTCTGACCTTTGCAATGTTTTTCTACTTTTTTTTATTCCATGAAATGAATGGTTCTCCTACCTGAAATGGTGTCTATAAATGTGATTTGGTGGTTTTCTTTATATTACCTTGAGTGTACTAGTTGTCCCTCTGTATCTTCTTCTAAATCACTAGTTTTGCATGATTATTTCTCTCTCTCTCTCTCTCTCTCTCTCTCCTAATAACTTATCCTATTCGATAATTGCATAAACAATCTTTGCAATATTTTCTCTGTTATGAACTATGTGCTTCTTTTTTTGGGTATTGCTTATTTAGCAAAGATGCATATAGTGTCAGAATGTGCATTTCATGGGTTATTGAAAAGCTTTCTCTTAGTTTGGATTTGTGTGATTTGAATGTGGTTTTTGATTAAAAAAATACCTCATGATATGAAGAATATTCTATTGTTACTTGAAGCCTGAGTTATTGATATTATTAGGGAATAATAGTTATTGGTATGTGTCGTATCTTTTAAAAACAAATGGGTTTATTCTTTGGCCTCAGTTTTATAAAAAAATTGTATTGGGTTTTAATGCATATTAAAATAAGATAATGGTCATGTTTGGTTGTGGGTATTCCATTGGGTTTTAGTGTTTGTGGAAGTTGAAAACTATTAAAATGGTTCTATAAAAAAAGGATCATCTTACGGTTTCTAGTGGATTTGGATTTCATTTTTTTATTTTATGTTTAAGTATGATGGCTGCAGGGGCACAATGTTTCATTATGGATTATGTAAATATCAATTAGCTTACTATTAAAAAATGAGCTAATATTTTTTCAGGTTGGTCACATTTTATGTTAAACAATAAAAAATATTGTAATGGCTCCAATAGAGATATGAACTTCAGTATTATGTTCGATCTATGATGTGCTTGCTCCCTTTGGCATCATATGAAGTGTCTATTGTAGTTACGATAATTAAAGATAATTATCGGTTTTACCTTTTATTATAAGCTAAAGGATATTTATCTTAATCCGTGTGAATGGTTATAGAATTGTTGATGCCATTTTTACTCTGGAATAAGGGTGTTGTTTTACTTGAGTTTCCTCTAATTTGAGTGGTCTACTCTGTTAGAGTGGATTGATGTATTTGGAAGGGAGCTTCGTAACCCTAGCCGTGCTGTAATTACTCTTACCTTAACTTGGTCAAATTATTCCTTGCTGAGAGATTATTGAAAGTATGTGAATTGTTAGTGAACGTATTATTAATGGTCATAAGTTTATGACCAAACCTCTATGTTGTATTTGGAATTCTAAATGTATTTGGGATGACTGTAGTCATTGTTGAAATATGACTCTTTTTAACTCATGACATTTGATGATACGTTATTAGGATAGTCATGAGGTTATGAATTGAATATTTTATATATATACATTGCTAGCCTATGTCGCAAAATTGTTAAATAATTAGTAATGAATTTTGGGGGTTACTTTTCCTTTATATTAGTTTCATAAGTTAGTGATTATGATGGGGTTTTTTGTGAGAATAATGGCTTTTGTGACTCATTTAAATGAATTTGAAGAGTGGTTTTGATTATGTAAACTAGTATTACATTTAAAAGATCTTGTAAGGAGGAGGTGGTAAACTTCTTATTTAGACTAAAACTAGGGATTGTTTTTTTAAGGAGGGTTACAAACCCATATTATTAGGAAACCATCCTCCTGGAAGGATTGAATAAACTTTATTGTTTCGCATCTATGATCGTAACTAGTATGTTTTGAATTCTCAAGGACTTTTTGAGATGGATCGATTGAGTATTATATTTCAATCAAGAAATCTATAGGATTACATGATTGAAATCCCAATACTATTGACCTTTTGTTTCTAACCTATAAGGTCTTTCCTTCTGTTTCACACATAATGTTTCCATTCTTAAAATAGAGTTGCTTCTATCCTTTCATTCTCTTGAGAAACAGATAAGGGTTATGGCTAGGAGGAATACCTGTTGAATGTTGGGAGGGTGCGCGCGTACCGTAGAGAGAGATTAGATCGATTGTGAAGAACTCCTTTTTGTCTAGGAAGGACTACCTGCAAGTAAGAATACAAGACCACCAGATTTTAGTTAGAAAATAAATAAGGGAACTACCTTGGGCCCAGGAAATATTGGACTTCCTTTCGAAGGTGGTCAGTTCCCCTCTTAATACGAATTAACACAAATTCTAACAAAGAAGTTATTGCAAAATTACAATTTAATTACCTCGTTAAAAGTAATAGAGGAAAGGATGGTTTTGGTTTGAGTCACAGTGACTGATGTCGGTCATTGTACAACTGACTGTGGTTTTACACCGGTACCAGTTGCTGATAACTGATACCGGTAGGGGCAGTGTTTTAGGGGATTTCAATGAAGGAAAGCTATAAGGCGGTTATGGTGTTTATAAGGCTAGTAAATGATTAGGGATAGGCAATAGGGTGATGGAGAAGACTCAGAGAGTGTGGGGGCTGTTCTTGGGGCAATGTCAGGGTAGAGGAATGACAATTAGATGTAGGGTGCTGCCGGGTAGTAGATCTAGGAGTGAACTTATAATTACTATGATTCAGAAGTTCAAGAAATGTTATTTAAAAACGTACAAGACACTACTTACTAATTCCTGATGAAGATACAGGTCCAAGGATTGTGATGACGAAGGCAGGGCTTAGGTGGGATGATCTGACAATAAAAAATGAGCTATCTTCTCTCCCAATGCTTGGATGAGTGTCGCTGTGCTCTAGTTCCTCAGTTGCAGTCTTGGGCTTGATGTCCTTCTCTGCAAACTCTTCTCTTTTTTTCACTTGTCTCTGCTCTGCCAAGTGAATTCTGGATCTTTCAAATGAATTCCAATCCTTTGTTTTTGGTTGGGGGAGGTCATTTACAGGGAACTGATGGCGGTTACGTAACCGATAGCGGTCGAGTAGGAACCGATGTCGGTTAAGTCAAAGTGGGCTATTTTTAGTAAAATAGCCAACTTTCCCTCCTTTTCTCCCGAGGGATTAGTTGTGGGCTTGGTCAAGTCATGATTAGGTTGGTTTTGGTGTGGGTGAGAAGTAATTAGTCATGGGTGTGGATGTAGACCAAGTTATAGGTCTTAATTAGGTTAGTTTAGGGTTAGGGCTAGGTCATGATGAGGTGGCGAAATGAGGTGGCAGGTTTGGAGATGTGGATTTATTAATTATAAGGTAATTAATAAATAATTGTGTAAGGTTTAAGTGGTGAGGTTAGGTTGCGAAATGAGATGCGGGGCACAGGTGTGTCATAAGACACAAATTTGGTGTCTACATTAGCCCCTTGTTGTCGTGTAGCTTGTCTTGTAAAGCTATACTGACAATTAATAAGAAGTGATTGCCCCAGTTAAGGGTATAGGTAATCCCCCTCAAATCTATCACAGATTGAGGCGACGTGAAATCAGGGATAGGGTTGATAAAGGATAAATGGTGTTGGGATGATGGTAAGATGGTGGGGTAAGTTCAAGGAAGCAGACGCACGTTGAAATGCAGTAGTGCGACCAGGGTACATGATTTGAAGAGCAAACAAGTGATTCATAGGCAAAGGTCGATAGTTTATCCAAACAAGGGTGATATAATCCTGGTATCCAAGGCATAGGAAGTAGCTCCAGGGGATATAACGGGTAAGGTACAGGAACGTTTAGGCATGTTCGGTAGTACCAAATGGTTGGTTTGGTTGAGATAAACGTCACGGTCTCGGTCTAGGCAAAGTTGGTCGGCTGATCAATTCAAGTATCCTAATCATGCTAGAACACGAACAGGTGAGCTCGATTGAACAAAAAGCTACATGATGGGTGCATAAAATCATAATTTGTGGGTCTTGGGTGAGGTACTTAATTGGTGCGGCCTTGGGTCAGGCCGATTGATTAGGGAGGGCCTTGGGTCGGGCCTGATTGGTTGGGTGTGGCCTTGGGTGGGGCCGATTGATTAGGTGTGGCCGTGGGTCGGGCCGGATTGGTTGGTTGTGGCCTTGGGTTGGGCCTGATTGATTGGGTGCGGCCTTGGGTTGGGCCGGATTGGTTGGTTGCGGCCTTGGGTCGGGCCTGATTGGTTGGGTGCGGCCTTGGGTCGGGCCTGATTGGTTGGTTGCGGCCTTGGGTCGGGCCGATTGGTTGGTTTGTTGCTGCCTGTGATTTGGGCCAATGAAGTCAAAATAATGCTATTTAGCAAAGCCGGGGGAGGTGACGTGGTGAGACAGGAAGATTGGTGGATAAGGGTAGAAATTTTGGTAAAGTAGGCATGTAACCAATATCGGTTAATTATGACCGGTATCGGTTAGAAGACCGATATCGGTGTTTTAGGGCATGCACTAACCGATATCAGTTATAGGTCAAAAACCTATAAAAAGAAAAATACGGCGTGTCATTGTCACATTGTCAATTTGATAACCAATACGGCTTGTCTGGGTTTTAAATTGATTTTGTTGAGTTTGTGGGCTGAGTTGGCAGTAGTTTAGTGGAGGAGTGAGTGATTGGTAGACCCCAGTGAGCAGGAGGCAGAGTTTGATTGGTTGAGGACCCAGCTGAGGAGATTAGGAGCCATGGCACAGTCAGGAGGAGCAGGAGGTGCTGGAGGAGCTGGACCACCGCCACCTATCCCACCACGATGACGTGTAGTCATACCGGTAGGCTCTGAACCCCTACTTATGTGAATTTAATGATTTTAACTTAGATGTGGGTTTTGGGTAGGAATCCCAAATTTAATAAAATAATGAATAAATGGAAGTAATTTGTAAAATGGAGTGGGTAGGTAGGTTAGTTAGGCCAAAACGGCAGGGTGGGTAAGTTTTTAGGTCTTTTTGGTGGGTAAATGGGTAGAAATAGGAAAAAATAGGTTTTGCGGGCCGTTTTGGGTTCGGCCCCAGAATGGGACAGTGACCGATGTCGGTCACTAGGCGACCAACATCGGTCACCGAAGGTTTGTAGAAATTGATTTGTGGATAAACCGGCGTCGGTCATATGTCGACCGGTGTCGGTACAGAAAATGTGCTTGGGGGACCGATGGCGGTCGAGGGTGACCGGTACCGGTCAGCATGGGTAGGAGTTAGGTTTGTGAACTTTGTGGTGGTTGTTTGTTGTTAGAGTTTTGTTTTTTTATTTGGTTGGGGGTGAAGGGGGATGAGGTAGGGTTGATAGGAAAGGTGATTGGGGTGGGGGGGGAATGGGGTTGTTGGGGGCTGGTTCGGGTAGGATAGATTATGTGTTGTGTATGAAGTAGGAGGTGTTAAATTGGTGGGGGTAGAGTTAGATGGCTAGAGTAGATTGGGGTGGTTGGTAGGGTGGGAGATAAGTAAAGGGGAAATCGTAGATGTATAGGGTTAGATAGGTGGGTGTAGATGTGTGTTATAGAGTCGGATTGTGGTTGGGTGGGTAAGTGGGTATAGAGGGTTAAGGTAGTTGTTTTTGTAAAGGGTAGGCCTGATGAAGTGGGTTGTTTTTGTAGGCACGCCAGTAGCTCACGATGCGGGATTGGATGCCCCCTCTATTGAGGCGGATGTGGCCACATGTGACCGTAGCGCAGTAGGCCATCATGCGAGAGGTTGGACTCGGCAGAGTCTAGCGGTATAGGGCTGTGGATAGGGACCACAGCCTGATGGTTGCCCTCATCGAGAGATGGGATTCGGCAACCAATGTCTTCCATCTCCCTACTGGAGAGATGACGATTACATTAGAGGATGTGTATTGCATCCTGAGACTGCCAATCGTAGGTGAGGTAGTGTTCCAGGTGGATGTGGAGACAGCGATGGACAACATCCTGCATGTATTCGGGGATGCAGCCCCATTGCTTACCTATCACAGCGCGAGCATTGCCTACGGCGACATGTATCGCGTGCATAGATAGGAGACACGACTTGCCGTGTTGATGATGATTGGTATCACCTGCTTCGCCCTCCCTGACTCAGAGGGAGGCCGCTTCCCACGGGCTTTGATGGGAGTTTTGCATGAGATGGTAGAGGAGCATACATGCTATGCTTGGGCACCAGTGTATCTGGAGCAGCTATACAGAGAGCTCTGGGGTTATCGCCGTATGAGGTGATTTGGTATATGCTTGACATTTTTGTTACACTGCTGGGCTTACGAGCATATCATCTGTATACGACCAGTAGGGTTGCCCCAGCAACCAGGGCCACATATAGTATACAGATATGGATTTCAGAGGTGGTTGGGGGTCGTGGGCCAGCCACGAGCGGTGCTCACAGGACGAGATGTGGCCTACTGTCGTCACATGTTAGAGGGCTTGACTACGCTCGATATTATATGGAGGCCCTACAGAGGCCATCAGCCCCGAGGAGGAGCCCGAGCACAACTATGCTAGATCCAATATAGTTTCTGGATAGCTGGATGGAGGCCTGGGGAGTATGAGCGGATACCCCTAGAGAGGGTACGATGGCAATTGGGCTTACAACAGGATGAGCCACCTCCCTTCCCACAGTACCAGAGGGATGATGTAGAGGCGTCACTACCTGCACCACAGCCAGTTGACCCAGACTGGGTAGCAGAGAGACCCGCTGATGATATAGTGGATGATGCCGGAGTGACAGGGGCATTTTTGGTGTGGTGGGCAGGTCAGAGAGCAGCTATGAGAGGATTCCTCTAGATCACGTGCGGCGACAATTTGGATTTGTTCAGGATATACCCATGGCTTATAGACCATACATGAGGATCGATGCTGAGGCATCATTCTCACCTCCCTGGCCGACACCTCCAGAAGGACCAGAAGAGATAGCAGCCAATCGTAGGGTAATGGATGCAGGAGTGACAGAGGCTTATAGACTATGGTGGGTAGCAGAGCTATGAGGTTCACGTGAGAGGGTCGATCAGCCTAACATAGCTGTGATTACAATGGAGAGAGATCACATACATGGTTTAGTGCATTAGCTTCAAACGCGGGTGAATGAGACAACGGGATTGTTAGTGGTTACGGAGTCACGGGTGGAGAGACTAGAGGCGAGATTCCTCCACGTGAGAGGGCGTATTCATATGTTACAGGAAAGATTAGCAGATTAGTGGGAGGAACCAATAGTAGTGGCACCTTTGAGGATGGAGAGGCTAGGTGCAAGCGGCGTCGATGATCACGATCATCACCTAGTTCGGAATGAGGCGCAAGGGTCTAAGTGAATTTCATAGAGGTATAAGAATAAATAAGGATGCCGACCTGCGCGTCGATGATAGAAAAGATGTATTTGTTTAACATCTAAATAAAACTGAATATGTATGTTGATTTGAGTTATGATAATAATAAGAATGGTTGTGTTTTGAATGTTTTTTTTGAAAAAGGATAAAGATGATTGTTATCAAATAGAAATACAAAAAAATATTTATATTTACAACACATGATAGGTTATGGTAGGGGATGGTCCGAGCTAACCTTGGGAGACCCCATGTCTCATAAGTGTTGCCTACATAGCCCATTGCATAAATCAAGGAGGGGCCTCAGACCAATGTAGTTCTCCCTTAGGACCAGGGAGAGGTGAATTCAGGCAATTTGGTTGTGGTTAGGCAATTTTTTGGTTAGTAAAAAATATTGATATTGGTAGGGTAATGTTGTTGGTGTTGGCAAGGTATTGGCGATGTTGGTGTAGGTATAAGTGAAGTGAAAGTTAGCTTACCCAAGTAGTAGGGAACTGTGTCCTGATTAAGGTCAACACATAATCCTAGATTTGAGTAAAAGAGGCAAAAGTGTCCCGTAGTTGAAAAGAGCTAAACAAACCACATATTAAAGTAGGATGAGCTTGAATCCCTAGGTACCTTGCATAGGCGAGAAGTTGATAGGTGAAAAGAGTTTTATAATCACAATATATTGGATATACGTCACGTCCCTTGAGTTTTGTTGCTTTGACGAATGGTGAGGTGAGGTGGCTGGTAGAGCTGGGGCGCAGAGAATTTGTTATAAGGTGATTATGTTGACAAAAGAGAACCAAACCTAAATAGACAAGTCCATGACTCAAAAGTGCTTTTGAATACTGCTTTTATTTTTTTGGATATAGACTGATCGATGCGGGAAGTCTACATGGGATATGTATTTTGTTGTTCTTGAGGTCTTCACGAAGCCGAGCAATGTGAGAAGCTTCTGATAGAGGCTGACTTTGTATAGCTGTCCTTCAAGGGAGCAGTCTATTTATAGTAGCAGATGCGGCTTTTGTGTATAGCTGTCCTTCGGGGGAGCAGTCTATTTATAATAGCAGATGTGGCTTTGCACATAGCTGTCCTTCGAGGGAGCAGTCTATGTATAACTTAGAGGTCTAGATGTCCGTTTGGCATGAAGCATCTAGTTTTGTAGGAAGTTTGACTCAAGAATATCCCATAAGTGTATAATTGAGAACATGTTATTTTGATACTTTTAAGTCATGGACCAAACTAAAAAGGGGAAGGCATCTTTAAGAGGAGGTGATGACCAAACCACGTGAGCTTGATTCTATTTTGAGATGCATGAAACAAAGTGTATGAGGTGGTAAATGAGCTCAAGGGACGAGCGCAAGGTAGATAAGAAGTGATATAACACTAAATTCAACAGTAGAATGGCCAAAGATGCAAGGTATTAAGGGGTTCAGGCTCAGGTTTACCATTAAGCGAAGCTAAACGGTAAGTGCCTGATCCGTAAGTGTGAGTGATAATGTAAGGCCCAATCCAATTAGGAGCAAATTTTTCCACGTTTGCTCTTTTCTAGTTTGGTTACATGTTGATTCTCTTTGAGGACAAGATCACCAACCTTAAAGGTACGCTCATGAAGTCACTTATCATAAGCATGCTTTATGCGCTTTTGATAGATTTGAAGGTGGTCAAGAGCTGTAAGACGACGCTCGTCAAGAAGCTCCAATTGGGCTAACCGCTCTTGGTGGAAATCATCATTGGTGAGAATATCCTGAAGAGATATTCTTAGGGAGGGTATTTGTATTTCGAGAGGCAAGACAGCCTCGGTACCATATACCAAAGAAAATGGGGTGGCATTAGTGGATGTACGAATGCTAGTCCGATAAGCCCAAAGGGCAAAGGGGATGTGATCAGGCCAATTTTTTCCAGAATCGTTAACGACTTTCATGAGAATTTTGGTCAGGGTTTTGTTAGAAGATTCGGCTTGACCATTTGCTTGTGGATAGTAAGGTGATGAGAAACTAAGTTTGATACTAAAGTTGTCACAAAGGTCTTGTAACAACTTATTTTTGAAAGATTTCCCATTATCTGTTATCAGGTGATGAGGAACACCAAAACGACAGATAATGTGATGGTTGATGAACTCTACAATTTTTTCTTTTTTGGTTGAAATGAGTGGAATGGCCTCCACCCATTTAGTGTAATATTCGGTCGCTGTGATTATCCAACGGTGACGTTGTGAAGAGGGCGAGTGAATCTCACCAATAAGGTCTAAACCCCATTGTGAGAAAAGCCAAAGATCTCGTGCAACCTGTAGCGGATGACTAGGAGTATGTTGAAGGTTGGCATGTTGTTGACACATAATACAACACTTAACATATTTGTAGCAGTCGTTATTAAGAGTAGGCCAATAATAGCCTAGGCGAAGGATCCGTTTGGCCACGGCAAGGCCACTAAAATGTCCACCACAAATGCCGTCATGGACTTATTGGATGATATAGGTGACCTCTGCGCCGGTTAGACATCGAAGGAGGATGCCATCAAAGCCACGTTTATAGAGGAGTCCCCCCATGATGACGTAATGAGAAACACTTTTAAGAAAAACACGTTTGCCGTTACTCGTAAGGTCAGATGGGAGAACAGAGGTTGTAAGGTAATCGTGAAATTGGTGATACCAAGTATCCTGCGAATCAGCGGATACATTATTTATCATACCAACATCCGGGGCTGAGTAAGATGGGGCAAAGAGTTGTTGGACCAAGACAAATATGTCAAGAGTCAGTTGGTGAGGCAGGAATTTGCGAGGCTAAGCAAGCCATAGTATCCGCAAATTTATTAGTTGAGCGGGGAATGGTTTGGATAGAATAATGAGTAAATAAGGTCAAAAGTGAATCCAAGTAATGTTTGTACTTTTGAAGTTCCTCATTTTTACATTGGTAGATGCCCGTAACTTGATTGACGACCAGTTGAGAGTCGCCAAAAATGTTAATAGATTTTACACCTAAGTGTAACGCAACCTGGAGACCCAAAACAAGGGCCTCGTATTCCGCTGTATTATTAGTGCAGGGGAAATCGAGCCGGAATGAAAGAGGCATAGGTTCAGTGTCCAGAGGAATGAGAACAATGCCGGCCCCTCCGCCACGCTGGCATTTGGATCCATCGAAGAAGAGGGTCATTGGATATGACTCCTCACTGAGTGAAAGAGTGGCAATGAGTTCGTCAGGGAAAGTAAAATTGGTAAATTGTTCCCCAGGTAAAGGGGCTTCCACGAGTTGGTCTGTGATAGTTTGTCCTTTGATTGATTTCTGGTGTACAAACTCAAGGTTGAGGTCGGCGAGGAGCATAAGCCATTAGGCAATGTGTTGGTTTAGATGAGGTTTGGCATACATTATAATGGATGGGGTCCGCATTGGTGATGAAAAAAGTTTTGTGATTCAAGAGGTAGTGTCAGAATTTGGTGGCCACGAATGATAGGGCTATGCACAAACTTTTCTACATGTGTATATCTAGTCTCGTAATCCACCAGAGTACGACTTATGTAATAAATGGCTTGTTCTCGATGCTCAGAGTCACGATGTGTGAGCATGACTCCTACAGCTATGGTCAGTGGTGGAAAGGTAAAGGTAGAAAGGGCGATTGTCCTGAGGTGGGATAAGCACAGGTGGATGCAAGAGATAGGCTTTAAGATCCTCAAAGGCTTGGTGGCACTCCTCGCTCCATTGAAAGACAATGTCCTTTTTAAGGAGATGATGGAAAGATTGACATCGATCCGAGAGTTCGTGAGATGAAACGCCGGATAGATTGGAGTTTGCCCTACAAACTACACAATTGTTTGAGGTTAGTGGGTGGGGGAATTTCTAGGATAGCTTTAACTTTAGCTGGATTGACCTCGATGCCACACAAAAAGACAATAAAATCAAGGAGTTTTTCCCGAAAGGACACCAAAGACACATTTCTTTGGTTAAAGATGAACATAGTATTTTAATAGGCGATAGAAAATAATGGTTAAAAACATTGAGATGTTCACTGCGATGTTTAGATTTGCCAAGAAGATCATCAACATAATCCTCAAGGATAGTGTGCATAATATCATGAAAAATGTAAGTCATAGCCCGCTGATAGGTTGCACCAACATTCTGAAGGCCAAATGGCATGACATGATAGCAGAAGCTTCCCCAAGGAGTTATGAAGGTAGTTTTATGTTGATCGGCCGGGGCTACCAAAATTTGATTGTATCTCGAGAAGCCATCCATGAGGGAAAGCATCTCATGGCCTGCAGTGAGATCAACAAGTTGATCAATACTTGGTAGAAGTAAGTCATCCTTTGGGCAAGAGAGGTTAAGGTCTCGGAAATCCATACATATCTGAAGTCCCCCCCGTTGCTTTAGTAATAGGTACAATGTTAGAAATCCATTGAGGATAATCAATAGGTAAGATGAAGGAAATAGAAAGGAGTCATTGAAGCTATTCTTTAACCAAGAGGGCGATGTGTGGATGCAATTTTCTTCAGTTTCTGTTCAACTGGTTTGGAATCGGGTTTCAGGGTAATGTTATGGACAACAATGTCAGGATCAATTCCTGGCATGTCAGCGTAGGACCAAGCAAAAGCTTGGTTGTGGGAACGGAGGAAGGTAGTGAAGGTAGTTTGTTCTGATGCGTTAAGAGATTGTCCGATCTTCACAATGTGAGGATCATCCTCTGTGTGGATGTTGATTTCTATAGTCGACTCATTCAACATGGTTTGAGTGTCAGATGGTAAGGCGCGTTGAATATAAGAGTCGTCCGCACCAAGGTAAGTGAGGATGGAGTCGTCATCTTGGCACTCAACAACATTAATTGAAGGTGAGTCCTCTTCGATCATGTCTGGATACAGAAGGGGAAGAGAAGATGGGTCTTCATTATCGCGTTGATAAGTGAGAGGACCCAGGAAGATAGCGTTTATGAAAAAAAAAAGTTAGGGGGGATAGATTCAGGGTCTATCGACTCTGTGGGTGACGATGACAAAATGGGTGATGATGGTTTGGAAGGGGTGACTTCGTCATCTTCTTGGATACAACGGATAGGTGGTGTCTTCGGTGTAGGTGGTTCAAAGAATCCAAGACCACGATGATCTTTGTGTTTGCGTGTAGTTACAGGAATGATTGTATGTTGGCCTTGTTCATAAAGACCGAAACCAAAGCCCTTCCAAGCACAGCGCGTCAGGAAGGTGAGGGCGAAACGACGATTAGTTAGATATTGAAAATCAGATTGGAAGGGAACCACACCAAGGGGAGGTTCAGGGGTGACAGAGGATGTATCGACACCCCCATACGTTAGGTTGGTGCGGCAATTAGGTGGTCCGTAGGAGATTACTTCCCCCACACGACGGTCGTAGGTAGGATGCGCATGTAACTGTCCGTACTCCTGTGGGGTATGGAAAGTGCTAACGTTATATAGGTGATACTCCCCGAGTGTAAGGCATTGAAAAACATCTACCAAGGGATCTGAGGTTGGGATGTTGTCCGCGAGGAAGGAAGCGGTATTTGCGGCGGTGGTTTCATTGGTTGAAGGTGTAGGTGCGGTTGAGATGGATGGTTGAGGTGTGGTCGAAGTAGATGGTTGGGTTGGATGAATGGGTGTCTTGACTGGTACAAGCACATCATTAGGGCGATATAACATATTGTCAGGTTTTGAAGGGGGGAGCGTCAGCTTTTACGGTGTAGGACTTCCCCTCATACTCGAATTTTATGCATCTATGTAAGGTGGAGGGAACGCATCCCATAACCTGGATCCAAGGGCAGCCTAACAACATGTTGTATTGGAATTCTCCCTCAAGGACATAGAAGAGTTCAGGTAAAGTACGTGGCCCTACATGAATGTTAAGGATCACGGTGCCTAAGGTAGAAGCAATAGCATCATTGAATGAACGCAACATGGTGGGGTTGGCACACATGCAGCTAGAAGGGATATTCATTTATTGGAAGGATTTGGAAGAGATGATGTTTAGGCTAGCACCCCCGTCAATCATAACACGACGTACTCGGGTGTCTCGGACGTAAGCTGAGATGAAAAGAGTGGGGTGAGGTTCTTCCTGCACCAAAGTCGACAATTTCATCTTCGGAGAAACTGACAACAGTGGCTTGCTGTACAGAGATAGAAGTGGTTGGGGAGATAGGTTGTTTCGTGAGAGAAGCAACGTGATTGGGTGTTAAAATGGAGGCAACGAGCAAGGTTTCGTTAGGTAGGACCTGTATCCCTTGGAGGATTTCAAAGAGAGCTTGTCGATGAGATTCAGAGGTTTGAATGAGATCATACAGTGTCAATTTTACAGGTGATTGGTGAAGCTTTTTGATCATGGTACGGTGGGAAACTCCATCAGAGACGGGGTAGACAGGTCCACGAATAACCATTTTAGGTGGTGGTGCGATCGGGATGGTGGACGGAGAAAGAGAGGCCGCAGTTGTGCTTTCTTTAGCTTTCCCATTGGTTTTCTACCCTCGAGTAGCAATGCTAATCATGTTGATCTCGTGAACACGAGAGAAGGAAGATGGTAGGGATAAGTCATTATCTTCGAGAGGTGGGGTTGCAATAATGATATTTCTTGTTGAGGTGGGGACAGGCGGTATAGGAGAGGAGATTGAAGCTAAAGGTTTCTCCCTTCGTAAGTTATCTTTCTTAACCTTTCTATCCGAGAGAGGTGATTGACGAAGGATGGCTTTCAAAGTTTTGCATCCCTCTACATCATGTCCTGGTGTGTGGTGGTAAGCGCAGATTTTAGACTCATCATAACCTATAGGTCGAGGTTTAGATGGATCATAGGGTCTAAGTGGGGGTAGGGAAATGGTCGCATTCTCCACCAACATATCAAGGATCTTGGCGTAAGATCCTTTAAGTGGGTCAAAGTTAGAGGAAGATGAGGCTATTGATTGGGTGGGTTTTGGTAATGTTTGGGTATGGTTGGTTCATACGGGTGGTGGTTTAGACAAGGGGTTTTGATAATTAGATTTCACTAAATGTGGCTTCTTTGGCGCAGAAGTTATGTTTAGCTGGTTAGATGATGAGGCCATAGATGATGTGGTGGCAGGAAACAACCACGGAGAAAGTGGAGTGACAGCAAAAAAATCCTTTGATGATGGAGTTTGTTTAAGGTTGATAGGTGGACAGGATACTTGGGGTGACGGTGTTGATACACCCATAGATCTTTGTATGGGTGTAGAAGGTGTAGGTCATTTTAAAGAAAACGCAAGAGGTATGATGTATTAAGGCAAGGTGGAGGGGTGAGGTCCCAATATAGAAGGTAGGTGTGATGGTGAGGGTTTTAGTTGTGACAGAGGCATAGATTGGAGTTGAGGGGATTGGGTTTGTCTCCTAGGTGGATAGGACGGCTTTATTTTTGGATAAATCTAACCATTTAGGTGGGTGTGTTAGGATGGGTATTGGTGAAGTCCCAAGTGTAGGGGAAGGTGTGGTTAAGTTAATAGAGGTGGATGAGGTATTCGGTAGAGATGAGGGGGGTGAAGATGAGGACATAGGCATTTTGAGCTTTTGTAAATACCTCGGGTATATGGTAGAGGTGTCTGGATCGGTCATCTGCATTTGAGTAGAACATTGTGTACTCAAATGCTCCCATAGGACTCATCTATCTTTTGAGAGATGAAAATCTTCACGTGTGAATATGAACTTTTGTATGGAAGAGAGGTGGGTTGTGATTCCGGTCCACTGTGGGTGTGATACAGGGGGTAAATGAGGCACTGTATCAATGGGCGTTAAGAGGTCATCTAGTCACTGAAAAGATTTAGGTGATGAAGAACTAATAGGTAGGAGGGCATGTTTGAGGGGATCCGTCATGATTAAAGAATTTTGTGATGTCGGTTCGAGGGGTTTCTCTTCTAAGGATGACAGAAAAAGTGGCGAGCCTTCTTCTTTTATAGCAAGAGTGACGGAAGGAGATGTTTGGGAAATAGATAAGTTAGATAACATCCGCTCACAATCTTGCAAGGATGTGGTGTAAGAAAACTCATTTGTGAGAAGAGAACTCTGGGCAGTTAATTCCTTTATGGGTAAAGGAATGGCAAGATTATCATTTTGTCTTGATGGGGGTGAAGGGGGTTCAGATCCCTACGTTAGTAAAGAGGCTTGATTCAGAAGTTCCTCGATAGAAGCTTTTGGTTGGGAGTCGAAAATTGCATGGATTTCATGAAAACTCTCCTCAGCTAAGATATCTTGGTTTATGTTACTGTTAGAAGAGTGGTTTGGGAATGGTTTGTTGAAGATTTTCAAATTTTGGTTAGCAAGGGCATTAGGATTATCGAGGGTTATATCCCCTGCATCAACCATTTCCTGCACTATGTTTTTCAACATCTTACAGTTTTCGTGACTGTGTACCTTCATGCGGTGGAAGTTATAGAAGTCATTTTCTTTGTACCAAGAAGGTATAACACGGGTGGAATCAAACCCAGAGTGAGGTTTAACAGGAGGTAAGGTGATAGCTCCCGCTTTGAGTCAATTTTTCCAATATGACACCATAAGTTTATCCCAAGGGAGTGTAATTGATGGGCTCGACTTTATACTTATAGGTGGTTTTTGGTGGGGTATTAGACGGTGCTTGGGATTTGACCATCACTGCGTGTACAACTCCTTTTGATTTTGAAGCAGTCGATGCATGATAATTGGTGGTGTTGGGTTTGTTGGTGGAGTCTTGGGTTCGGAAATTAGGGTTTTTGTTGTGCAACCGCAATTTCTCTTCCTCTAAGGCTCGAAACTCTAGTTTTTGAGCCATAGTAAAGGCCACATCAAAGGTGCGGAAAGTTTGAATTTGGAGGGTAGGAGAAATGTGCTTAGTGCAGGCCCGCGTAAAGAGTTTGATAAGTTCGGCTTGAGGCAAGGCATAAGTAAGTTGGTTGATAAGGCCCCGCCATCGTCCAACGAAATCTGCGATAGATTCATCTTCAAATTGTCGGATGGCATAGAGGTCAGTGATGGATACTTTCTTGGCGATATTAATGGAGAAATGATCCAAGAAAGATTGGGCTAATTGGTTAAAAGAGAAAATTGAGTGCTGGGTTAAAGCACTGCACCATTCCAAGGCGGGTCCTGATAAGGACATGGGAAAGGTGCGGAGTAGTAAGGCATCATCATGAGCAATCAGATAGCAGGCATGTCTAAATGATCGCAAGTGTTGTTGAGGATCCTCCTTACTATTAAAACGACTAAATTTTGGTAATTCCCATTGAGGAGGATATGAATGAAGGGGGACAGCAGGATGAATAGGCTCCCGAAAAACTTGCTCGTATGTCAGGGTGCTACGGCTTCCTGATATAGAAGCCTCCAGATTTTTCATCTTATCCATCATTTGTTTGATTAAATCAGTGGTTGGATGAGATAATGGTACGGTTGTTGTAAACAGAGGAGGATTGGGCCAAAAGCCACCACTAGACAATGGTGGGGTTAAATGTTGATAAGGTATTGAGGATGAATATGTTGAGGCGACTGAATAGGGATGTCCTATATAAGATGTTGAAGCCACCAGATAAGTGTGTGGAAATGAAAATGTGGGTGGAGCTTGAGAAGGAAAGCTCGTGTGGATAGGTGGCAAAGAGCAAGTTATGAAAGGGGTAGTTTGCGAGAGAGACGAGGTAGGAGGAGTTGGCGGTAATGATATGTGGGGCCCCAGATTAACCAAAGGAAAGCCAATTTGTGTCGTATGAACCTCCAAAGCCACTGAGTTGGGAGACGGGGCTAAGGATGAAGAAGGTAAGGTGGAGTTATTAGGTGGGGAAGGAGCTAAGTGAGCAACTATACTAATAGGCATACCAACAAGGAGTTGACCGTCGGGTGTACGGTCAGGGGTATGAGACAAATAGTTCTGTACAATGCTAGGTTTAGCATCCAAAAATTTCACAAATTCCTTATCTCTTACAGGGATTTTGGGAACCTCATTGGTGTCTGTAGGATTCCCCATAGGATGTGAAGGGGGTGATTCAGGAAAAGGCACGGAACAGGCATGTGAAACCATGGCTGCAGCTTGTTTCTGAGTGATAACAACCATGGACAAGAGTACACAGCAGGGATTCAATCTATCAGGAACAGAAACAGCCACAAGATGTTGGAATTGGTAGGTTGCTGGTTTGTCGGGAACTGTGAAAGAAAGTAAATGATATTGGTCAGGTAACCGATGTCAGTCAGACTGTAGCCGACATCGGTCAGTTAACCGATGTCGGTAGAATAGGACCGGTGTAAGAAGTTGTAAGAAGTTGCTGATTTGGGGTTAACGATGCTTAGTATACCTACCAAACTATTCTGAAGTGATCACTGAAACAATGTATGACAGAGAAACAGAACTAAAAAACAAGCAAGATGCACAAGCAAATCAAGAGACTAACCCTAGGATTAGTTTTAATTATTGTGGGCTTATGCCTTAGACGCAAGATGATGTCAATCCTAAACAAAAGACCTAAGGGAGATGTCAAGTTTGTTTTGGCTTATAAGGTTACCTCAATCGGGCGGAGGAATACCGCGGAAAAGGGGGGATGTTTGAGCTGTTGTGTTGATTATGATGTGATTTGGGATGTGTTGTGTAGTGAAAGTAAGATTAATTTCTTGTCAATACCATGGATATCACCCCCACGTGTACGACCTGTTACTTAATCTACGTTCACTAGAATTGAAAACAACAAGCAAGAATGTGATGCACGTGTTTTAAACCCAAATCGAAAATGATATTCGATGAAGCAAAGAAGATGACTTTCACTAATGCAAAGATGAGGAAGAAAGACAAATTCTTTTACCAAAATGACAAAAATATCTTGTGAATATTTAGAAGAAGAAAATAGCAAGTGTGCTCCCTATATGAAAGCAAGCAAGAAAGAAAGAAACCCGAGAAGGGTCCCACTGGGCGTGCCAAAATGTTTCGCACAGAATGTTTCCGTTCTTAAAATAGAGTTGCTTCTATCCTTTCATTCTCTTGAGAAACAGATAAGGGTTAGGGCTAGGAGGAATACCTGTTGAATGTTGGGAGGGTGCGCGCGTACCGTAGAGAGAGATCAGATCGATTGCGAAGAACTCCTTTTTGTCTAGGAAGGACTACCTGCAAGTAAGAATACAAGACCACCAGATTTTAGTTAGACAATAAATGAGGGAACTGCCTTGGGCCCAGGAAATATTGGACTTCCTTTCGAAGGTGGTAAGTTCCCCTCTTAATACGAATTAACACAAATTCTAACAAAGAAATTATTGCAAAATTACAATTTAATTACCTCGTTAAAAAGCAATAGAGGAAAGGCTGGTTTTGGTTTGAGTCACAGTGACCGATGTCGGTCACTGTACCGATGTCGGTCACAACCGACTGTGGTTTTACACCGGTACCGGTTGCTGATAACCGATACCGGTAGGGGGAGTGTTTTAGGGGCTTTCAATGAAGGAAAGCTATAAGGCGGTTATGGTGTTTATAAGGTTGGTAAATGATTAGGGATAGGCAATAGGGTGATGGAGAAGACTCAGAGAGTGTGTGGGGCTGTTCTTGGGGCAATGTCAGGGTAGAGGAATGACAGTTAGATGTAGGGTGCTGCCGGGTAGTAGATCTAGGAGTGAACTTATAATTACTATGATTCAGAAGTTCAAGAAATGTTATTTAAAAATGTACAAGACACTACTTACTAGTTCCTGATGAAGATACAGGTCCAAGGATTGTGATGACGAAGGCAGGGCTCAGGTGGGATGATCTGACAATAAAAAATGAGCTATCTTCTCTCCCAATGCTTGGATGAGTGTCGCTGTGCTCTAGTTCCTCAGTTGCAGTCTTGGGCTCGATGTCCTTCTCTGCAAACTCTTCTCTTTTCTTCACTTGTCTCTGCTCTGCCAAGTGAATTCCGGATCTTTCAAATGAATTCCGATCCTTTGTTTTTGGTTGGGGGAGGTCATTTACAGGGAACCGATGGCGGTTATGTAACCGATGGCGGTCGAGTAGGAACCGATGTCGGTTAAGTCAAAGTGGGCTATTTTTAGTAAAATAGCCAACTTTCCCTCCTTTTCTCCTGAGGGATTAGTTGTGGGCTTGGTCAAGTCATGATTAGGTTGGTTTTGGTGCGGGTGAGAAGTAATTAGTCATGGGTGTGGATGTAGACCAAGTTATAGGTCTTAATTAGGTTAGTTTAGGGTTAGGGCTAGGTCATGATGAGGTGGCGAAATGAGGTGGCAGGTTTGGAGATGTGGATTTATTAATTATAAGGTAATTAATAAATAATTGTGTAAGGTTTAAGTGGTGAGGTTAGGTTGCAAAATGAGATGCGGGGCATAGGGTGTCGTAAGACACAAATTTTGTGTCTACACCTTCATTAGTTGAGATATTTTCCTTACAATAATTTTTTGGCTTCCTTCTTGGTGGCTGGTGATTTTTTTTTGTCTCATGTGAATAATTTTGATTAGTGGTTTGTGCTTTGATCCATTCTTTAAATACAAAGTTACTTTCATGATATTGTTAAATGTTACCTTACTGTTGCAATGGGTAGTCTTATCATGCTCAGTTCTCGCAAACTGACTCAAGTTAATACTTGTGCAGATGGATTTTATGAGTAGTTAAAAGAAATATTTGTAAAGGTTCATCGGTTGATTTATGAATTTCCTTGTACGAATGTATAATGTGTTGTAAATCTTAGAATGGTTCTTGTAAATGAGTTTGGAAGGACTCTTGCCTTGGTTTTTTCTGTATTTGTGAAATAATCTTGTCTTATCCTTTTGTAACTAAACTTGTGAATATTATTGTGACGAATAAAACTCGATCACGACATTGTTATGAGTATTTTTTTATGATGTAATAGTAATCTTGAAAATGTTGTAGTGTGGCTTGACCAATTTTGTTACCTTCTTGGTTCTCATCCAAATTTCAATCGAATCTTTTGACACCTTTGGTTTGTGTGCCATGTTCAATAGAAATGTTAAAACCGTGTTTAGTTTTCTCGATAAGTAATGGTAATTTCTTCTTTCGAGTCATAAAAATTTCTAGTATAATAAAGCCTCCATGGTCTTGCCATCAATGCAATTCTAGGTATATTTTAGTGGGTTGGTAATCCCTTTTCTAAAGTTATTCAAAAAAAATAAAAAAAAATACTTAGATGAATAAATAAATAAGATAATAATGAATTTGTGTTTTTGTCGATAAAATTATGAGTATTTAATTGGAAAGAAAGGAGTTATCTAGAGGTGTAAAAGAATCTACTCTCACTAACCTTAAGATAAAAAGTAAACTTTATCTTCATTGTTGTGAAACATTAAGTAATTTTAAAAAGTAAGATCATTGTTGAATTTTGGGGATATAGTTAGATCTTAGTTAGTAGGGGAGTTTGAATAAGAACACATTAAGTATAATGCTTCCATTTTGGGAACCCCATGTATATCCTTTGACGAAATTAATCAAGAGAATGGTAAATGAAGCTTTTACGTAAATCCAATTGAACTCTTAAGTCTCATTAAAATAATGGTTAATAACTAAAGAGATCACGATGATGAAATAAATTGACCTTCTCACACTAACCTTTCCTTAGTACTTTGTAATCTTCTCTTAAGCATGGTTAATTGTTGATCCTTGTACAAGGAGGTTGTAGTTCTAAACCTTAAATGGAACTCCACTTCAGTTAAATCTTACACTTTCCACCTTGTGCAATGGAGGTCTGAATCAAGATTTAGTAGTTTGGGTATGAATAAGCAACCTTATGAGAGATGGAAGGTTTCCCTTTTGATCAAGCGAATTTAGCTAGTTTTCCAATATTTATATGAGCCTCATCCAAAAAAAATGTTCTCAAGATAATTAGTCAATAGTATAAAAGAAATAAGTTCACACTTGTAAGAATATTTTTCTCGAATTAAACATGAATCTTCTAGGTCGTGAAGTATGGTCTTGAAATATTTTTTTAGTGATTACATAACCTTAAAGGATTTTACATTGTGGGGTGTACGTAACTATGCTTGTGTATTGTGGTTGGAATTTTTCGTGGTGCCTTGTCAAAGAGAAAAGTGAAATGTCCTTGATGGGTGTTGAATGTTTCCTTGTTTCCTATGTAGTCATCGTTGTGTCAAGTTGTTCGAAGAGTTATTTATAACCATTGTGACAACCTGTTGTGTCGTTCTATACTTCTAAGAAGTAAAAAAATTATCTTGTATTTTGCTATGTTGTCTTGTGTGTCTGGTTAGTGGTTGTTACACTTGGTATTGGAGCAAAGGTTCATACTCTTGGACCTCTGAGCCAGATTGGAGTTGTGATGGTGTTACATGATGGTACTTCATGATGGTGATGGTGTTGCATGATGGTGGTATATATTGGAAGAGTAATGTGGTATAAGCGTGATGTGATATATGTCGTAATTTTGATATTGTGAATGCACATGATGTGTATGTCACTTAGTATGTAATTGTTAGCATGTTGATGTGTTGGAGATGAGAGTATTCTTCCTCCTTTTTGGGAATTCTATGAGAATTCGAGTGTGAAACATTGTCTTGTTGTGTGTGTGTGGAAGAAATGTGATTATTGATTCCAGAGTATTAGATCCTTTTGGTATTTTTGATGTGTGGGTGTGTTGATATGTTGTACAAAAAAGGTTGGTTTATAGAGAACTAGATCTCTTAATGATGTCATTATAATATGTATAGAAATATGTGTATCCCCATGTTATATCGCAGTTGAATGAATGTTGTAATTGTGCTCATCATAGTTGTAATTCATGTGATATATATAATGATTCATGTGGTGAGTTAGGGACATATGGTGGGTGTATGATCCATATCATACAATGATTTCACTTGGGGTGTAGCATGTGGTGATGTGGTGTGTGGTAAACCATGAATGTAATGTATGTGACATACCCCGTATTGGTGCCATGTGAAAAATAATATGTTAATGTGCATGAAACACCATTGTTTTAGTGATGTAGTTGCATGTTATGTTGTGAACCTTATGCTAACCGACCTTGAGGGAAATCAGTAAAAGTGTATGTTTGGAGTGAGGGAATGGGCACCATGGGCCAGTAACACGAGCTGACCTTAGGCTCAATAGATGAAGACCTGCGCTCCTATCTTTCTCTCTCCTTTTGGTTGTTGTATGGATGCAACCTTAGTGTAACTATGACTGTGTTTAGCCTTGTTAAAGTGGTGGATAGGATGATTCAGATAGAGATGATGATAGTTGTATTTTTGATACGTTATTTTAAGAGCTGAGGCTTGATGTTCTGAGTGCTAGCAACTCATTGAGTACCCCCTTGGTGGCCAAATAAGGCAACATAGTCATCATAATGTGCTATTCTTATATGTGTATTTTATTCACAAATTGAACTTTTTATTTTATTTTTGTAAGGACCAACAATTTTCTTGATTGCAATGTTTTATATTTTTGGGCATTTCCTTGGTTTATGGTACTAACATGCGGATTTTTTTTCACTAACTATGGCTATTTAGACATTTTTTTTACTTGGATTTGGATCTTCTTTTAAAATTTTAAGATTTTACCTCCTTACCCAAGGCTTGTACCTTGCCACTTGGCATTTGAATTGGATTGCTATGTTGGTTCTACTATCATGATGTGTGGAATAGGGTCATGGGATACACCATGGAATGGTTGGACCTATGGACCCACTTTGTTGTATGGGGGTACACCCTAAGGAGTTAGAGATAACTAGTGGGTTCTTGAACCATGAGTTATTATGTCACTTGGGTTAGGGGTGCCTGGACTCTATATACCTAGGGCCATAGGGAGACTGACCCCTTTGGGGAGTGAAAAGGAAAATTTATTTTATTATTACTACTTGAGGGAGGCATAAGATATTTATGCGTGTGTGTGATTGATGCTTCAGGAGGTATGCAAAGTTGTTATGATGTTTTGGTTGTGGTGTTATGATATATGTGTTACTCATGTTAGTTGGATATGTTTTTTGATGTTATGGATATGGCATGGATGCCCTTGTTAACTCTATGTACATGTAGCTATTTTTCTGAGTTATGTAAAATATTCATCCATGGAATTGTGGAAATTTCAATTTGTTGTAGTACACTTGTGTTCAAGTATGGTATGGTAGTCGTAGATGTGTGACAAGTACTATGTTATGTGGACCGTGTCTGTTCTCTTCCATATTTGGTTAAGCTCTTGTGGTTTGGTACCATCATGAAAGTGTGTAGAATTATGTTTGTGAATCATTCGTGTAGTGTATGACCCTGGTAGGGTGTTGTGATTGCAGTTCATGTTAGGCACCCACAAGAATGAATAAAATAAAATTCTATAAAAATGAAATTTTAAAAGAACATGAGTTAAGAATAATGTAAAAGGGAAACATAATTAATTAAATAATGAAGTAAGAGAAAATCGCAATCTTCAAAGAACCTTGAAAGTTGAAATTTTTTCCCAAATGTTTCTAAGGCTACCTCGTGGCTGTGCTATAACGACTGAAATTTTCACCATAGGGTGCATTTTCACCTTTATCTGCTCCTTGATGCTTACCGCCTTTCCTTCATTCAATGTTGTGTCACATCGAGGAAGATGCTTTCTTAAGGGGAGGAGAATGTAATGCCTCATTCGACATTACTCCTGTTCATACTTCTGTGACCTTGTTGCTAAGTGTTTAACGTTGTTGTGCTCCTGTTAATCATTAGTTGGCTTTGACCTTGTCACAGAAAATTATTAGCATCCTCCCTCTTCATCATGCCTTCTTGTGTCATTGTTGATGTTTCTAGTTGCTAGCCCCCCCACAATGTCCTTTACGATTGTCCTATTAAAGGAAAATTGTGTTCTCGAATTGCCAAGATTGATTGTCGGTCATTATTAATATGAATAATAATAATTTTTAAGTTGTAAAATTAATAATAAAAATGATAATAATGATATTATTAATTTATTTTTCGATTGGAAATTATTTATTTTATTAATATTTTTTATTGTCGATTGTAATCAATATTAATATTAATTATCTCTATGTAATTTTGTTCTATCATTTTTATCACTCCCATAGACCGAACCTTGTTCCACGCTGAAGAAGGGATTACCCCCGTCATGGCGCCATGGTTGGTTTTCGTCCATGTTCGCTTTCAAACGTCAACCTCTAGTTTCCCCCCTTGGTCGATTAGGCGTGCTTGTGTGTTTTTTTAATCATTTAAATTAAAAGAAAATAGGATTTTTTCTTTCTCCATCATGCCAGTAGGTACGCTTTTTAATTTTATTGGTTGGCATAGGTATTGGGTTCCTTTCTCCCTTGTTTTCTGTCTTGTGAATGCGTAGGGGGGTTGTGTGTGGCACAAGTTTGAAGGGGCCATTTATTAATGCCCAAATTAATCTTTTCAACTACCACCTCTCACCATTTAGCAATGACTTGGTCCTATTTGTGTGGCCTTCTCCAAATGGGAACTACCTCTACTGGGCACTTTCTTTTCCTTGCCTCACTTTGCTTAGAATTTGGTTATTAGCTGGTAGTTGGTAGAAATTTGGGTATGCCTTTATTGTGTTTCAATGCGTATTGATGAGAGGTATTGACACGTTTTGGGGGACATATTTTGGGTGGAAGAAAACTCTAATTCCTTGGTTGGTTGCATACATGTAGTTTTTTCACATTTCTGACCTATTTTGGTGTTCCCTTCGGCTGCAATCTGCATCCATTCATTGTTGTTCTGATTGGTCCTTGTTTTTGAGAGGATGAAGTGCCTTGTCTGGCCACGTGTGCTTTTGGGGAATAATTGCAGGTTGGGTGAATTTTAGAAGCTCCAAGCAGGCATGTTAAGTCTGACCCTTGCAATGTTTTGCTACTTTTTTTATTCCATGAAATGAATGGTTCTCCTTTCTGAAATGGCGTCTAGAAATGGGATTTTGTGGTTGTTTTTATATTACCTTGAGTGTACTGGTTGTCCCTCTGTATCTTCTTTAGAATCACTAGTTTTTCATGATTATTTATCTCTCTCTCTCTCTCTCTCTCTCTCTCTCTCTAATAACTTATCCTATTTGATAATTGCGTAAATAATGTGTGCAATATTTTCTCTGTTATGAACTATGTGATTCATTTTTTGGGTATTGCTTATTTAGTGAAGATGCATATAGTGTCGAAATGTACACTTTGTGGGTTATTGAAAAGCTTTTTGTTATTTTGAATTTGTGTGATATGAATGTGGATTTTGATTAAAAAATACTTCATGATATGAAGAATATTCTATTGTTACTTGAAGCTTGAGTTATCAATATTATTAGGGAATAAAAATTATTGGTATGCATTGTATCTTTTCAAAATGAATGGGTTTATTCTTTGGCCTTAGTTTTATAAAAAAATGTATTGGGTTTTAATGGGTATTAAAATACGATAATGGCCAAGTTTGGTTGTGGGTATTCCACTGGGTTTTAGTGTTTGTGGAAGTTGAAAAGTATGAACATGGTTCTGTAAAAAAAAGAAAAAAAGAAAAGAAAAAAGGATCGTCTTACAGTTTCGAGTGGATTTGGATCTCGCCTTTTTATTTTATGTTTTAGTATGATGGCTATAGAGGCATAGGGTTTCATTATGGATGAGGTAAATATCAATTACCTTATTATTCACAAATGAGCTAATATTTTTTCAAGTCAGTCGCGTTTTATGTTAAATAATAACAATCACTGTAATGGCTCAAATAAAGAGATGAACTTTAGGCTTGTGTTTGGTCTATGATGTGCTTACTCCCTTGAGCATCATATGAAATGTTTGTTGTAGTTACGATAATTACAGATAATTACCGGTTTTACCTTTTATTATAAGGTAAAGGATATTTACCTTAATCCCTACGAACGGTTATCTCAAATTGTTGATGCCATTTTTATTCTAAAATAAGGGTGTTGTTTTACTTGGGTTTTCTCTACTTTGAGTGGTCTACTCTCTTAGAGTGGATTGATTTCTTTGGAAGGGAGCTTTGTAACCTTGACCCTGCCATAATTACTCTTACCTTAACTTGGTCGAATTATTCCTTGCTGAGAGGCTATTGATAAGTATGTGAATCGTTAGTGAATGTATTCTTAATGGTCATAAGTTTATGACCAAACCTCTGTGTTGTATTTAGAATTTGAAATGTGTTTGGGATGACTGTAGTCATTGTTGAAATAGGAATCTTGTTAACTCATGACATTTGATGATATGTTATGAGGATAGTCATGAGGTTATGAATTGAATATATTTTTATAAATACATTGTTGGCCTATGTCAGAAAATTGTTAAAAAAAAATATTAATGACATTTTGAGGGTTACTTTTCCTTTATATTAATTAGATAAGTTGACGATTATGATGGGGTTTGTTGTTGGAATAATGGATTTTGTAACTCATTTAAATGCATTTGAAGAGTAGTTTTGATTATGTTAAATAGTATTAATTTTAAAAGATCTTGTAAGGAGGAGGTGGTAAACTTCTTGTTTAGACTGAAACAAGAGATTGTTTTTTTTAAGGAGGGTTACGAACCCATATTGCTAGGAAACCATCCTCGTAGAAGGATTTAATAACCTTTATTGTTCCACATTTGTGATCGTAACTAGTATGTTTTGACTTCTCATTTAGAATTTTTGTGATGGATGGATTGATTATTAGATTTCAATCACGTAATCTATAGGATTACATGATTGAAATCCCAATACTATTGGCCTTTTGTTTCTAACCTATAAGGTCTTACTTTGATTAGTTGATATATTGTCCTTTTTCAAATTTTATGCTTCCTTCTTGATTGATCTGTAAACTCTTCAACTTTGGAATTATTCATAAATCACAAATTAATCGATGTTGTTTACTTTCTATTAGAAAATAACAAAGATAGCTAGTGAATGAATTACTATTGTGCTTAGAATCAACAATTCTAGTAAAGGAAAGAATATAAACTCATAACACCAATAATTTTATCCTGGAAAACCTCCAATGGAGGAAAAAACTAGTTGGGAAGGGAAATTTCTCTCTCTTCCCACTTCTATTGGCCAATTCAAATCAACAGGTATAGAGTTTACAATAAGTAAGAAAGAGAAGTAGATAATATCTCAACACTTCCTTTTAGTTACTTGCTTGCTTTGTCCAAAACTCCTTTCTTCTACAAAAATACAATTTCCAACACCAAGACTTCTTGCTCAATTGCTCCCATGCTTCGATGATTTTTTACACTTCTACATTCATGTATTTATAGCATTTATCATATCCTCCCATGCACTAGAGAGTGGGAAAGGTCATGAAGGAGAAGAGAAATGAACATCCTTTCAAATTCAAAGGTTGTTCGTTTCGATTTTAGTTTTCTGTCTGTAATGGTGAGGACCACTACCCTGTGTAGACTAGCAGTTCTGGGACTACCACCTTGGTTATGCGGTAGTTCTGTAACCACTGCATTGTGTAGGGTGGCAGTCCTATTACTTAAAAGATAGAACCTCCATTTCATTTTTTTCCTTCTTTGTGCTAATTTTTTCTCATGAAGTAGAGTTATTTTGGATCCCTATGAATCACACCTCCCCTTCTTAGGAGGCTTTTGGTCCCACAAAATATTAGTGGGGGAGTAGATGAGGGAACAATGCCCTTGCTTTCTCCTTGGAGTACCATCTAGGCTTGCCTTGGTGTCTTTCCTTT
Source organism: Taxus chinensis (assembly GCA_019776745.2). Taxonomy (NCBI): domain Eukaryota; kingdom Viridiplantae; phylum Streptophyta; class Pinopsida; order Cupressales; family Taxaceae; genus Taxus; species Taxus chinensis. The sequence goes on along the minus strand of CM034147.1, from coordinate 711,154,983 downwards.
TAGTCCAATCTGCTAAGACTCCTGTGGACCTCTTCTAGTCTCTCTGACATTCTGTTTGTAGCACTACATCCTCCTCCAATTCACGTCGTGATTCCAAGATGCATTCCTCAATGGAAGGTAACAACTGTAGTTATTCATCTTCATCTAGCATGGATGGCACATATAGGTGCAAGTTCTTGTAATTTACTATAGATTACATCCTCATGAATGATGGAAAATCAAGTTGAAAAGCATTTTCCCCAACCTGCTCCAATATGATGAAAAGTCCATATCATAGTGGCTTGAGATTTGGTTCTTGACCTTATAGTCTCTCCTTGCTCAAGTAAAGCCAAACTTTGTCTCCAACATAAAGCTTGTGTTCCCTCCTATGCTAAACGTGCCTAGCTTTGTACTTTTCTTGAGATTTTTCTAGCTGTTCTTTGACCTTGAGATGGATTTTCCATATACTTTCAATGAACTTGTTAGCTCTAGTTACCTATGTGTCTCGTGTATCCTCCTCATCCCGCTTTCCAACTACTATGTCCAACGGATTTGTAGGTCGATATCCCAAGTATGCTTCAAATGGTGAATTCATAGTGGAGGTGTGTACTTCTCGGTTATAGGAATGCTGAATGTAGGCTAAGGACTCATCCTAAGTCCTTGGGTACTTACTGTTATACCCTCTGATCAACTGTACCAAAGTTATGTTTACCACCTCTGTTTGTCCATCTGTCTATGGATGGAAAGCTATGCTCCTCTGTAACATGGTATCCATCTTATACCAAAAAGTAGTCCAAAACTTCCCTAAGAACCTAAAATCCCTATTAAAGACAATAGACTTTGGCAAACCAAAATACACCCATACATTAGCAAAGAAAGGATCTGCTGCCTTATGTGATTATACTATCTTTTTACATGCCATAAGAATACACATTTTACTGAATCTATCCACAACAACATAGAGATAGTCATGGCCATGTTTAGATATAGGTAATCCTCATACAAAATCCATAGAAATGTCCTCCCATGGATGAGTAGGTACTAGTAAAGGTATATACAAACCTTCCTTCCTAGTTTTAGGCTTGCTAGTACAACAAAGTTTACATCCACGAATAAATTTTGATACTTCTTCTTGCATGTTGAGCCAATATACATACCTTTGCAAGTGGGCTAGGGTTTTACCAACACCAAAATGTCCCGCTACTTTCGAGGTATGTGCTTCCCTCATCAATAGAAGTCTTTCTTCCTTAGGCACACAAATTTTCCCCCATCGGTAGAGCAGCCTGTCCTTGAGATAATAGTCTTTAATCCCCGTCTTTTTATCCCCTTGGGAATGCAACTTCTGAAATGTTACCCCAAAGTCTTTGTCTTGGGCATATGCTTCTCCATAAGCTATCTTCATGAAGGGATCGATCTGAGAGATAGTGGCCAAACAAGAGAACTTTTCCTGTGTGGGTGGCCTAGACAACATGTCTGCCACCAAATTTGTACTACCTTTCTTGTATTTGATCACTAGATAGAACTACTGAAGAAACCCCATCCATTTGTAGTGTCTTTCCTGCTGCAATTTAGACTATGCTTGCAAATACTGGAGAGGTTTGTGGTCAGTGTGCACAATAGTTTATTTACCCAACAAATAATGTTTCCATTTTTTAATTACTTGAACTAGTGCATACATTTCTTTATCATATATTGAATATCCTTTAACTACTGAAGTGAAGGTTTCAGAATGATAACATATGGGTTTACCTTCTTGAAGAAACATTGCACCCATAGCATAATCACTGGCATCTATCTCTACTTCAAAAGGTTGCTTTAAAATAGGAAGAGAAATTACTGGAGCATGACTAATCTTGTATTTCAATAACTCAAAGTATTTTTCTTGTTCCTTACCCCAGTCAAAACGCTTACTCTTTATGGCCACTGTGTGTAGAGGTGCTGCAATTGCTGAGAAACTTGGAATTAACTTCTACATGTACTGTATTACTCCCAAAAAGCTTATAGTCTTTATGGCTCCTGTTGGTGTTGGCCAATTTGTGATGGCTTCCATCTTCTTTGGATCTAATCGTAGCTCTCCTCCTCCAACCATGTGCCCAAGATAGACAAGTGACTGTTTGGAAAATTCACATTTATTCATATTAAAAAGAAGTTGTTTCTCCCTGAGAACTTGCAAGACTTGCTACAAATGCATTAGATGTTCTTCCCATGTGGCACTAAAAATCAAGATATCATCTAGATATACAATGACACATGAATCTATGAAATCCCACAATACATCATTCATTAATCTCATAAATGTAGCGAGTGCATTTCATAATTAAAAAGGAAGTACTAACCATTCATACAAACCCTATTTTGTTTTGAAGGTAGTCTTCCATATATCCTCCTCATTCATCCTGACTTGGTGATAACCTGACTTGAGATCCAACTTCGTGAAAAATTTGGCATGTTGAAGCTGGTCTAAGAGATCATCTATGCAGGGAAGTGGATATCTGTTCTTTATGGTGATCTTATTTAAAGCACGGTAGTCGATGCACATTCTCCAAGAATGATCCTTCTTTGGCACCATCACAATAGGAGAACCGCATGGTGAGGTGCTCAGACGTATCACCCCTTGGTCTATTAGTTCCTCAAGTTGTTTCTTTACTTCAGTTCTCTCAAGCAAGGATTGCCTATACAACCCGATGTTTGGTAGAGGTGACTCTGACAATAGCTGAATCTCATGCTCTACTTCATGTTTTGGTGGTAATCCACTAGGATCCTGAAATACTTCCTGAAAAGACTGAATAATACATCTAAATATTTTTTCGCTTGGTTAGAAATCTCTTAAACTTATATCTCATCTTGTTTATGCTTTAATAAAAGAAAACAAAACTAATTATGATTTGATTGAATAAGCCATTTTACTTAGTTAGCATTTACCATAGTAACCCGTGTCTTAGGCTAGTGTGCCGAGATGTTGTAGCTAATCCCATCCTTGACCCTTTTGTACTGATTTTCCCTTCTCATAAAGATATCACCCCTAACATACAAGTAAGGAATCTTGAATACCACATCAAACACATCAAGTGGAATAACGTCAGCTTCAAAAACATCTATATATTGGGAATTTATCCCAAACTTGACCTTACGTCTTCTTGTTACCTGAATTTCAAAACCCTTCTTCACCCAACCCAAAGGATATGGGTGCAGATGCTCGTAAGTCTCAAGACCAAGCTTCTTTACAATTGCCTTAGAAATCAAGTTAGATTGAGAACCGATATCAACCAAAGCATTTACCTTAGTCCTCTTGATTTGGATTTTGATCTAGAATAGTCTACTCATCTCCTCTTCATTTTCCATGTTGGTGGCCATGCATCCAAGCCTTTCATCTACATCAAAGTCATCTTCAATTTCCACCTCTCCTTTTGTCTTTACATATGTCATGGACTTCTTGGAGTCCTTGGTTCGGTTCTTCAGATGTAACTCCAGATGAAACTTCCAACATGTAGTGTCAGTATGACCATTGATATCACAATTCTCACAAAAATTCTTGGGATCTTTACAAGTATTTAAAGTAGTGGCATCTTGTTTACCTTTCCCTTTCCACTTACTCTTGTTACATGTTTTCCCATAATCCTTTTTCTGCTAATTTGTTGACTGCTTTACCCTTGAATCTGCTTCTCCTTGCTTTTTCTCATCATCTATGTAGTATGCCTTTACACATGCTTCATTGAGATCCTTAGGCTTTGTGGAGATGACTTTTCTTTGAAGGTGAGTGTGAAGTCCTCCCAAGTATTTTGTCAGAATATCCCCATCCTTCAAATCCATGTTTAGGAACATGGCTTGCCTCCGAAACTCCATAGTATAGTTCTATACACTTTGACCACTGGCTTGTCTAAAATATTTCCATTTAATCATTTGGTTAGTTTTATGGCCAATAGGATAGAAGTTAGCTCTAAGGAATTCCTTAAATTCTTGCCAAGACTTTACAATAGGATGATTCTTCTTTTCACAAGTAGCTAGGTGATTTGCCCACCAGACTAGAGCATGTCCCTCCATTTTGAGACGTGCAAAGGTGATCCTTTGCACCTCAGTGACATTATGGACGCTAAAATAGACTTCTAACTATTTCAACCATTTATCTAGTAATTATGCATCCACTTGTCCTTCAAAGCTTTTGATTTCAAATTTAGTCTCAACTTTAAAAGGAATATGTTCATATTTTACCTTTTCTCTTGTGTTAGAAGTCTATTTTTCATGCTCTTCCCCATAATCTTCCTCATGGTGACTCTTTCCTATACCAAAATTTTCAGCTAAGCCTCAAACCACCGAGTCTATGGAGTCTTGCTTGACGGAATCTGTCTTCTGCAAATCTACAAGTTCCTCTTGCCTTCTAAAAATCCTATCCATCATGGTCTCCAACATCTCAATTCTACGGACCAAGTTCTCTTCCTCCATTTCTCCCCGAATTCTCTATTTCCACTTCTTTGTAGAAATTTCCGGATCGTAAGGTAAAGCTTCTTCACCTTTAGATATTTTCACTGTCATATAATGAAATACCACAGTCCTGGATACTTGTTAGCTCTGATACCAAAATGATCTGTAAATTCTTCAACTTTGGAATTATTCACAAATCACAAATTAATCGTTGTTGTTTACTTTCTATTAGAAAATAACAAAGATAGCTAGTGAATGAATTACTATTGTGCTAAGAATCAACAATTGTAGTAAAGGAAAGAATATAAACTCATAACACCAACAATTTTATCCTGGAAAACCTCCAATGGAGGAAAAACTAGTCGGGAAGGGAAATTGCTCTCTCTTTTCACTTCCATTAGACAATTCAAATCAACAGGTACATAATTTACAATAAGTAAGAAAGAGAAGTAGATAATATCTCAACACTTCCTTTCAGTTACTTGTTTGCTCTGTCCAAAACTCCTTTCTTCTACAAAAATACAATTTCCAGCACCAAGACTTCTTGCTCACTTGCTCCCATGCTTCAATGATCTTTTACACTTCTACATTCATGTATTTATAGCCTTTCTCATGTCCTCCCATGCACTGGAGAATGGGAAAGGTCATGAAGGAGAAGAGAAATGAACATCCTTTCAAATTCAGAGGTTTTTCGTTTCAATTTTAGTTTTCTGTTTGTAATGGTGAGGACCACCGCCATGTACAGATCGGCAGTTCTGGGACAGCCACCCTGGCTGGGTAGCGGCTCTATAACCACCGCCCTAAGCAAGGAAGTGGTCCTATTACTTAAAAGATATAACCTCCATTTCATTGTTTTCCTTCTTTGTGCTGACTGTTTCTGATGAAGTAGAGTTATTTCAGATCCCTATGGATCATTGATGGCTGGTGAGAATTTTTTTAATCTCTTGTGAAGGATTTTTATTAGTGGTTTGTGCTTTGACCCATTCTTGAAATAGAATGTTCCTTTCATGATATTGTCAAATGTTAGCTTACTGTTGCAATGGGTAGTCTTATCATGCTCAATTATCACGAACTGACTCAATTTAATACTTATGCAAATGGCTTTTGCAAGTATATAAAGGAAATATTTGTAAAGGTTCATCGGTTGATTTATGAAGTTCCTTATACGAATGTCTAATGTGTTGTAAATCTTGCAATGGTTCTTGTAAATGAGTTTGGAAGGCCTCTTGCATTTTTTTTGTATTTGTGAAATAAGGTTGTCTTATCCTTCTGTAACTAAACTTGTGAATATTATTGTGAGGAATAAAACTCGATCACCACTTTATTATGAGTATTTTTTTATGATGTAATAGTAATCTTGAAAATTTTGTAGCGTGGCTTGACCAATTTTTTTACCTTCTTGTTCTCATCTAAAGTCCAATTGAATCTTTTGACACCTTTGGTTCGTGTGCCATGTTGAATAGAAATGTTATAACCATATTTAGTTTTCTCAATAAGTAATGGTACTTTCTTCTTTCGAGTCATAATTTTTTTGGGTATAATAACCCCTCTATGGTCTTGGCATTAGTGCAATTCTAGGTATATTTTAGTGGGTTGACAATCCCTTTTCTAAAGTTAATCAAAAATAAAATAAAATGAATACATAGAGGAATACATAAATAAGATAATATTGAAGTTGTGTTTTTATAGATAAAATTAAGATTATTTAATTTTAAAGAAAGGAGTTATCTATCAGTGTAAAAGAATATACTCTCACTAACCTTAAGCTACGGAGTAAACTTTATCCTCTTTTTTGTGAAACGTTAAGTAATTTTAAAAAGTAAGATCATTGTTGACTTTTGGGGATATAGTTAGATATGAGTTAGTAGGGGAGTTTGAATAAGAAGACATTAAGTCTAATGCTTCCATTTTGGGAACCCCATGTGTATCCTTTGACAAACTTAATAAAGAGAATGCTACATGAATATATTAGCCAAATCGAGTTGAACTATTAGGTCTCATTAAAAGACCGGTTAATAACTAAAGAGATCATGATGATGAAATAAATTGAACTTCTCACACTAACCTTTTCCTTAGTACTTTGTAATCTTCTTTTAAGCATGGTTAATTATTATTCCATGCACAAGGAGGTTGTAGTTCTGAATCTTAAATGAAAATCCACTTTAGTTAAAGATCAAACTTGTCACCTAGTGTAATGGAGGTCTGAATAATGATTCAGTAGCATGGGTATGAATAAGAAACCTTGTGAGAGATGGAAGGTGTCCCTTTTGATCAAGTGAATTTAGCTAGTTTTTCCAATCTTGCGATGAGCATCATCCACAAAATTTGTTCTCAAGATAATTAGTCAATAGTATAAAAGAAATAAGTTCACTTTTGTAAGAAGAATTTTCTCCAATCAAACATGAATCTTCTAGGTCGAAGTCTAGTCTTGAAAGATGTGTACATAAAATTAGACAATTTTAAACCATGAGGTGTACTTAACTATGATTGTGTGTTGTGGTTGGACTTTTTCGTGGTGCCTTGTCAAAGAGAAAAGTGAACTGTCCTTGATGGGTGTTGGATGTTTCCTTGTTTCCTATGTGGTCGTCATTGCGTCAAGTTTTTCAAAGAGTTAGTTGTAACCATTGTGACAACTTGTTGTGTCATTCTATACTTCTAAGAAGTAAAAAAAATTATCCTGTATTTTGCTATCTTGTACTGTGTGTCTGGTTAGTTCTCGTTATAATATATATGTATTATGTGTGTGTGTGTGTGTGTGTGTGCGTATTCAAACACACAATACACTGATCTGATATATAAGTGAAAACTATTTCTTCCACTAGGGTGTTACCTTGGTTCTCACAAAAAAGGAGAAAATAAACTGAAATAATATTAGAGAAGAAACTATATACAAAATAAAATTAGGGTTCTAGTGCTTGTTGGAAGGAAGCATCAATGGATCCCATGGCTCCATTTCTTCTCTATCTCCTTCCTGCATAAAATTTTTTTGCAAATAAAAGGGAGAATAAACCAAAAACAAAAGTTATAAAACTCCCTTAAGGATTTTTAGCATTTTTTAAATGACCTAAAATCTAAGGGCCCTTATTTGTTAATTTGATCCTATGGTGGGGATTTAACCCTACAAACCTTTAATTTTATGGGTTTAGATGCTTTTATGGGATGGGGTGTGTTATTTAAATAGGGGATGTTATTTAAATGGGGTGAATAAATTAAAGTGGATGTCTTAGGGAAACTATAAAATTAAATTGTTTTATTTATTGAGAAAATGTAAGGAGAAAAAATTTAATTGTTTAGGGGAATATTTGAAATAAAGTGACCCTTCTAATATTGAGGGGATATTTTCTTAAATCAAGTGACCTCTTTAATATTGTGGGAATAAATAAGTGTTATTAAATGAGTGGGGTGATTTAAGTTTTAAGGGGGGAAATAATATTAATTTTGACATGAATGGTTCAATTAAATAAAATTATTGTGGACCGAGGAGTACCTCTAACCCGATAACATTATGGGGAAACAAATAAACGTTATTTAATATGTATTAAAAAAATTAACGTAATTTTTTGTGTATTTATGTTTGGTTTTCTAGTTCCGTAAAATGGAGCATTATAGAGAACTTCCACATCTATTTTGCCTTACATATGAAATCTTCAATATGAGATTTCTAACTTAACCACTCTACAAACCTTATCCTATGTCTTGGTACCCACCTTTTACTTTTGGAAAATAACCACTTCTAAGGTTTCATAGGTGTGAGTACTCTCATGCCACCTATTCTATAATCCATATCAAAATTAAAGATAAAAAAATAAGCAACGCATACCTAGTTTTTGTTCTTTATCATGTTATCTATAACTACCATTAACTCAAGTTCAAAAATACTTTGCTACACCCATATTAGTCTCTTTAAGATCTTTCTCAAATGATTCCTTTCATGAGGCTTGACATCCTTCTTCAAGATATCTCTCCAACCAGTACTACACTGCACCCTCACCCCTCCCACCAAATACTACACCATACACGATTAATCCATCTCTACATCCCACTGACTAAAAAGTTCTAAAACTTATTTGCATTGCTAACTCGTTCCTCCTAAAACTTCTTCCTCAATAGTCATTCCTCTTTTAGTTATTATGATAATTTCACTGCATTTTTTCTGAGTCCTCTAAAATTTACCTTGAGATGAAGTTGTTGACAAATTTTTCCCCCATGGGAAAAAATTTCTTAACAGGGCCCTAAAAGTGGTTACATGGCTAAAAAAATCTTGCCGAGTAGCTTGGTGAGCTAGTTGATGAATCAAGTCATGCATCATCCGCAGTAAGTCACAAACCAACTTGAGTGAGTTGGGAGGAGGGTCTCTTCAAGATTGGGAGGACACATTGGCTCAGTATTGAGCCCAAATGGGTTGGGATAACTATGCAAGGAGATTAATAAGTTAATAGAAACAAGTTTGGTGGCCTGAGCTAAAAAATGTAGGAGTTCACTCAGTGGAATATTGGCATCGGTGGAGTGCAGAGCACCAGTTTATAGGTGGAATGAAGGCTGAGCTTGGTTGGCATAGAAAGGGAACTCGACCAAGTTGAATACATGGTGAGTGAGAGTGATCCCAGAAAGAAATGGAAGGGTGGTTCAACTCCAAGCTCGCAAGCGGGGAACTTAAAGGAAGATCGTAGTTAAGCTAAATGAAAAAATGGGGACTCCGGAGTCTGAAGTTTTTGGACTTCAGAGGTTTTAGATTTTAGAGTTTCAGTAGCCAGATAGGGAAAAACAAGAAAAATACCTCGAAAGCCCGAAACTATGAAGTCTAAAAGGGCTCAGTGTTTTGGGGGTCAAACTTCAGTTCGGGGTCAATACAACGGGAATTTGAGATTTTTTGAAGGTTCCGATTTCAAACTTTTAGAGGTCTTGGTATCAGAGGTTTGTTACGGGTTTCATTCAACAAGAATCCCGAAAGGAGAAAGTCTCAAAACTCAAACTCCAAGTTTTGGACTTCGGAGTTTCGATGTTTAAACATGACTTGTCTATTTCAATGTTGTACGATAAATAGTAACAAACCTAAAGTCTTCAGAGGTGGGATAAATAGTGTCGTGGCTCCAAAACCTAAAGTTTGAATTTTTGACTTCAGGGTTTCAAAGTTTTTGAGGTTTCACGTGCCCAGCTGAATGAAAAATAACATCAACCTCCAAAGTCAAAATGTTCAAAATTCTGAAATTTTAGATTTCGGAGGTTGTGATGCATTTTAGAGTTTGAAGAAATAGAGCCAACCACTCGTATTTAATGTAGTATGGCATCCCAATCTTTAGATGGCCATTACTTTTGACTGGGATCTTGTATTTTCACAAGAAAATACTTTTTGGAAAGCTCTATATGTCCTATACATAACTATGACTAATTATTTAATAATGAAGAAACACAGTTTGCCATTTTAGGGGGTTTTTTCAAATTTATCACCTACCAAAATGAAAAAGGTGTGGGCTTTCTTTTTTTCCCAATAAGGCATAGTACATGGAGGTATAGGTTTTGCAGTGGCACCCATCACTGTTGCAGGTTAATTTAATGCATTTTAGGGTGCTTGAAGCAAGATTTCAAGTTTGTTATCTCTCCCCCTTCTCTCATTCTACCTATATATTGTAAGGAGGGGCATTGTTCTAATGTTGGATGATTTTTCTTTGCACCCTCCCTTCTTCTCTTGTCTGTAAGTGAATTTGTGGAGTTCAAACCTCCCATTCAATTTGTAATGTAAGTTTGTGCCTCTTTGCCATTGTAATGCACTGTATCATATATTTGGAGCAATAATACAAGTATGTTGATGAATTTCAACCCTCTCTCATGTTCATTACATTCTTCTAATATCTCATTGCAATATTGGTTATCTGTGTACACTTATTGTATTACATGTTTAATGGTTTGTGTTTAATGCTTAGGGGGTTCTCATTAGTGGATTGATCTATGGTGATTTTTCATCCTTCTTAATCTGATTATGGTTTCCATATGCATGCAAAGAAGGTGTTCAACATTCCTTTTTGTGCATCACCTCTGTTAGTTAAGTTTTAATTTCTCATAATCTTCTTACCATGTCTCCTTGGCAAGATAGAGTAGATTTTGGATTAGATCCTCTACAATTTGGATGTGTGCATTAGAATAGAGGAATAAGAACCAACCTCCATCTAGAGGGTTATCCCGATTGCAAAGTACCACACCTTGAGATAACTCCATGTTTGATGAATCACATTGACTGCCTCAACCATTCACTTGCGAGAAATCAGGGGTGTTGTGATTTTGCCATAACAGAACCTCTAAAGTTTTCCTATGTCGTTTAACTATTTCAATTAGTAGATCATCCATTTCAATTTTATTCCTTTTAAGAAAATTATTTATTTATAGATTATAAATTCTATTTATAGACATCCATGATTCAGGCTTAGTCTCCTCTAAGATTACAACACCACCATACAAAAATTCTAAACTAAATCACCATGCAAAACTAAATTTATGTGCAATCAATGTTGCAATCCATGCTAGCTTATCTACACTATGACACCTCAAGGGCATTCTTATTTCTTTCCATATTACATTCCATCCCAGAATTCCTTCCTCATAGATGCGTCACTTCTATAAATTTAACCATGAATTCTTAAAGCTATTTTAGACTTAGAGTGCTTCTCCCGTAACACATACATGTAAATATCAATTTCGATGTTACCTACCATATTCAATATTCTACAAATAATATCTATAATATCACCTTTTTAAAAAGAAATTTGCCACCTATCTTGACATTATATCTAATACTAGTTGTTAGTGATTTTTTGCAACCATACAAGTAATAAACTAAACTAGAGATGGGGAAATTAGTGGAAGTATAAATATATCAATCACATGTACAAATTATTGACAAAAAAGTTACCTTGGAATAATATTTTTTGGTAGAAAACCATGTTAGAACCTTTATAATCATAATAATATCAAACTGTCTTATGAATATAATAATAGTAAATGTCATACTATTGGAGTGTCTGATGGCCATGACTGGTGATGTGACTGGTGTTGCGGATGGAAGCCCTAGCGATGGTGATGGTGACTGCCCTATTTTTGGCCATGGCCTTGGACATGGGAAAACGTGCAAGGGACGTAGGGGAATACTAGGCCAGCCGTGCTTCAGTGCCCCTGCACATCTGTCTAAGGTTTCTAGTGGTTACTCTTTGGATTTCTTTGTGGATACTATAGTTTTTTCCCAAGAATATGATCTCGGGGTCTTCCCCATTGACCTGGCTAATACTGGTCCTTTGTTGGGCGTCACCTCTAAACTGTTTCTCTCTACGGTTGAGAACCCTTGTTCAGGTCAATGGAGCTCCGGTGTGTGGCTCTTCGGCAGTCTACGCATTGGTCCCAGATCTCCTTAATGTTGGGGGTATAGGTGTGGTGGATTTGGTGCATAAGGATCCATTAGTGGGCGGAGCCCCTGCGGGTGTCAAACAACACCTATCCGAACAATGTTTTGGGGGTGAAAGTTTGAATCATCCCCCTATTTAGAAAGCTTTCAAGGATGTGCTGCAGTGATGTAATGGTGATAGGGTTCTTGCCAAACATAACAGGCCAATGGCTTACGCTAAATCCACCCCATCAGTTTGTTTTGGTGATGAGGTGGTTTAATCTGAAGCATCTTTCGAAAGGAATGGATTGATATGCAGATTCCACATTTTCTGCCCTAGCCTTCCAGCACTTCATGCATGGATTTCGAGGCAATGGGCCCCCTATTTGGAAGGTAGGCTGGATATTTTTCCCAGTTCTCGGCATTTTTTTATTGTTGCTTTTGTGTCGACTGCGGATAGAGATCTTATTTTTGGGAAAATCTAGGATTTTGAATCCAATATGCTTATGATGAAACCATTATTTCATTTATTTAACCCAGTTTCAGATTCTTTCCATGTTAAACCAGTGTGGATTCGTCTTCTGTATCTACCTCTCCAATTCTGGTTAGAAAGTTGTTTAACAACTATTGGCAATACTTTAGGGAAATGTTTATTTATAGATAAAAAATTGATGATTTTGAGCACACAACATATGCTAGAATCTTGATTGATATGGATACTACTGTTGATTTCCCTGTAGCTATTGAACTTATAGTGGAGGATTGAATATGGCTATAAAATATAGACTATGAAGGGCTTCCCTTTAGATGTAGAAATTGCTTTTCTCTTGGCCATCTTGCTTCAAATTATCACGTGATTAGGAAGCATGCTAAAAGGAATAGCTCATGGTGGAAGAATTTTAATCCAAGACACTTAGTGGTGAATGATACTTCAGAAGGTGACTCAGATTCCGACCCTATGATTTTAACTGATCCAGAAAAGGAGGATGCTTTAACTGAGCCTCTTAATCTCATGGAACATATAGATGTTTCGACTCCAACCCATATTGAAAATGTAAATCCAAATACTTCTGAGGTTTGGACTATTGTGAGAAGGAAGAAGAAAAGGACTATCTTGCCCCTCAAGATGCCGTTAAGATCCAAAGGCAAGGGTTATAAGTTTGAGATAGTTTGTTGGTTTTTTATGCTTTTGCTATTTGCTTCTTTTTCGTGGTTTTACTGTTGGTTTATCTTTTTGCCGCTGGTAGAGGCAGCTTCGTTTGGTTTTCATTGTTTCATCGTTTCCTCCTCCTATTGTACAGAGTAGGGTCCCCTTAACCCTTTTTTCACCTTTTATCAAAAAAAAATAATATACCTTCTTCGAATATTTAACACAAAAATTATAAACAATATTCAACCATGTTCCAACATGAATTCTCCCAGTGTTAATATGTACTCATCCTAGAAAAACAATATCTAAAGCGCCCCTAGGATTCATCAGCCTATTAACCTTCTCTACATCGACTAGTCTTCTTCACAACAAGCTTTTAAGTTTTTGACCAAACGTTAGAGTTATATACTAAACATGACTTGGCTATTTCAATGTTGTGCAATCCAAAATATCTATAACCACCAATGTTTCAAGAAACCCTTTTCCTCAAATCCATTGTCTTGTTTTTTTTAAAAAATAATTTAGCAACGTCTCTATTGAGAAAGAGCATGGTTATATTGATATGCCTCTCGTTAGAATAACACTTTCTTCTACCAAAATTCGTCGGAGGAAAAATCCTAAATATAGGATTTAAATATGAGCTATTATTTCTAATTATATCAAGTGTGTTGACTAATATTAGATCCATAAGAAAATATAGGATTGCATGGGAATGCCGAATCAAGTTTTCCATTTACAATGCCAAATCATGTGTGGCACGGAAGTCGGTGACACATCGAACACCTAGATGTATGTTAGTGGTTTGTATTTTATTTGATGTACATAAATATATTCTGAAAGTGTGAAGTTATTCTTGAAGTATATTTATTTTCACGGCTGATCATAACATTAAGTACAAAAAGTACTATTATCCCTTAAATGTTCTATCTTTATTTTCATGTTTGACACTAATTTATTTCAATAACAATCCTTTAGATAAATATAACATTTATTTATCTAAATATTTAGATATTTTGTACTGTGTGTATATTATTGGCCTATGAGGATTTATTCCCTAGTAACCCTAATAAGATAAGCGTGTGGAATTCTATTACAAATAGCTAGTACTTGAATTCATAGTTAAGCATTACTCTCATATTCTTGGTAGAATCAATACCATTATAATTAATTTTGTTGCATTTCGTAAAGCCGTGTGAATGTATTTCAAGAAATCCCATTTTTTATGTAAGTTTTTACAATCATATTTTATGAGAATATGTTTGGGCCAGTTAATTTGTTGAACACTTTTCAAGCATTGATAAAACATCCACATTTTTCATTCATCTTGATAAGTATATTTTTGAATATAATGCAAAAATTGATATTATTTTCGGTGATGTGTGGATAAGAGAACCTACCAAAGTTGTTTTTAAGCTTGAAATTGGTCATTTATCCCTTATACATGACATGGACTAAAACCCAGGCGGGATAAAAAAATTCATTGAATATGTACACTGTAACTCCTATCTTGCAAGCACATCAAACACATTTTATAATTTTTCAACAATTCTTGTGTATTCACTACAAATTTCCTTGTTCTTTTTAGATCTGTCAACTTCATGAATTTTCTTTACAAAATCCCTCAAACAAAGAATACTTCGTATAATCAAATGCATACATCATGCATTTAACTGCTTAAAGTCTTTATAAAGGGTTGTATTTAAAAAGAATACAATATATAATCACTAGAAACTCCCACCAAGAAAGTCTTTCAAAATTCTTACAAAACTTTGTAATGAATAATATTATAACTAATAAACAAAACAGTCCATATACCTTATAATTCTATGGGAAAGTCTATTTAGAGGCCTCACATTTTATGGCAGTATTTCCCCATAAGAAAATTCCTCTGAGATAACTAGAACTTACATCAAAAGGATGTGTAATGTTATGCAGATACTAAAAATATGATAATTTTTAGATTCATTGAAGCAAGATTAAGGTGCACCAAACATGTATGTTTGCAATTGGTAGTAAGGCACATAAGGTTTTTAGGTTGTCAAAACAATTTCAAGATGCAGTGAAGAGGAATTTAAAAAAAAAAGTAAAAATGAAATGAACATATGTTTGACACAACAAATCAACCATTATGCTATTGAGAGGGCCACCTCTAATGCGATGTTACCCCACTTCACATAAGGATCATAATATATTAACATGGGGAAGTCTAGAGAACCTAAGCGGGTTTGATTTCTTCACTGTTCGTCACTACTTCCTATAGTACAATATCAGTGGTGTCGCCTGTAACGAAAAAACATTTGACACACTATAACTACGTCAATCTCCATTAATTAATTTGAAAAAATAAGAAAATTTCTTTTTAAATACATTTAAATTAAATTAAATTTGTCTATCATCATCAACTATCTAGCCGTTTAATACGTCGATCTTGAATCAATTTAAATTTATCTTTTAAAATTTAATAAGGGGTTTAAATCCTTTTCTAAGGTTTCCAATAATAATTATTTTTATGTAAATATATTGACTCATTTAATCTCATTATTTTACGTCATTTAAAAATCCATGTTAGTTTATTATAGGCTAATTTCTAAGGTGGTTTAAATCTATATCCTTTAATAACTTAACATCAATACCTATCATTTAATTATTTATCCATACACTTTGCTTTGAATTACTTTAATAACTTTAGTCCATTATTAAAACACCATACACAAAATTATTTAATTAATCCTTACAACCCAATTCCATTTATCTATTTATTTATTACTCTATAACAAAAATGTCACAACTTGACCTAACCACTAAGTGGCCCCATTCAAAAAATACTATACTTTAGTGCCCACTCCTCTTCAAAACTATTTCATTTTGATGTTGTTACTTTTGGACAAATACTTAGGAATTTGAGTATTATATTTTGAGTAGTAGATGATGGACTATGTAGATATTTAGATTATTGACATTATGTGGTTTACATTTTATTATGATGCACTAGATGGTGATGATGGACATTTATATAATATTGAGTTGCGATATTATGATTTTTAAACTAGTATGTCATAATTTGGATGCATAACCTATGTTGGATGTTTGGAGTAGAATTATGATTTTTATGGATGCCAAAATCTAATTAATTGTATGATGCTAGATGATAGAATTTCTAATGTCAAATGAAGTTTATTGATTTTATATGTATATTATCTCGATGTTGTTAATATGGCCAAGAGGCCAGAGAGGTATTTTGTTTGTGTTGTAGGACATTTTATCACATACATCGAAAGGGGATAGGGGACCAACCACGAAAGGATGTCGGGTGTTGAGCAACACAGCCAAAATTTGACAACTTATGTAATGTTATAGTGTGGTGTTTTTGCATGCTTAGTTAGGAGGTTTCCCATGGGGGTGACCTCACATGTGTGGCCATGTGGTGATATGTTTTCCCTTATCTTTTAACTTTTGTATGTGCTTTATTTGTGTTTTATGTATTTAAATTTTATTAATGGTTGTCACTTTATTAACATTTATAAGTGTGTCTTAATTAAGCTAATCCTTCCTATTTGGTTAACTAGAATAGAGAAGTGACAAATAGACAATTATGAGCTTAAATGGTCCTTGTTGTAAGTGAGATTTGTGATGGTTTGTGTGTGATTTACTCCACCCTAGCTTCAAAATTCGGATTTGATTTGGGAGGCCTTTTTGGAGGCTTGTGGGACAAGATAAGCTTGTCCCATCCCTCTTAAATTTAACCAAAAACCCTACCTATGGGTTGGGGAGTTTATTTTTGACTTATTTATCCTTTTTGGAGTGTAAAAGGGTGAAAATAATTGCACCTTATTCTTGTCACAATAAATTTTGTCCTTCGAAGGCATGGTGTGCAAGTTTGTGTGTCATGTGGGATGTCATAGTTCTTACATGCTCAATTATTGTCTTGGACACGGTGTTTGACTTGAGTGTGGAATGGAGGAATGATAAAGTGACATACTACATGGAACCACATCGTCATCCTCACATCCCATTTCTATTTATTGATGAATTTTGATAGAATGAGGGTTACTTGTTCATTTTCTTCCTTTGTCATTTTTAAAATTGGGAGATTGTTGGAGTGGTTTTTTGGGAATTTTCTTGGCTTGGACGTGTGAAAATATTGTGGAGTGAAGTTTTCTTGGAGCTTGATTGAGAGGTAGGATCTCCACCTTTGTTATTTTGAATATTATGTTTGTTGATGAGGAAGTATTGTGCTTGTTAAGTTTGTTTGAGTTTTGTGAATGTGATTTTGTTTTGCTGGGTAGTATGCCTTAAGTTGGGTGTGGGAGATATACTTATGAGACTATTGGGGAGGGAAAAAGGAGTATTGTGAAGCATACATTTGGTGGGAGTGTGATTGAGAGTTTCACCTATGGGGAGTGAAAAGAAAATCATGGTCATTTTGTTACGTACTTGAAAGGGAGAGATAAAGATATTATGTTGTTTATTTTGTGCACTTGGAGGCTTAGGGTGAAACTCCCACTTCACTTGGGAGGCATAATGAGGTTGTTTACCATGGTCCTTTCTCCATTTGGTTTGATTTAAAATATTTTTATTGATTGAGAAGTTACAAACTTGTTGAATATGTCATTTTGGTTGTGTTGAATATTTTGAATTGTAAGTTGTTTTGTGGAAGCCATGTTTTTTGAATGTTGTCAAATATTTTTAAAGACCCCATCATAGTTATTTGGTTGGGGATCAGGGGAAATTAAGGGGATGAATTCTCCTCTTAATGGATTAAAGGTTGGGCGAAGAGCGTTGCTTACTCGCTGTTCCTTGTATTGTGACCCTTTTTGTGAGAAGATTAAAGTGAGCTAGATTGGAGTTACATTTGGGAGAAGACTTACAAATTGGAGACTTGTATTTTGGTATTATTGATAGCCCTTATGTTGTAAATTGTTCTTTTCATTTTTCCTACTTTAAGTGGAATATTGTAATCCTTGTATGCTTAAAGAAACCTTGTACATTCATTTGTTCAAATTTGTAAGTTGTAAGATAGATGTGTTGGGAAAGAAAGTTACGAGTGAAAGAAAGTCTTGCATATTATAATTATCCCAAATTATTGTGATTGAGTTGAATAGAGAAAGATTTTTGTTATATACTTTGTTGGAATTAACTACTTATCTTATTGAAATAAGAAAAGGAAAAATTACTATTGCTTTTATTGAATAAAAGTTATATTGAAAGATTTAAACTATAGTTAGTTTTTAGTCATGTTGAAAGGAAGAAAACATTGTGTTAATATTCTTCTAGAATGAGTGAAAATCTCTTCTATCACTATGTGTATAGAGTTGGGTAGGGAATCTTATTGATTTCCCAACTTAGTTTTAGATGGAATAAGTCAGTACCCAAATTTGATCTCCTTCAAAGTCTGAGTAACATCATGGATTTTGATAGGACACTCAGAGGAAGACATATAATCATGTATGTCATTTTGTAGCTGGGGAATCAATCTATTTCACTTGTTAGCACTCAGGTTTCGAAAGGAGAGGGTAACACCTTACAAGGATGTGATCTGATCCTAACTATTTTAGGTTGTGCCTTTTAACCAAGGTAAGAGAACCTATTTTTTAACCTCTGTTATTGAAGAATGCTGGTAAATCCTTCTTTTTCATAAATTTTATAGAGAAGACCTTGGGAAAATATGTTCAACACACCAAATCTGACTCTCATGAGTTGTCACTTCCAGATCATGGAGATATTTTCACAATAAGGCAAAGGTTAATAAAGAAATTTGGGACCCTGATTACTCCTGCACGTTTTGGTAACAAAGATTTTGCATTTTTATGCACACAGGACAAACATGGGTAGTACAGGTAGGATTGGTTGTTTTCGAATAAATTGTTTGGTGGGAGGTGGGGTAGGATGAACTTAACTCGCCAGATTCTTAAGAAATCTTACAAAATGAAAGGTTAAACCAACAAAATGCCACAGACTAGCCAAAATGTTTCTTTAACTAGAATATGTGCTTCAATGGAGGCCCATGTTAGCACTTTTTCATACAATCTATGAGAATCTAACACGAAGGCTCAAGCTAGGAAACCCAACAAAGTATCAAGATCTAAGCTAAATCATGCCTAATGTGCATATAAAGGCTTACAGACAATCTCTGTCAAACATATGGAAGAGAAGTGATTTTAAATCATTTATTTCACTACCAAATGAAGGCTCTTTCGAGAAATGAAATTGCAGATGCCACTAAACTATCACAAGGATTGAGACCTATGTGATTGAATCATATTTTTAATGCAAGATTGCAACATAAATAAGAAAAACTACTCGCATACATTCAGAAATAAAAAAAACACATTTTTCTCAAGACAACACATAATAGCTCATATTTGATCAAATTTATCAGCAGGGAAAAGTTTCTAGAACAATATTAGAGATTGTCAATGGTTTAACACTCACAACCGCCTTGACACGATGACATTTGATACAAAAAGAGATATACAGGCTGCTCAAAACACTTCTAAAAAAATGGGTTCTATGAAGCTTTCTATTAGAAAAATCAGTCCCGACCCCTAACACTCTGACCATTTGCATGAAAAATTTGTGCCATTTATAACATTTACAACAGGGACCCTATTCCCTTCCAAAATCCTAGACCTTGAGTGAAACCAGTGCTTGCCATGATCACGATTGTGATTCTAAGAATTAGATCTACAAAAAGCAACCAGGTGCTCGAGGTGCAGATCTCATTGAATATCTCCCGCATTCGACTCCTTCCTATGGTAGATCACTCTTTCTTCAATTTTCGAACCACTTCTACCCCTAATTTGTCAAATCTTGCTCCTTGCGTGCTTGGGAGAAGAAAAACAAAAATCTGATCGAGCACAATAGTCAGACCATTTTAATGGCGAAAGATGTCTTCTAGATCTTTCCACCAAACTTAGATATCAACATTAACTCCCCTATTTTTCTTGGCATGTAGGAAATACCAAGAAATCATGAAGACTTGCACTTCCAAGCATGTTTCAGTAAAATGAGGGGAAAATCAAATTCAGACTCTCAGCTGCAGTTGATCTTTACTTTGAATTTGGGTCATCCATGTGAAAGATTCAACTTTTTAAAAAAAGCTTGAGGGCTTCTTCTAAATTTTTACAACTTTTGGAAAAATAGAAAAAATTCACATTTTGTTCCACACTTCCGCCCTCAAGAAATGAGCCTAACATGTGTCCTAAGGTGGGCCCCAGCTGAGTCGTGGCCAAATTCTACCATTTGACCCTCCTTTTGGAAAAAGGAAAATTTTCCAAGTTTTCCCTATAGCCCCTCCCTTGAAAAATGGGCCTGAAACATGTCCCAATGTAGTTCCAGCAGAACTGCGCTTCCCCTTTTACCTTTAACTCTTTTTTTGCAAAAGGAAACTTTTCCAAATTTACCCTGAGAGTCCACACCTCCGCCATTGACTAAAGAAAGCTTTGACCTTTCCTTTATCGGGCCTACATTCCATTTTGATGTTTTTATTCATTTGCATGTCAAGGGGTAAAAAATACAAATTTCCCTTGATGGTCCCCCTCCCTGCCCCTTTGAATTTTCAAACTGCCACATGTCACCACGATGCACCTTGAGATGGTCCCAAAAATTTGATGCCTTGAATGAGCATGGGCTCGCCACGTGTCCTGACCCAAAAAAGTTTGTCTAAATGCTTAAAGCTCAATGGAAGGCACCATGTTTCATACTCCGAGGAAATCTCCTTTGGCCATTGAAAATTCTAAGCAAAATGCAAAGTGAGCGGACGCCTCCATGTGTCTCCATGGTGCAACTTCAAAATGGAACTCAAGGGCTGGTCCCCAAACATCTGTGGTTCCTCCACGTGTCTCCATGGCACAATTTGAAAATGGTGCCCAAGGTGGATGACCCTAATTGAGTGCTAGCTCGCCACGTGTCCCCATGTTCTGCCGATGCTATTTTAAGCTGCCTAAAAATTTTCTAAGTCGAGGAAAAGTAGCGGAAACCTCCACGTGTTCTCCCGAGTGCTACTCCAAGGCCAAACCAAAAATTAAACCTTCAAACGTGGACATTTTTTGAGTTGAGGCCTGATTCATAGAAATTTTGAAGTACCCAGCCTGAGCTGCACATCCAACCAAAATATTTCATGTCCCCTGTCGACCCAAGGATGTAAATTTTACTGGGAAGAAACACCCGTCAAACCATAAAATACAAAAAAAAGATCATTCGAGCCTGAAAATGAAAACTTCTCCAAGAACAGAGAACTAAGAAGTGTTACAAGTCTCAAATAAGTTCCTCAGAGATACATGCATTTATTTTTATTCAAGTATTTAGTGTAGCATATAATAAGAAGGAACACGAATCTCGATCATGGAGAACGGAAAATATGGGAGAACCTGAATTTTTAGACAAACAGAGAAAGGGAGACACATATTACAGACCTTTTCAAGAGGGAGAAAGAAATAAGGAGCAAACCAATTGTCCCATAAGTGATCTACGACCTAGGAATAGATTAAAAAGGGAAGTATAAGATTAACCAGGGACAACACGGGGAAAAATGAAAGTGATAAAGGCTATTAATCGATAGATTTTCCAAGGTAAAACTATAGCGAGACTATTATGAGCACCAACAACTGCTCTGACTTGGGGATGGGCACTACCTTGTGAGTGCCACAAGAAAAACATTTAGGCCAAGTGCCAAAATATTCATTGGGCATTAGATTCAATTTGTAGAGTAGAGAAACAAAGCCATCGCCAAAGTAGATGAAACAAAGAAACCAGTAAAAATAGGTCACCGAGGACCAGAAACGAAGCAAAAACACAAAACACAGGATACTAAACAAACAAACTATGCACTGTACACAAGATTTTTTCCTTGATTCTAGGGGAATCAATCCAAGAAATGCTTCAAATTCCTGCCATTAATAGGAAATTCAAGAAATTTCACCATCTAAGTGCTTGAGGAAGAATGTATGCTCACCAATTCTGACATCAATGGAGTAAGGGGCCATCCATAATGAGTGAAACTTGCCATGTTTTCCCTTATCTTCATGCCTGCTATCCCATAGTAGCACAAGATCTCCAATTTTAAAAGCCCTAGGAGTGACCTTCTTGTCAAATAAATTCTTTAGCCTTATCTTTGAACTTTACATGCCTCTAGTGGGATGCCCTCCTCTCTTCATCAAGCTCAACAATCTGGTTAACACGAGCATCATAAGGACCTACCTCTTGATATTCTAGCTGTTACATATACTAATTTGAAGACAGTTGCATATGAAGAGGCAGTATGGCCTAAGTCCCATATACCAACTCAAATGGACTCTTTCAAGTGACCCTCGTGACAGTGATCCTATCTGCTCAAATATCACATTTCAATTGTTCACCCCCACTTTCTCTTGTTCTAGCTCTAATGTTATTATGATAATCTTCAGCAAATTTTTATTACTAGAATCAGACTTGTCCATTTCCTTAGTGGATTGTAATTAGAGGCATATGTTCATTTTGATCCCATATTATTTGCACATTTCCATAAAAGGTTTATCTCTAAATCTCATGGCATTGTCAGCAATAATCTTGACCTGGCACCCCGAACCTACATATGATATGGTTCAACAAAAAAGTCCATGACAATATCGGTGTGTTGCTCTTTTGGTGGGGATTGACCTCCACCCACTTGGTGAAGTAATAAATTGCTACAAGAATCCACTTATGGCCAACACTTGAAGGGTTTGAAATCTCACCAATGAAATCCATTCCCCATTGCTTGAATGGAGCTTCAATCGATACAGGATGTAAAGGAAGGGAGCCTAAATCTCTTCAATCTTCTAGAGAAGCACTTGGCAACTCCCACATTTTCTAACCAAAAGAGATTGTATCGCTTGAAGAGATTTTGCCACCATTAACCAGCCCTCATGATCTTGTGTGTTATTACTCTTACAGACAAAATGTCCCCCCATAAACTCCTCCACAGATATCAACAAATATCTTGGGGGCTTCTTCATCAGTAATGCACCTTAAAAGGACTCCCTTTGGGTTCTTCCAAGCTAACCCATTATCAGTGATGAAATTTTTTTGGGAATCCCAACTTAAGATCTCTTTTCTAGTTATTACTTAAATGACTTAGGGCAGTATAAGTGTCTAAGATAGAAAATTACATCCTTGTACCACTCAGAACTCATCAACCTTTCAAAAACACCTGCCATTTCTACTTCTACCCTCATTTACCTGAATAGTTTGCAAGTTTCTCTCAACCATAAGCTTAGCTAAGCCAAAATATCTCACCAACTTCATGGTTTTCATATCCATATCATATTCTTGCAACTTGTTCACCCACCTGCATCTTTTTCTTGAGAATTCCATCTCTGACAAAGATGTCCTTCACCATGGTGTCAAGAAACATAAGACAACCACATTAGAACTTAGAATGTAAGGCCTAAAAACTTTTATTTCTCTTACCAAGGAAAATACTTACTTTTCCATGATAGTGTACCTCAACTTAGCCCCATGTACAGGGCCTTACTGAAAAAGGAAATTGGCTTCTTAACCCCTTCATCATTCTTTTGAAGTAGCATAAAAGCAATAGTGGTCTATCTGAAGTAAAGGAAAATAGTTGGAAAGGCTTCTTATAATATGGAGCTGCTAAAACAGGGGCATGATTTAGATACCTCCTTGATTTCATTAAAAGTTTGGATGGACAACCTCCTCCCATTTGATGACCTGGTCTTTCTTCAACATGGAAGTGATTGTAATGGTCAACTCAGTAAAGTATTTATATGAATCTTCTAATGAAGTTTATCTACCCAAAGAAGGACTGAATTCCTTTCTTCATTCTTGGGATTAGGTACCTTACTGATGGCCTTTACCCTTTATGGATCAATCATCACTCCTTCTTGTGACACATTGTGGCCAATACAACTTTTCCTTCTACACTCCGAAGATGGACACTTCTTTGTATTAAGTGAGATGCAATATTCTCTAAATCTTATCAACATCTTCTCCAAGTGCAGCAAGTGGTCACTTCAATTTCTATAAAACACAGTCACATCATCCTGGTAGACAATCAATAAACTCGTTGATGTAACTAGAAAAAGTAACATCCATTGCTCTTTGGAAGGTGGCTCCAACATTCGTCAGGACCAAAGGGCATCTTGACATACACATATGTTCCCCAAGAAGTAGTAAAGGATGTCTTGATCCTTTCTAATTCCTTCACCACAACTTGGTTATAACTAAAGAAACCACCCAAGGTAGAGATCAATTTAGACCTAGTCACTAACTGATAGCATGTTCTCCATATTTTTTAAAGGATAGTTATCCTTTATTGATGCTCAGTTCATATTCCTGAAGTCCACACATAACCTGATATTACCATTCTTCTTTCTTACTGGTACTATGTTTGTCAACGCATGAAGAACACCTAGTGGGCTGAATAATCCCTCCATCTCTCAGCTTCTTCAGTCTCCTCTTGCATCTTGAGAGATAAGAGTAGGATTGATTAGCCTCTTACTTCTACCTAAATGGATTTGCATTAGATTCTAAGGGAATCTCATGCTGAAACAAGTCCTCTTTGTATGCTTTTAGTTCAGAATAGGTCCAAGCCATGCAATCTTGGTATTTCTTGAACAATTAGATGTATGATTGCTTCTCCTCCTTGTTGAGATTAATGCCTAACCAAATTTTCTTTTTCTTCTCCTTTGTGCCAAGTTAATGCTCCTTAATATCCCTTGAGGCTGTCATGCATCTATTAACAATACGATCAACATTATCAAAATTTGACTCAAGAGAAACCATCCCTCTAGGAATGGTATTGGTTTTCAGCTGGATGATACCCTTGCCAAACAAGGTTTCTTTTCCTTTTGTTGTACATACCATTGGATCCAAATCAATGCATTCATGAGTAAACTCTTCCTTGTCCTACATAAATCTTCTGATCTAAGCATCATCATCAAATACATGTGAGTGTTTAATGTTGTCAAGGATAGAGGGTCTTATCAATACCTCAACCTCATATTCACAATATGGGGACACTGTATAATTGTCAAAATGAGACCCCAATATTGAAATCCTGTCTAGTAAATCATTGAACCTTCTGTCAAGATGCACGATGTTGAATGAGTCAAACATCTCAATGAAATCCCAAACTTTATGCTTGCACTGTTTCATTCGCTGATTCTTTGTGGCATAAAATTTTTTGACTTGTTTTACAATTTATTTTGAGTCTCCTTTGATAATGATTTCCTTGATACCATATTTCCAAGCAATTCTTAAACCCAACAACAATTCCTCATACTCAACAATGTTGTTGGTGCACTCAAAGTTGAGTTTGAAGGGTAAAACAAATTTTTTCTGACCAAGAGAAAGTAGAACAACACCAGTAGCATTCCCAAACTTGGAGCAAGCTCCGTCAAACAATAGAGTCCAAGGAGATCCCACTTGTTCAAGACACCTGCATTCCTCAATCTTGTGCTCCTTTAAATCATCAAATCCTACAAAGTTGTCAACATCAACATTTGTGTAAAATACTTCATAGGATGCATTGTTGGGATCCTCAATAAGATGCAACATTTTATTTTATCCATACAGCCTGAAAATGCTTCCTTCAATTGGAATGGTGGCATAGGACATATCCATTTGGACACTCCCACAGACACTAGCAGCCCATTTTCTTAACAGTAGCATGCCCCACTTGGCTAGGTAGTCAATGATGACAACATCAAGTTTTAAATTTTTACCTAGGTAAGCTGCAAGCTGCACCACCAAACCCTTCACACATCCAACTACTGGTACTTCTCTGGAATCCATGGTAGTGCACTTCCCATATGATACTGTCACTTTGATATTTAGCTCATTCATGAATTCCAAAGGCATGACATTACATGACGCCCTTGAATCAAGCATGTAGTTGTGCAGTAGTCTGTCCTTAATGATAAAAGTGGTGAAGAATGGATCCACATTCATCTGAGAGTCCACCAAGGATGTCCCCAAATAGACCTCAAGTGGTTCACCTAGATCCTCTAATGTTGGTGGTGTTTCTAATTCTTGAATGATTGGAGGAGTCTCCACAATATTTACATTTCTACCTAAGGAAGTCTTCTCTTCTTTCAATCCCAAGTATTCAAATGATCTATTTTTGTGCTTAGGAATCCTAAGCAACTCAATAATTGGAATAAAAACTTTTATTTGACTTAAAACTTGGGGAATATCATATGGGACATTCCTTGGCAAGGCAGTATTGGGAGGAAAACCAACACACTCGTTAGGTGGTACATGACTCTTGATAACTTGGGCATGAGGAGGGATATGATTTTTGTTTAGAACTATAGGGATTTTGGCATATGCTTCTTTCTTAGGAGCCTATTTAGGAATGTTTGAAAGTAATGGATATTTTGGCTTGGCTTGAGTCCCTGTCCCTTTGACAACTTTACTTCTTGTGTTATATTCCTTCTCTTCAGCAATAACAACATTCATCAGTAACTGTCTATCCTCCTCAGATGGGATTCCTCCATCATACTTTTTTATCATTAAATCCCTTAAATAGTCAAAGTCATTATTGGGAAATTTAAAAACCTGTAAAGTATCTACTTCTAAAACATGAGAGGGAGGAAGAATAGGTACCGTATGAATGCATTTTCAAAAAGTGGCAGCAGTTCGGGAACTTATCACCTCAGTTGAACTTGCCCCTTGTTGTAAGCTTGTGGAAAAACTCATAATGTAGACATCATCGATCATTGTCATCAACTTCTTCTTCTTCTTTATGATCTTATTCATAAGGAGCATGAGGCATGAAAAATTTGTCACACTAATCAATGACATTTGTCTCCTCACAACAACAACTCTGGTAGCCAAAGGATCAGGCATCATTCTATTTTCCTTGGCTTGGGGGCTGCCTATTTCCAAATCCAACAGGTTCCCTTGCCTCTCTCATCAGATCTTTGGTGATTGGTGAACCTGTCTTGGCCTTGTTGCTTGTGTTGACTTTGTAAGTTCTGACCCAATTCCTTTCTCATCCCAGGCTAGGTTTGTAGGAAATTTCCTTGACAGACCCCTGCCAAAGTTTTCACAACCTCCTCCAAATCAGTAGCCTTGCTTGTTTGAGGATTTTTTAGATTAACCAGATTTCACACCCTCACCTCTTTGGAGGCTTTCCAATTGCCTTGATGTTATTTTCAATTTGTAGATGCCATAGTGAAGGCCTACCTCAAATTTTGTGGAGTTTTTTGTCTCTTAAATAATATGCAGCCTTTTTATCAAATGCATTAGTAATATTTGATCAAACATGACTCATCACAAGGCCTTATACTAATAGGAAATCTCCTCAAGGTCTTATTAAACCTTGTGTTGAAATCATGTACTGACTCATTAGGATTATTTTTGATGTTTTCAAATTCTGTCAAAAGAAACCTAGGGTCAGTTCTATCACCATACTGCAATCTAAATGCATTGCTCATCTCAGTCTAAGAATCAATAGAGTTATCTAGAAATTCTTTATACTAGTCCTTAGACATCCTCTTCCAAGGTATGGATAAACAGTTTGATATATACATCTTCATGTTCAAATCTCAAAATCTTCCATGATATTGATTAAAAGGATTTAGATGCTTGATCACCAGTAATAACATTGTTTCCTTGGAACTTTAACATTTTGTTCCTTACATCTTGAGGCATTACACTTGGATATGTAGTCATTCCTACAAAATTTATAGGTCCAAATGTGTTTATAATAAAAGGGGGTCTGGGTGGGGGTTGGGCCATGTTGATTCGAGAAGGTGACCCTAGAAGCGGTGACAAATTGATAAGGGGCTGGAGGGGTTCTTGGAATACAGGAGTATAATTTAAAAAATGGATACGCTACCAAAGGCCTATCGTCTCTTAGAAATCCCTATCAATGTCACAAAAGATAGGAGCAGGATGTGAAGCAAACCTTTCAAAATCAAATGAAGGCCCTTCTCCAGCTGGAGAATTCAATTCCACAAAGAGGCTAGCCTAATTTAGAGTTAATTGAATGGAAGTATTCAATGATAGGTCAATCACTTTCATCAATGGAGATATCTCTTCTTGGGAAATGATCTACCACAAGCTCTGTAGGAGTATCTTCACTTATAAAGTATGTTTTCCTAGCTCTGGAGGGAGAATGGGTACCCTATGAGAATCCCTAGTAAAGAAAGATCTTGGTAGTTCCAGGTCTGGGTAAATTTTACTAACAAATCTGAATTTGATAGAGTTCTAAGCCCCTTGATGTAAGCTCATGTGGAGAAAATCATATCATGTAGACAGTCTTCACTCAGGATTATCATCAACTTCTTTTTGAAAATGCA
Source organism: Taxus chinensis (assembly GCA_019776745.2). Lineage (NCBI taxonomy): Eukaryota > Viridiplantae > Streptophyta > Pinopsida > Cupressales > Taxaceae > Taxus > Taxus chinensis. The sequence continues at coordinate 711,126,779 of CM034147.1, read as the reverse complement.
CTAAGTCTGATCTTTCTAATGTCTGTCAATGCTACAAACTGGAACATGGAAGGATCATGAAACTTTATTTACCTAGATTCATCACCAATCAATGACTAGTGTACTAGGTATGAAAACTTAAACAACCGCATACAACATCTTAGTAGCATATAAGGATCAGACACCCTGTCTCTTAATAGCCTAGCTTGGGACTATCTGATTTTCAAATCCCTAGATACGGTCCCAGAAGCCTCTTGATGGGCCAAATAGATCTTTGGTGAATGGTAGTGAATCAGCAAATTAGTCTTGGCCTTGTTTCTGATGTTGACTTTGTGAGTTCTAAATCCAATTCCTTTCTCGAGAACGACGCATGCTAGAATGTTTGGTACCCAAATTTAATCTCCTTGACAGCCCCTGAGTAACATCATGGATTTTCACAGGACACTTTGAGGTCCAAAGATAATCATGTATGCCGTTGCTTGTTTGCCAGGGAATCAATCTATCTCACTTGTTAGCACTCAAGATTTCAACAGGAGTGTGTAACACTCTTAAAAGGATGTGCTCTGATCCTAATTACCTTGATGTTATGCCTTTCAACCAAGGTAAGAGAACCTATAGTGTAAGGCTCTGTTACCTAAAGATTTGCTGGTAAATCCTTCTTGTCTGCTTAAATAATATAGAGCAGTCTTTGGGAAAATATGATCAACATGCCAAATCAGACTATCACTAGTTGTCACTTCAAGATCATGGAGATCATTTTCACAACAAGGCCTTGGTTACTAAAGACATTTGGAACCCTGATTGCTCAAGCATGTCTTATGGTAACAGAGATTTGGCATGTTGATGCACATCATGTAAAACAAGGGTACTATAGGTAGGATTTGGTTGTTTTTTAATAATTTTTTTGGTGGGAGGTGGGGCAGGATGAACTTAACTCACTCAGATCCTTAAGAAACCTTACAAAATGAAAGGTTAAACCAACAAAATGCTAAAGAACATCCATACTGTTTCTTTAATCTAGAATGCATGTGCTTCATCTGGAGGTTAGCAAGAATTTCAATAGATTTATTTGAGTAATGCTAACATGAAGGCTCAATCCTTAGGACATCCACCAAAGTATCAAGATCTAAGTCGAATCACGCCTATGGTACACCCAAAGGCTTAGAGACAATCTCTATCAAATAGATGAAAGAGAAGTGATCTGAAATCATTTCTTTCACTCCCAGATGAAGGCTCTATCTGAGAAATGAAATTACTAGATGCCACTAAAATGTGACAAGGACTAAGACCTGTGTGACTGCATCACAGCTCTAATGCAAGATTGCAACAGATAAGAAGAAAAAATACTCAGCATACATTGAGAAATGAAACTGAAGTCACACTTTTCTCAATGGCACCACTTAGAATAGCTCATATTTGATCCAAATTGATTCTCCCTCAAAAGTCTCTAGCAACAATCTTAGAGCTTGTCAATGGTTGTACACTCGCAACCACCTTAACATGATAAGATTAGATCACAAAAAGAGTCATTTATGGGCTTCTCAAAATGCTTCTAAGTAATGATGGGATCTAACCAAGCCCTTTTTCACTAGAAATGTGGAGAAATGACCCATAGCACTCCAATCAATTGCATGATTTTTTTTGCCATTTATAACATTTACAACAGAGACCCTCTTCTTCTCCAAAAATCCAAAAAAAATTAAGTGCTATCAGTGCTCACCATGATTTCAATCGTGATTCTCAGAATCAGATCTGTAAAAATTCATCAAGGTGCTCGAGGGGGTAGATCTCATTGAATATCACTCGCATTCAACTCCTTCCTCTAGTAGTATCACTCTTTCTTCAATTTTTCAACCACTTCTTCCCCTAACTTGTCACATCTAGCTCCTTGCATGCTCAGGAGAACAAAAATGGAAAAATCTGATCAAGCATGATAATCAGAACAATTTTAATGGCGAAAGATGTCTTCTAGATCTTTCCACCAAAATCATATATCAACATTAACTCCCCCTCTCTACTTGGCATGTAGGAAATACCAAGAAAACATGAAGACTCACACTTCTAGGTGTGTTTTAGTAAAATGGGGGGAAAATCAGATTCAGACTCTCAGTTGTCAGTTGATCTTTACTTTGAATTTGGGCTGTCCATGTGGAAGATTCAACTTTTTTAAATATAGAACTTGAGGCCTTCCTCTAAATTTTTACAACTTTTGGAAAAATTGGGAAAAAAATCACATTTTGTCTCTGTACCCTCCACCCTTGGGAAATAAGTATGACACGTGTTTTGAAGGTGGGTTCCAAACGGAACTACGGATGGAATTCTACCATTTGACCCTCTTTTTGGAAAAATGAAATTTTTTCCAAGTTTTCCCCACATCTCCGCCCTTGAAAAATGGCCCCGACATGTTTCCCAATGTGGTTCTAGTGGAACCGCACTTCCCCCTTTTACCTTTAACTCTTTTCTCCCAAAAGGAAATATTTCAAAATTTCCCTTGAGATTCTGCACCTGCGCCGTTAACTAAAGAAAGCTTAGACCCTTCCTTTATCGAGCTTACAGGCCATTTTGATGTTTTTTAGTCATTTGCATGTCAAGGGGTAAAAAATAAAAATTTTCCCAGATGGTCCACCTCCCCATCCCTTTTACTTTTCAAACTACCACGTGTCACCATGGTGCACCTTGAGATGGTCCCAAAAAATTGATACCTTGAACAAGCACAGGCTTGCATCATGTGTCTTGTTCTAGACAAAGTTTGTATGAATGCTTAAAGCTCAATGGAAGGTGCCACGTGTCATGCTCCATGAGGCAATCTCCTTTGGCCATTGAAAAGTCTTAGCAAAATGCAAAGTAAGTGGAGGCCATCCATGTGTCCTCCATAGCACTTCTTTAGAATGAAACTCAGGGGCCAGTTCCTAAACATGCATGTGGTTCCTCCACATGTCTCCATGGCATAATTTCAAAATGGTGCCCAAAGTAGAGATCTTGAATGAGCACAGAGCTCGCGACTTGTCCCCATTTTCTACCTCACTATTTTAGTTGCATAATTTTTTTCTAAGTTTAGGAAAAGCAACAGAAACCATCCACATGTCCTCCCGACACTACTCTAAGGCCAAACCAAAAATTAGATATTCAAACGAGTGTCATCCCTCCACATTGAAACATTTTTAAGTTGAAGTGATTCACAAAAATTTTTGAAGTACCCAGCTGAGCCACGTCTAACCAAAAGGTGCCACGTCCCTTTTCAATGCAAGGATGTAAATTTGTTTGTGAGAAACATCTTGCCAAACCATAAAATAAAGAAAAATGGTCATTTGAGCTTGAAAATAAAAATTTCTCCAAGGAAAAAGAATTTAGAAGTGTTACAGGGCTTAAATATGTTTCTCAAAGATACATCCATTCATTTTTCTTCAAGTATTTAGGGAAGAGAATGACAAGGAAGACAAATTGTGGCCATGGAGAATGGAAACTATGGGAGAACCTGAGTTTTTAGAGGAACAAAAAATGGGAGACCCAAATTATAGACCCTTTCCAAAAAAACGAGGAAATATGGAGAAAACTATGGACACATAAGTGATGTATGACCCAGGAATAGATTAAAAATGGCAACAAAGATAAACCAGGCACAAGACCTGGGGGAAAATAAAGTGACAAAGGCCTACAAATCGATAGATTTTCAAAGGTAAAATGGGGCGAGACTATTTTTAGCACCAACAAAATATATGAAAGAAATGCATATATACATTCCTACTTAAATATAACTATGGTTAAGTAAATTTCATAGTAATATTTTACAAATTCCTTTATATATATTAAGATAACTAGTGTTTTCATTTAACAAAAAAAAGAAAGGAATTTAAATAAATTGAATTATTTTAATATTAAAAACATTTATTATTTTTTATATTTATAAAACATTTTAATAATTAAACCTTAAATAAAAAAAGAAAACAAAAATAAATGAATATTGTTTTGGCTATGGCCTAGCCGCGGCCACCCGTGGTTATTTGTTTTTAATTCAAAAGGGTAGGGGGGGAGGGTCGCCAACCCCACCCCCACCCAATTATAATATGGGATGGGGGGTGGGGTTGGTGACCCTCCTCTCTCCCAAAACACTTTTACTATTGTCCAATGAAACTGTCACTGTTTTCTTTTTGTACAATCGATGCAAAACTTTAATCCGCGACCATATCAATTGCTTAACGTATATATATATATATATATATATATATATATATATATATAATGATTTGTAGTGCCTAATCCTCTTCAACACTTATTATATTTTGATTTCGATTACTGTTGCCTATAGACATGGATGTTATTGTATCATTTTGGTTTATCATGATGTTAGATGATATAGATATTCTAATATTTATGGATTGTGATTCATAGTATGATTGTGTGGATTCTTAGATACATAGAGAGACATGTTATATTTGATGATGATGATGTGTTGTTGATATATGAATTACCGACATTAATAATTCTCGTCGTGTTTGGTAGGATTTAGCATTTGAACTAATCTCATGATCTTGTTAATATTGATAAAAAGATAGAATTGAGATGTTGAAATTTTAGACAAATGATAACATGGTTTAGTTGAGATGATGATTTAGCTGTATGAGGATGATTATTGATATGTTTGCGTATATTTTATATTTGATGTTTTTGATGTGGCCATGAGGCCGAAGGAGGTATTCTGTGATTTTACAGGTAACTATATCACAATAATCAAAATGGGGATTGAAGACCAACCACAACAGAATACTGGATGGATACAACAATGGTCACCATGGAAACTTGTGTAATATGTTATGTTTTGTTATTTGTTGTTAGGGGGTCCCCATGGGGGAGATGACCTCCAATTGTGACCATGGGTTATGTGTGTAATTCTTTCCCTTTTTATTTTATTTATTGTAGAGTATGCGATTTATTTTGTGATGTAATTCATTTAATAATTGTTGATTAATGTGCTTTATTAAGTAATTTAATGATGTTACGAAGATATTTTGGGATGTTAAAAATGAATTCATTTATTAGAATTTTTTTGTCTTTTGGACTATGTGATTTTGATTGAGTGTAAGTGACTTTGAGTGTTTTACACTATACTTTACCTTGGAATTTAGGATTTGGGCTTAAGGAACTTTTTTGATGGCTTGTGGGACAAGCTAAACTTGTCCCACACATCTTAATTTATTATACCAAGCCTACCTATGGATTGGGGGGTCAATAATAGACATCATTATGTGTTTTGTATGACAAAAAGTGACATTTATTGCACTTTTCTTACATGGGTTTTAAATTTTTTCCTTAGAGAGTGTTGGTTTGGATTGTGTGTGTAAGATGTTTGTCATTCCTCTTGACAACCAATTTATTGTGTATTGGGGTTGAGGTTTGACTTGTGATGTGGCATTCTACATGGAGCCACCTCACCCTCATATCTCCTTTTTATATATATGCAAGTTTATTTATTTGTTTGGGGGTTACTTCATTTCATTTTTTACTCTTGTATTTTTGGGAGTTAGATAGTTTTTCAAGTGCTCGTTGAATTATTAGAGCTTGTTCGAGTTGGTTGAGTTTGAAGGATCTGAAAGATTTATTCCTTGATCAAGTTATTACTATGGAAAGGAAGGAGCTACACTATTTTTATTTGTTTGTTTTTATGTGTGCGTGATACATGTATGTGAATGATTTATGTGCTTGTTGGGATATTGGGTAGAATTCCTGAGTATGGTGTAGGAGAAGGATATGGGGATCTTATATGTAGGGTGGAATAAGATTTTATTTCATGTTTTGGGAGGGAGTTGGGTTGGGTACCCCACCTTGGATAAGAGAATTCTTGCATTTCTTACTTGGCTCTTTTGAGGGAGACATAAGAGATTATAGGGAGGCATAAGAGAATGTGGGAGGTATAAGAGGATATTGAAGGATAAATAAGAGTTGTGTAGGGGTTTTGAGATGTATATGTGAGGGTTTTAAGGTGGGAATCTAATCCCATTGGGAGGCATAAGTGATCTCCCCATAGATCCTTGCTACATTGGCTTTGAATTTCAAGGCTTGTGTATTTTGAAAGTTGTATTCTTGTGTTGGATGTGTGTTATATGGTTGTGAATTTTTTTACTGTGATTTTTCAGCATTATGATAGGTTCCATGAGTTATATCCATCCTTTATTGCATTTTGGTTGGGGATCAGGGGCCAATGAGGAGGCTAACTTCTTCTCCTCATTGGATTATTGGTTGGGTGGAGAGTGTTGCCTCTCCCCCATTTTTTTTGTTGTGATTAAAGTGAACGAATGGTGGAACACTTGTTGGATACTTGGAACTTGGAGTATGTTTGAAATCAAAATAAATCCTTCATTGTAGAAATTTTATTGTAATTCTCACTTAAGGTGGAAAACAAGTAGATTGTATTGAAAGAAAAGTTATATTGTATATTTTGTTATTAAGTTGTAATATCATATTTGAAGAAAGCTCATTAAAGAATGTATATTTTCCTTTCTCTTCAATTTTTTGTATGTAAATGAATGAATTAGAATGAATATCATGTTTAAATTTTACCTTGTGTTGAAAGAAAAGAAAGTTGATTTTTTTTAATGTTTGATCACAAAATGAATTGAAAATGTTATCATAGCTTTAATTTTGTTTGAAAGAGTTAAACACTCTCTGGTTTTGATATATGTAAAGTTAAAGTTATCTCTTGATATCTATTTTCCTTCAAACATTAATTTTTAGAGCTCTCTGGTCTACATAGTGACTGACACTAGTCAGTCTCAACCGACATCGGTGTACTCAGTACCGACTTCAGTCACTGTTTCATGTTTACAATTTTGAAATTTTAACTCCAAAGTTAGTTATCAATTTAAATGATATCATGACTTGCTCATAAACATTAAATTTAATGGATAATTGTCGGAAATGGCATTAAGATAAGTGTGAACCACAAAATGTTAAAGATATGCTCAAATATATTAAATAGACACAATTGATAGTAACCGGCGTGGCCAATTTAACCATCATTGGCATTCCTGTGACCGACATTGGTCACTGTATACTGTATAAATTGTAATTTTTCAAACTTGAAAGACATTTGTGGTGCTTTTGTTGAATCAAATACCTTTGAGACTATTATGATATCATGAAATTGAATAATAAGTTGCTCCTGGTACAAATCCAATATCCCTTACATTTAAAATAATAATATAAAATAGACTAATACCACAGGAACCGGCGCCGGTAGTGGAACCAATGTTAGTAGCACAGTGGTTACTGCGGTTGGTCAAGAGACTATGGTCAGTCAAGAGACTGCGGTCGGTCACCTGTGCATGGACTATTTTTTTGAAAAACATGTTTCTAGCAAAACCATTTGATCTTATGGATCTAAACTTCACCTAAATTTAGATCTAGCCTATGTGGGTTATGTATGCTTGTTTGGACACACACTCTAGCCTGTATAAAGGGATTTAGATACCTTAAACTCTTTATCTACAAAATGGGTTTCTTCCCCATTAATGGAAAAAATAGAGAACTAATAAACAATAGATCTCAAACCAGATGTAGGATATATGTTTGCATTGAAAATAAATAACTAGGAATGCATGATTAAATTTATGTTCCAACTATTCTTAAGGAGGAGTCATTTGGATGGAATCCCCTTCTTCTTGCACATTAGATCTAAGAAGACTCCTCCATGGATTTTCCTTGATCCATGACATCCACTCCTTCAACCTGTAAACCAAAGAGAAACAAATAAGGAGGCTAGGGAAATAAAAATGTTTACTAAAATTTTCTAAGTATGGTTAGTGTTATACCAAATTCACCCCCTTGACAAAGCTGGTCAAGACAACTCCTACACATAAGGAAATTATGAAGGAAACGACTCAGACCCGTGAGCTGACATTCCAAGACAAAAAAACAAGTTACAAGTGGGCTTGGAAATGAAGGAACAATATCATAGAGAGAGCCACATGTCCTAGTAGCACTTTTGCAAAGATGAATCCATAAAGGGTGGCTCAAACAAGCCCCGCATCTCCACGTGTCCTAGGTCAAAGTGGACCGTTGGGGGGAAAGTTGGTTTTTTTCCCCTTGTTATTCCAAAAGGGGTAAAATTTGTAAAATGGGCCGTAACTCTGACCAAGGGAAAAAGTCAGCGTTTAAGCCCAAGTCAAGCCAAAGCCCACCCTCCTATACGGACCCGATACAAACTTTGAAGGGGCATATATTTCAACTCAGGGGCTCGAAATATTGAAAATATGACACCATTGGAAAGATCTCGGCCTCACATATGCCACAGAGGTTTGAAAATTTAATTTTGAGGATGTTAGGTGAAGAAAAATGGAGGAAACGTCTTCTGACCTTCAATGCAGGATCCATCTATCTCAACAACCAAATCAGATTTGATATGTTTCTTCTGTTTCCTCTTCTGTCAAGGTGCCAAACCAAGGATCGATTTAGTAAAGAAGGATTTAGGGGTAGATTTTATCAGAAGCATTAACAACAGTGGTTGAGTTTTGACCTACTTTTCCTGCTTCTCTCTCTCTTTCTTCTTTTAGGTTGAATCTATAAATATAGGGGTAGGATTCATTGTAAAGGGTTATTGTTCATTCTTCTTCCCTACCCCCTCTCTCTTTTCTTCCCCAGGGTCGAAAATGGATTCTGAACCTCCTTTCATGACTTTGTAACGGCATTCTCTTGCCTCTTGCCAACTAACGATGTATTGTGTGAGCTTTTGGAGCAATAAATTTTGTTTTGTGATGCATCTATCCATCCTTTGCTTATTTTATTGTCTCTCCTCACCTTTGTCATTACATGGTATACTGTGCATATTTTGATGTTTTTTGTAAGTCCTGTGAGCTGTGTTTAATGGGTTTTGAAGTGGTGTTCTATGTGAAATTTATCTCTGTTCTGTGGTGCATCTTCTCCACCCTCTCCTCTGCTCACGTCTCTCTACTTCAGGAAGCTAATATTTTGACTAGCACTCCATTTTTCTTAGTGCTATCACCTCGTTAGTGTAAGATTTCCCTCTTTATGCACCTTCTCTCTCCCTATCTCCTTGGCATTATTAGGATAGGTATAGTTAGATGTCATTTCTGCATTAGGGTTAGTTTAGCATTAGGATCAGGAAGAAGAAGTTGGATTTCTTCAGAGGGCCATCTCAAGTCCGTAAGTCCCACAACTTGAGAGATAGTCCAATCTTATGCAAATCACACCAAATGAGTCTGCCTTAGAAAAGTAGATTTTTAGAGCTCATACGGGGGTACTGTGATTTCACGTTAACAATTAGGGTTAAGTTGAAACTCTTAGATTTAGTGGCCACAATGTCTTTGATCTAAGGGTCAAGAATTAACCCTACAATTGTTAGGTAAGAGTAAATATTATGGGTTGTTAGATAATTTATAGGTGTATGTAAATGGGTGAATGAGGTCATTTAATACCCTTGTATGTTGAGTTATTTATTTAGTTCCTAGTATGTTTTAGAAATTAATTCTATGGGAATTAGAGAAAATAATTTAAGTGAACTAAGGTAACTAAGGATAAGGGTTTATTCAATATGGGCTGAAATAATAATTTCCAAGAAGGAAACTATTTAACCTAGTAAGAGAAATTGATGTACACTTATCTAGTAATGATAATTAAATTAACATTAGGATTGGATTAAGAGTATTGAATTAATAATTTAGACCTAATCTATCCTTGTAATGTGGCAATTGCTGGTGGAAAATTAATTAAACATATATTATGGTTTGACACCCTTGCAACTTAAAGGAAAAAAAAATTGTTGCAACTATGCAGATAATTGTTTAAGGATTAATGTGGTTTTAGAACGTTGATATTTTGGGCGTTACACAACCTTTACCATTCTAAAATTTGGGTTTTATCATTATAAGAAATTTGTGGATATATATATAGAGATATATACTTAGGTATATGTACACATGCGTATATAAAAAAAGAGAGAGAAAGAGTGTATAGATTATTTAGAAAATTAGATTTGTGATAGATTTAGTCCATTTGTAAATATACCCTTTTGAAATAGATCAAATTGGGAAAATTCCTATGTACCCAAATGGGTATATATACATTGAAATAAATTTAAAACAAGCAAGGAATTACATTCAAACCCAAGGAGGGTAAAATGGAAGTAATATTAAAAAATATATAATACAATAGGAGCATCCACCATAAGTTCCTTCTTATTCATCCATGGCTTCCCTCTCTTTCTCTTTCCCTAAACCTACAAAACAAAAATGAGGAAAATAAGTCAAATCAAAGAATAAAAGAAACTCTCCATAGAGATGATTAGGTTGGTTTGAAATTCCTTAGATCCAATGGCTTAGATTGATTTCATCTAATGGATAGGAATGATCCCTACAAATGTTAGGTAGGAGTTAGGTGAAATCATCATTTGAACACATGGATCAAGTTCGAATGGGGCCACTTAAGTAGTGTTGAAATTAACTCTAATTTTGTATTTCATTATGATTTATTTTAGTAACTTTTAAAAATAAAGAGGCCATGACCTTGTGATAATTAACTAAATTCATTTCCTTAGTAATTTAGACAACATTTATAATTGAGAATTAAATTTAATAGAATTGTTTTAATGGAAGGGAAAATTAGACCTAGAAATTTTTATAGTAAATTATTAAATGACTTTAGGGACCAAATTATTAAATTAATTAAGGATTATAGGAATTAAAATCTTAAACTGATCTGGAAATTAAATGATATGATTTAATTGTTAGTTTAAAATGATTGTTGTTATCCAAGGAATAACCTAATCTTTGTGTAACGCCCACAATTTGGACACACAAATACAACAGTAAAAATACTGGAATATTTTTTTTTTGACTTACATTACTCACTACACAATACCACATGAGCTCTAATAGATAAACTTAACACTACATAAGACACTTACACAAGACATCAACTCACATAGACACATGACAACACCATATACATGTGGATGCCACACTTTCCCCAATGAATGAATGCTAGCAATGACCCAACCACAAAAAGGGACCCAAGGATCAGATAACCCACAACACATCATTACCATGATTTCATCTTAGTTACAATCAACATTTCAAAAAAACATTATTATGCAAGGATGATTTTTCTCATTTTTCCACCTACAGATTCTTAAATTCATTTCACATTCAACTTACAATTCGACCATTTAAGTTGGCTCTTATTCCATTATGAAAATCCCAATAACTTACATAATTGTTTATCATATTTAAAAATATATACAAAGCTCCTAATTCTCTCATTTTTATGTGAGGATTATGCTTCTCCAATGTTTATTCAAATTTTAAAATTTTACCCTCGCTACACAGGTGAATCTGACGTGATGACAACAAAGAAATCTTAGGATTAAGGAAGGTTTAGGTTCAAGATACATTTTTCCCATAAGCATTCCTCGATCATAGTACCTTTATTTACCTACCACGGTTGATATAATTCAATAACTTGTTGAATCCATTCAACATTTCCACATCAAGAAAATTTATTTATATTAACATAAATCTTTTATTTTCTCGAAGTTTGATCTCACCAAGAGAAATTCATTTTCTTTTTAACACAAATAAATTTCTAATTGAGGTATAAGGACTCCAAGAGTGACATTATTCATAACCTCAGATCTCGTTTTACTCTTATATGATTTACTCTAACATTACACTATGGTCTCATTATTGGCATCACTTTAGAACAAAATAGTTACGAAAGTGCTTGTCTAACATAATGAACAAGTACATGATTGGGAGCATTATAAATTACTTATAAACCACAAGTGATTTGTGTTCAAGGTAAGATCACATGTTTCAACATTTCACGATTTTGCATGTGAAATTTATTTTATTCTTAATGTCATAAAAGGGCATAGCAAGGGATTACAGAACTAATTTTCTAGTTTTTGGGGTTTTCTAAAGTCAACATAATTCAAATCGATTTCGCTAGCAAAGAGTTACTTACAATTTTATACCCACAAGCTAACCTCATAATCAACTGAGGTTTAGTTTAATTCCAATTTACACGTAGGGATCTATGCCCTATTGTAAATCAGGATTAAGGTGTGAAAACATATTTACCCTATAAACTCTCCGTAAAAGATCAACGCACTAAATTGTCACTAGCCAAAGTAACACATTTCTCTATGAGGAACTAAAGAGATCATGAAAAAGAGTTTAATTCATAGAAAAACTATTTCACTAGGTCCATTTACCCCATCTGGATCCCACAGAGAATTCATTCAAAGATGAAGTTAACTTCTAGGTCTAACTTCGTAAGACTTGGTAGATGACTAGGATACTAAGGAGGTGTTAGTTCTACTTACTCCAGATAGAGTTTTTCTAGGTCAGAACCCGACGGTAATGCTAAACATATCTACCATGATGATAACACAAACTAGGGTATTATTTACCTAAGCTATGAGGTTACATCGAGCAAAAAATTTTAAGTTCATTTTACGGTTTTGATTTCTTTTGGGCTAAGAAATATCACGCGAGACAGATGAAATCGAGTGTAGAGATTTATTTTTATCATAATATTTTAGTTTACCCCACTAAAAGGATTCATTCATGAAAGGTAGTTATACACGAGTCCTATACTAGGGTTGAGTGTTTCGTTTAGTTCTCTTTATTACAATTTCAAGGTAAGAATACAACACACTAATTAATTAATCATCTATTGAACAATGGAAATGCACTACAAGATATTAAATTCAAATTCATTTAACATATCTATCCAACCCCCTTTTCTTTATGTATTTTTTAAATATACGGAAATATGAAACAAAATGGCACCTATGATTAAATGCACATTTCTCAATGCATTCCTAAAACTAGCATCTCATGCATATTACCAAATTTCAAATATAAAATTTTTTGTTACATTGCAACTACATTAAACATATATACATTTTCCAATAAAATATATAAATTACAATAATAAGTAATGAATTATGCCATGTCATTTTCACCATCTTACTTCCATCCTGCAAAACCATGTGAACATGATATTAACGATAAATCGCAGGCATGGCATCCACCATAATCTAACATAATTATTATTTTTAGTTTCTCATTTACATAATAAAATTAATAATTTGCATTTGAAAGGATAAGGTTAGAGACACATATTTATTTCATTTTAGTTCACTTCATTTCTTAACCAAGGAGAGAGAAAGAAATAGGGAAGAGAGAGAAACACTATTTTGCCAAAAGTTCAATTTCACACAAGTCACATTGTAGATTTTCAAATAGTTATTTAAAAGTGTCAACAAGTTTCCACAATGGTTTGGCAACCTAACAGGGGTCCTACAACTTTACTTTTTATGTTTTCCTACTAGTTGCAAAAATGTTCAATTTAGGCTCGGAGGCTAAGAAATTGCACTTAAAATAATTTTCTTCCGATGAGAAAATTCACGATGGGTGAAATCCTACATGTCCACCTATATACCAAGAGCTCATAGGAATTGACAGAATTAAGAACTGGTGAATGGTTTATGAATGGAGGCCAGTTTTCTGAAGGTCGTCAATCATAATATGCATAGTTGCAAACGATCAATGTTAGCTCGAGGGCTCATAAAACCACCTCCAAAACTAACGTTCAATGGATGAACTCGTAACCATACATTTCCTTCAAGTTCCCCTATATATGGATAATTCAACTAGATTTTACGGGATTGAGAATTGACAAACTAGTTTCAAAGGGCGACGGGTTTTCTGGAGCCACCGGTCGTAATTGGTCCACTTTGACCTAGTCAAACTACGACCGAAGGCCTACAAAATGCCCTTTCCAAACTATCTAGAAGAGTGATTTTCCCCAAACTAGAGGTTGCAAGCAATTGTATAGTAAAAATACTAGAGGTTTGTGAAGGTGAAAAAGAAAACATTTCCTTGCTAAGGGTTCGAACGGTGATCCAAAATGAAAAACCAACTTTTCAGTTTTAGCAGCTTCCTAAAAGTGCAAAACTGGAGTAACCATGGCTCCTAGAGGAGGAAAGAAGAGAGCACAAATGATCAAATGAGGTCGTGCGATTGCTTGATGTGACTCTCTACATAACAAAGGAACACATACGACGTTTGACATATCCTTTACGGGGCTCAGAGTGTTGTTTTACAAGACTCTGGAAATTGTGTTTTTTCTAACTTTGCAAGCTAGACAACAATGGTTGTTTTAGTTAACTCATCTAGCTCTCGCCAAAACCAACATACACGATCACCAAGTTTCGATACCATGGGTTTATTAATGCATGAGGTTGTGGTCACGACACGGTTGAGGGTAAAATTGGAAAAATCATTTCCTGATAGCAAAATCGTGAGGTCTTGTATTATCGATTACACTAGCTGTCTAGTTAAAATATTCAATTGTTTGAGAAACTAATAGTTAAATTTTCTATTATTGCAAATGAAAAACCAAAATATATGAAAAATTATAAAAGATAAAGGTAAGGAGACCATGCCTGAAAATACTAGCATTCATAGGGCAATAGGTTCTCCAAGTGGGTTCGCCCGCATTCTGCAAAGCTCCAATGCTCTCTTAACATTTTTCCAAATAGTTTACATACATCCAAAAACATCTTCATTTGTACCATTCAATACAGCTTCAAGAGCAAAATAATTCAGGTTGTGATTTAAAAACACGTATCTCCCACCAACATAGCATTTTCCATAATCAAAACTTGTTGGTGCTCAAATTAGTCTTGCCCCGTTTCTCCTTGAAGTTCTTCAGTTTGTGGGCTCTATCAGTTTTTTCTATCTCCCTGTATTGGTGCATAAAAGTCTATCGTCCATTTGGTTTCCATGATCATTCCATTCCTTGGTCGAGGATCACTTAAAAGTCCAGAATTTGTTTTTCGTGAACCTCTGTCCATGAAAAAGATCTGTAACTTTGGTGTAAAACTCAAGTTTTTCCTTTCCTTCCATTTTCCACAGTCACGTTTTATTGTCCCTATATTTTTTATCCCAAATATCTATGGAAATGTGATTGGATGCAGCTCAGAGGATCATATTTGGGCCTTATAACATTTCCAAATTCTCTGCTCCTTGAAGAAAGATTCATTTCCGGGCTCAAATGGTGTTTTTCCTACACTTTACGGTTTGACGAGTGTATTTTTCCTGGTCAAATTTACTTCTCAACATCAATGGAAATGTGGTCCTTTTTGCTTGGATGCATCTCGGTGGTGCACATTAAAAACTCTAAGGATTGCTTCAACCCAAAAATTGTCCACATGGAGGAACAACTTGTCTCATTTTAAAATTCACCTTTTGGTTTGGCCTTGGAGTTGCACCGAAGAGACACGTGGGGATTTCCACTGCCTTTCCCAGACTTAGAAATTTTTTTCATGTAGTTGGTATAGTTTTCAACAAACCATGGACACGTGGAGGGAAGGTGCTTGATTGAGTATCTGTCTCATGGTCCCACCTTAAGAATTGTGACAAGGAGACATGTGGAGGCTTCCGATGGCTCCGCTTTGTACTTAAAATTTTCAAAGCAATTTTGAAAGGCCTGGGACACGTGGAGGGACTAGGTCTGTTTGGGGACCATCCCCTAAGTTTTATTTTTAAGAAGCACCACGAGGACACTTGGGGGCTTCCGCTCACTCTGCCCTTTGCTTGTACTTTTCAACTACTAAGGAAAAATGTCTCAGACCCTAGACACATGGCACCTTCCACTGAACCTTCAAAATTTTTAAAACAACTCTTCCATCAATGAGACACATGGTGAGCCCATGTTTGTTTGGGGTCTCTGCTTTTGGGGACCATCTCAAAGTGCGCCATTGAGACACATGGAGGCTTCCACTGGATCCTTTTCATATTGAGACTTTTCAAAGGCCAAAAGACATTTTTCTTGGGCCCAAGACACATGGAAGGCCCGCATCTTGTTTGGAAACTTTCCCTTGTACTTCTCCTTTGCATTAGCACCAAGGAAACACGTGGACAGTTGTAATATAAAGTAGAAAAGGGGAAGAATCAATAGTTGGTATGCATTTCACCTATTTTTCTAAAAATTTTACTCCAAGACTCTTGGAGATGTGAATACATACTATTTTTCATCATTGTTTTGATGAAATTCCTTGTTGTCTCTATTTGTAAAGTGCCATTGAATGGATTTGAAACATAATTTGTGAGTCCAAGGATTCTTAAGGTCGATATTTAGAAGTTGGAATTGCTTAATGCACTTGTAAAAAATGGGAATTACCATAGAAGTTGGATCTGGGATAGAGTTGTAGAGGAAAGAAAGAAAAAAGGATGAAATGATGAAGGGTATAGGTGCAAAAGATGAAAAAGGTGTTGCCTCGAGAGAAAAAAGGATTACCTGTCAAATCCAGTTGCGCAGAGCCTCCAGAAAATGATTAAAAAGGGGATTTCTTGCATAACAGAATCAGAATGATTAGAAGGATTGCCAAAAAATTGTGGCATGGGATTCTAGTCATTAGTCGAGGGCCCAAGAAACATGATCAATCCACAATTGGTCCTATTATCTAAAATTCACCCCTCGAGGTAATTTTGATAACATGCATCAAATTCTTCAGTCCCGAGAAAGTAGAATTGATTCAAGGCCCAAAATCATGTTTTAAGGGTCCCTTTGGCTTCTCTCTAACTTCCCCATCCAAGGTTAAAATCCAACAAGTTAGAAAATTTGTAAAAAATCCAAAAATTGAAGTCGCAGGCTTGTTTTAGTTCATTGCGGGTTTGGAGGCTGCGGATCATACCAGTGTGGATTGTACCAAGGTTTGGAGTTGAAATACAAAGGAATTGGATAGATCAGATTTCTGTGTCCCAAAACACACAATTTCAATAGGAACGCAAAGAGCATGCATTGCCGAAAATGTCGAAGTCAGAGGGAAACCAATGAAGTCGGAACTTTTTTTCCCAGTCGATTCGCGGGACAGTTTGGACGCAGGTACACACAGGATGTCGAAAAGATGATTTTTCCGCAAGTCAGTATATTGCGGGTGGCATGGAGAAATGTGTTTGGGATAGTTAGGACAAAAGTACATGTAGGGGATGTGCAAAGGTGAAAAAGTCACAAAAGGAGCCATACATTGCGGTGAACATGGAAGTCAACGGCCCTCACGCTCGGTCAACGACAGATGCACGGGACAAGGAAGCCCAAATCAGGTGATGCTGAGATTTTTGTCTGGGGTAGCCGGGACACGTGGACCTGATTTTGCCAAAATAGCCACAATAAAGAGAAAAAGTCAATGTTTGACCTCCCGAACTTCAAACGGCCATAACTTTTGACTCCCGAGCTCTGATTTTCATAAAATTAGACTTTCTGGAACGAGCATGACATCCTCTGCATCACAATAAACTTCTTTAGTCAATTAATGCTCATTCCCATAAAATTATATATTAAAATAAAAGAAACATATTCAGCTCCAGTCAATTAATGCTCATTCCTCGTCAAATGACAGAAAATGCCTGGCAAACCCAAAATAGTTGCTCGCACTCAGAAGGCCATAACTTTTGCATTTCTCAATGAAATCACACAAAATTGGTACCATTGGAATTGTGGCTCCAATCCAAATGCACAAAATAAATAAAATTTGGGATTTGAAAAGAAATCAGATGGATATTTTTCATAAAACGTGGCCGGGTTCATGATAGTATTTTATTTGGTAGTTGGGAGTGCAATTAAGAGGCATCGGTCATCATTCTTTCTCTGCTGCAACACCTGGGACAGTATGGGGAGCCTTTTGCAAGTAACATACAATCATTTCAATCCATTTAATGCCTCTTACAAGTGGTTGAAGGACAGATTTCAGGATTTCCATTTTCCCCTTCTCTCTCTCTTCTCATTTTTCTATAAATTGGAGTGTTGGGCTCATTGTAAAGAGAGGAGTTTTGTTATAGCAAAGCTCTGTCAAAATTTACTTTGTGAAGCCAATGTGGCCCTTGTAGTGGACTCCTTGCATGGTGATCCAGGCCCTTATCTTGTAATAGATTGAACTATGCATATCGTGAAGCAATAAAATATAAGTTTGTGGATGCATCTTCCCCTGCTATGTTTGTTTGCACTCTTCTTACCCTTTCAACCTTCATTACAAGAATATTGTGTCTATTTTTATGCTCTTGCAAGGACTCATTATTATTGTGCATGTATGAAATATTGTTGTGAATGCATTTTCCAGATTGTGGAGAACTGTTATCACCCCTTCTAGTATGCATTTTACTTCTATTTTTCACACATTGGAAGACTACTCTCACACCCCCTCCTTTTATGGTGTATCACCGCTTGTAGTGTAGGCTTTCATTTTTATGCATCCTCTCTCCTTAGTCCCTTAGAAAATTTAGATTAGGATAATTAGTTTCACTTGCATTAGAGTATATTGTGACAGGTAGTTTAGGAGCAAGAACCAACTTTCTTTGGAGGTATATCTCAAGTAGCAAGTCCCACTCTTTGGAGATAGTACCCATGTTATCCAATCACACCATGAGCTGAAGTATATGCACTTTGTAAACATAAGGGTGATATGATTCGGTGATAACAAGTCCACCTGGTAGCTTTCAGATATGAATTTGTTAAACATCATTACCTAAAACAAATTGGTAATAAGAAAAGGTCCCTCGAATATTCTTCTCTTTTGGGGGAGAAATTTGAGTGAGTGAAATGTATAAATGCAAGGAGAATACTCTTGCAAAAAGTTAGGGGTTGAATTCTTAAGAGAAAATTTGAGAAATCCATCTTCCTGAGAGACCAAGCTGAGATAACCTGTTATTTTCTTCTGTGGTAGATTTTATATCATGTCAAGTTGGTTGTAGATGTATAGCCATTGACAAGCACTGAGATTGCTCTGAAAGCTTTCCCCTGCTGATGAATCTAAGCAACTTTGAAATTGATTTGTGTCCAATCTCTAGCAATTTGTGTCTTCTTTCTTTCAAAATGTCTGCAAATATTTTCTTTCATTACTATTACAATCTTATATTGAAATATTTGTGAAATCACACAAGATCTCATCCCTTTGAAAATTTAGTGGCATTTGCAATTTCATCTCAAGAAGAGCCTTCATCCTGTGATGCGATAAACAAATTTAAATCCACTCCACTGTCATTTGTTAATAAAGATTGTCTAAAAGTCTTCTAGTGTACCTTAGGTGTGATTGATCAAATATTTTGGTGTTTAATTGAGTCTTTCAATTTGAGCCTTCGTGATTAGAGTCTCAAAGATTGTGTGAAAATGTGCTGATCTGGGCCTCCATTGAAGCAAACCTTCTAGTTGACGGAACGTCTTAACTATTCTGAAGCTTTCTATTGTTGAGTTGTCCATTATTGTGGAGTCCCACAAATATTTGGTATAATCAGCTTTATCCTTCTTCATATCCCACCAAAATTATTCAAAAACCATTAATCCATCCTGAACCACCCTCGTTTTCCCTATACATCAACAAAGGAACAAAATATACTTACTAAAATATGCAGAACAATCAAGATTTCTTAATGTCTTCAGTAACCTTAGCCTTGTGTTGAAAGTATCTCCATCTTTTAAAAGTGAAAACTCTTAAGAGTTAAATTATGGAGTATTGAACGTATTTTCCCAAGGTTTTCTTCATAAAATTTGTGTAAAAGACGGATATCTCCATCTCCTTCATCAAACAGAGGTTACACTAAGGGTCCTCTCACACTGGTTGAAGAGGTACAACCTAAAGTAGTGAGGATAGGTTAAATCCTCTTAAAGGTGCTATCCATCTCTCCACAAATATGAGTGAAAAAGGGCCTGTTAGATATCATCCCCGGCTACAAAACCACACACACTATGATCTATCTGTCTCTAATCTCCACGTCCAATCTGTGTTGCTACTAGGATTGAAAAGGAGACCAAATTTGGATACCAACAAAACCAATACACTTTGCTGATAAAACAAGGCCAATGTGTTCACAACCACTTAACAAGATATTATTTTCCAACCAACACTTAAGTAATCTCAAGATGATAGAGCGTCCAAAAAAAACACCAGGTCATATTGTGATGCAACCCATGACCCAATCACAATATCCCACTCCTATAAATGTTGTTATGACACCAAGGAAAAAGAAAATCCATGAATCTCCCTCACAAATTTACTCACTATGATATTCTTTTTCACATTTGTCTATCCTAGAAATTACAACTATCTTGTCTAAAAAAGATATGTTTTACAAAACGCCCAAATGGATGTCTAACCTATTTTCACGCTCCCATTTGGAAAAGGTTGGGAGGATGCTGGAAAAGGTTGTGGAATAATGATTTGCACCTATCAATCACATTTTCTTGAAATTTTCTAATCCTTTTCAACAAACCCATCTTGTGCATATCCTACAGTCAAAACATTCCATGAAACCTCATTTCTTTTTTTCTTTTTTTTTAATACATTGTGTGAAACGGTTCATGTGCCTGTCTATGCTTCTGAATTTTGCATACATGTCTACCAAGGCCATT